>CM076578.1:1556086089-1556414214 GCA_034641835.2 Pinus albicaulis
CATGTTATGGGCAGGTTATTGTACCTGTGTTTCTTTTGTTTATTTTTGTTTTCTTTATAGTTTGACAGTTGGACAATGAAAAGAGGACTAGGAATGTTAAATATTTTCCTGTAGTTAATTAGAAGTTTGTTTTCTATTAAACAAGAAAAAAACGAAACTGTCAAGGTAGCTAGGAAAATTTCGGTTGACAGTTCAACCGAAAAACCCATAACTGTTTTATGTTACAGGTATTTAAATGGAGGAAAAATCTTAGATAGGGGTTCGAGAATTCTTTCAAAGAAAAGAAGAATAGAAACAAGATTGAATTAGAAAAGAAACTATCTGTAATCTAATATCTTTTTAGCAAAGTTATTAAATTCGAGTTGATGTTAGTGTGACGAGCCCTTACTCTCTTTTTATATTGTTTTATTAAATGCACTTTAATTTGGAATAAGCACAAAACTGAATGAAAGGATTTTGAAACTACGACCAAATAGAATAGCATGCGCAGGATGAAGACCGCTTGTTATTGAAGCCAATGGCAAGACCATAACAAACAAGACTATCGACTTACACAGCGGAAACAAATAACAAAGCAACCACAGGCCGGAATAGGTAAATTTCCATCACAAATAATTAGAATTGATTACGAAGTGAAGTGTTCTCATATTCACAGAAAATAGTTCATCAAATTCTTGTACTATCCACAGACAGAGTGAAACAAAGTCTCAATTAACAGACTGGAGGAGGGTTTGTAACCAAACCCTCATAATTACAACCAAAAAGAACAGTCCACCAAGCATTCCCCATTTTTACATAAAATTCCAGAGTGAAACCCTAACAGCCAACTGGCATTTAGCAAACAGGAACTATAAGACTTCATCTATTGAAAGCACAGAGAAACGTTGACCCTACCCTTGGGGTTTCGACGATTCCAGGGAGGTCGCCAGACGAATTTAACACCAAGAAAGAACCTGTAAACACAAACAAACTCCTGTTAGAATTGTGACTGAAGTCAAGGAGTCGAATTGACAAACCAGAAAAGAAAACTAGGCGGGTAAGAGATTGAGGAAACTTACCGAAAAAAGTTGAAAACAGAACAGGACTAACTTTCCAGGTTTGGACCAACAACCTGGTCAGAGAGGAGCAGAAACGGTCAGAGACACTAGGTAAGAAGGTGCGAAATTGTCAGCATGGAGAGAGGAAAATACCTGTGACTTCGTTGATTGAGCAGAACCAGCCACAGGGAGACTTGGTAACCCAACACCTGGAACACAAAAGATATCGTGGAGAAGAACAAGTTAACAGTTGAACGTGCAATAGTGTAACAGACGTAGAGAAGCGAAGTAAAAACAAAGAAAAGAGCTGACAGTAAACCATTACCCCTATTCGGCAACGAGTTGCATCGCGAATTTGCAGGCAGAGCAAAAGATGAAACAACAAAGTCGCACAACGAGACTTCAACGTAGTTTTTAGCTGGAGGAAAAATCAATTCCGTTGTTCACACAAAAGCACCAAGGCATAACAGTCGGACCAGTGTAGTGTCACCGGTTTTGCAGAAACCAGAAGACAAACCCTCCCCTCTGTTTCGAAAGAGGAAAATAACAAAATACAGCTGAAGGCATTGCAAAACACAAGGAGACTGGCACAAGGTTCGGAGTGAGCATAGTTAATACAACAGATCCACGATAGGATTTGAATTTATTGCCATGATAGTCGAGACACCCCCAGGTACCGTAACCCATTGTTATCCATTTATGGCGTTACGTTCAAATTAATTTGATTGCTGAGTTGTTAAATGAGCTGGCGGTCTGTGAATCTCACATGTAATTTTTATTCCTATTTGATTATAAACGAAACTTTGTATTTCCATGTGTAAGAAGGGTAGGACGTCATCATTTTTGGTATCATAGCGGGTTTGTTGAACAAGGAAAATGGAGGTTGGTAGACGAGGAAGAGGAAGAGGAAGAGGAAGAGTAGTCTGAAGAGTAGCAGATGAGGGACTGAGAGAGGAGATTCAAATTTTGAATGAACTATTGGCAACAGTAGAAGCTGGAAGGAGGAGAGACCCCGCAGGAGGGGATGACAGTGATGAAGAAGTTGAAGAACAAGCAGATGGTTTTGAAGGAGAGGCACCTGAACTCAGACTACTGAGGTTAGTTTTATTATCTAGTCATAAGCCAAAACATGAGCTTTCCACTTATGATGGAAGCTTGTCGGCAGAGGTGTTGCTAGATTGGCTTAGCGAAGTAAACAAATATTTTGACTTTGAGGAAATCAACGAGGACAAGAGGGTGAAGTTCGTTGCCACCAAGTTTAAAGGACATGCGTCCTTGTGGTGGGACAGCGTTCAGGAAGAAAGAAAAAGGCTGAATAAACAGCCTATAAAGAAGTTGGCCAGAATGGAGGCAAAGCTAAAAGAGAAGTTTCTGCCTAAAGATTATCAAATTATGTTGTACAGGCAAGTACAGAACTTGAGGCAAAGGGGAGTGATGGTTAAAGACTATACAGAAGAATTTTATAAATTGAATTTGAGAGCAGGGTATATAGAAGATACCCCAGAAAAAACAGCGAGGTTTGTGAATGGATTGAGAGGGGAAATACATGATGAAATCGGTATTCTCTCGCCCAGAACTTTGGATGAGGCATATGAGTTTGCCTTGAAGGCGGAGGAGAAAATAATCAGGAAGCAGAATGCCAGAAGAGGAGGTGGATCTGGCAGAGGAAAGGGGAAGGCCTTTGGCAAAGGCAGAGGTACAGGTTCCAATGAAGAAGGCAGCAGTTCCAAATCTGCAGGAACAACAGAAAAGGACAACAGCACTAGAGGGGGATGACCAAACCAGCGTGGGAGAGGTAATGGTCAGGGAATAGGAGCTGTCCAGTGCTATACGTGCCACAAGTGGGGGCACAAGTCATATGAATGTCCTGAAGGTGAACCAGCAGGTGGGAGAGGAGCTTATGTTGCCCAACCTGAGGAAGCAGAAGCACCGCCTCAAGAAGTGGAAAATACACCGGAGACAGGGGAAGCCTTGGTGCTGAACAAAGTGTTGATAAGACCAGCGAAGGATATTGTGGAACCAGACCAAATAAAGGCTTTGTTCCAGACAATTTTCAAATCACAGGGTAAGTGCTACAAACTGATCATTGACAGCGGGAGCACCGATAATTTGGTTGCCACAGAAATGGTGGAGAAGTTGGGACTGAAACGACTGAAACATCCCACTCCCTACAAAGTGTCGTGGCTGCAGAAAGGACATCAACTGTTAGTTGATGAACAGTGCGAGGTGGAATTCCAGATAGGTAGATATAAGGACAAAATTATCTGTGATGTTATGCCAGTGGATGTCTGTCATATCCTATTAGGAAGACCTTGGCAGTATGACAGAAAATTAGTTCATGATGGCAAGACGAACTGTTACAAGTTCGTTAAAGATGGGATCAAGCACACACTTGTACCCATCAAGGAGGAAAACACAGCAGAAGCTAGTGGAGTGAAGGCATTACTTGTGGGTAGAAAGGAATTTCTGAAACAGATTGAGGGTGATGATGTTAATTATGCTGTTGTAAGGAGACCAAAAACAATGGTTTTGCATACCAAGATCACAGATCTTCCAGAAGAGATCCAGAACATGCTGCAAGATTTTGGCGACATCATCGTAGATGACTTACCTAACGAATTGCCACCTAAGAGAAGCATCATCCATTGTATCTATTTTATACCAGGAGCTAGCTTGCCAAATAAGGTAGCTTATCGCATGAGCCTGAAAGATAATGAAGAAATTCGAAAACAGGTACAGGAACTGCTTGATAAAGGGCTGATCGTAGAGAGTATGAGTCCCTGTGCAGTTCTGACGGTGTTAGCTCCTAAGAAAGGTGGCGAATGGCGAATGTGCACAGACTCAAGAGACATTAACAAGATTACGATCAGGTACAGGTTTCCATTGCCCCGGATGGATGACATGATAGACTGCTAGAGTGGAGCAGCATATTTTTTGAAGATTGATTTGAAGAGTGGATATCACTAGATCTAAATTCGAGAAGGAGACAAATGGAAGACAGCCTTCAAGACGAATGAAGGGCTGTATGAATGGCTGGTGATTCCATTTGGCTTGAGTAACGCCCCTAGTACTTTTATGCGCCTAATGAACAAAGTGTTGAAAGAGTTCATTGGGATGTTTGTGATTGTCTACTTAGACGACATATTGATTTTCATAAAAACAAAAGAAGAACACTTCAGGCATGTTCAAAGTGTAATGAGGAAGCTGCAGCAGAACAAGCTGCTAATAAATCTGAAGAAGTGTACATTTTTTCAGCAAGAGTTGGTATATCTGGGGTTCGTAATTGCAGAAAATGAATTGAAGATGGACCCAGAAAAGGTTGCAGCTATAATCAGCTGGCCATCCCCGAAGAGTTTATTTGAAGTCCGAAGTTTTCATGGATTAGCAAGTTTTTATAGGAAATTCATCAGGAATTTCAGTGAGATCTATGCACCCATGCTGGATATGATCAAGAATGTAAATCAGCCTTTTTGCTGGACAGAGGCAGCAGAAAAAAGTTTTCAGACTTTCAAGAAGAAGATTACAGAAAGGCCGATATTGAGGCTGCCTGACTTCAACAAACTTTTTCAAGTTCGTTGTGATGCCAGTGGTACTGCCATTGGGGCATTACTCAGTCAGGAAGATAGGTTGGTCGCATATTTCAGTGAGAAGATGAATGAGAGTAGACAGAAGTACTCAACTTATGACAAGAAGTTCTACGCAATTGTACAAGCATTGAAGCATTGGAGACATTACCTATTAGGTAATGAGTTTGTTTTATTTTTGGATAATTCTGCATTACAGTATATTATGCAGCAGCATAAGTTGAACCATAAGCATGCAGAATGGGTTGAGTATCTGCATATTTTTACATTTGTGCTAAAACATATTAGTGGGCAGGCCAACAAGGTGGTAGATGCATTGAGTAGGAGGACTTTACTCTTTTAGGAAAGTACAATGCAGGTTTTAGGCTTTGAGCACCTGAGGGATCTGTATCAGACAGATGCAGCTTTTAAGGAGGCCTATGAGGACTGCCAAAACCCTTTGTTGAGAAATAATAGTCCATGGTTGGACTATAATTTGCGGGAGGGACTATTTTTCAGGGGAGGATAGTTATGCATTCCCGACTGTTCGATGATGGAGAACATTATTCAGGAAAAGCACAGTGGAGGTCTAGCTGGACATTTTGGTATAGACAAGACATGTTCACAGGTTGAGCACTTTTATTTTTGGCCAAAGTTGCGACGAGACGTACAGAGGTACGTAAGCAGGTGTAAGACATGCTAATTGGCGAAAGGTCACAGTCAAAATGCAGGCCTTTATATTCCACTACCTATTCCGAGCAGACCATGGGACTCAGTCAGCTTGGACTTTGTCTTGGGTTTTCCTAAGACTCAGCGGGGTTTTGATTCAGTGATGGTGGTAGTGGATCGGTTTTCAAAGATGGCACATTTCATACCCTGCAGGAAAACCAGTGATGCTATTCACATAGCGCACTTGTTTCTCACAGAGATAGTTAGACTGCATGGTCTACCGAGGTCCATCATTTCCGACAGGGATGTGAAGTTCACCGGACATTTTTGGCAAACCCTGTGGAAGAAGTTGGACACTCAGTTACAATTTAGCTCCGCTTACCACCCACAGACTGATGGACAAACAAAAGTGGTAAACAGGAGTCTGGGAAACTTGTTACGGAGTTGAATAGGCGAAAATTCTCGAATGTGGGACCGCGTGCTTGCTCAGGAAGAATTCACATACAACGATTCACCAAATCATAACACAGGGTACAGTCCCTTCCAGATCTTGTATGGCATGCATCCTCATGGAGTGCATGAACTGCGGGACTTAGGGAAACTTGAAAAACGAAGTGCTGATGGGGAAGATTTTGCCCAAGAAATGAGTGACTTACATGAGCAAGTGAAGCTAAAATTGCAGGACAACAATCAAAGGTACAAACAGCGGGTTGATTCAAAAAGGCGGGAGGTTTAGTTCAATGTTGGGGACGAAGTCCTTGCCCATTTGCGCAAGGAACAGTTTCCAAAAAGAGAATATAACAAGCTGAAAATTAAAAATATTGGCCCCTGCAAAATCATTCGCAAGTTTTCTGCAAATGCCTATGAATTGCAGTTGCCACCAGGGATAGGTATTTCACCTATCTTTAACATGGCAGACCTGTTTCCCTATGTTGTTGGTTCTGAGGGTGACACAACAGAGAGGCCAGAACAGGACACCGAATTTGATGAGGGTTCTTGGATGAGACAGATGCCTTTGGCACAGCCCCTTGATATCGAGCGTATTCTTGACACACAGGTAGCCAAGCGCACACGTAGGAAGGAATATCTGTGATATTTGGTCAAATGGAAGAACTGTCCAATTGAGGACAGTTCGTGGCTTGACGCAACGCAGATACAGAAAACATGTTATTCAGTCGAAGAAATCATGGAGCGGAGCCATGACTTTTTGCCACCCCGGGAGCCTGATGCAGGAGCATCCAGCTCAGAGGAGGCACAAGATGGTTAGCTGTCTCGGTAATTAACACATGTTATGGATAGGTTATTGTACCTGTGTTTCTTTTGTTTATTTTTGTTTGCTTTATAGTTTGACAGTTGGACAATGAAAAGAGGACTAGGAATGTTAAATCTTTTTCTATAGTTAATTAGAAGTTTGTTTTCTGTTAAACAAAAAAAAAAACAAAACTGTCAAGGTAGTTAGGAAAATTTTGGTTGACAGTTCAACCGAAAAACCCAGAACTGTTTTATGTTACAGGTATTTAAATGGAGGAAAAATCTTAGATAGGGGTTCGAGATTTCTTTCAAAGAAAAGAAGAATAGAAACAAGATTGAATTAGAAAAGAAACCATCTGTAATCTAATATCTTTTCAGCAAAGTTATTGAATTCGAGTTGATGTCAGTGTGACGAGCCCTTACTCTCTTTTTATATTGTTTTATGAAATGCACGTTAATTTGGAATAAGCACAAAACTGAATGAAAGGATTTTGAAACTACGGCCAAATAGAATAGCATGCGCAGGGTGAAGATCGGTTGTTATTGAAGCCAGTGGAAAGACCATAATGAACAGGACTATCGACTTACACAGCGGAAACAAATAACAAATCAACCACATGCCGGAACAGGTAAATTTCCATCACAAATAATTAACATTGATTACGAAGTGAAGTGTTCTCATATTCATAGAAAATAGTTCGTCAAAGTCTTGTACTATCCACAGACAGAGTGAAACAGAGTCTCAAATAATAGACTGGAGGAGGTTTTGTAACCGAACCCTCATAAATACAACCAAAAAGAATAGTCCGCCAAGCATTCCCCATTTTTACATAAAATTCCAGAGTGAAACCCTAACAGCCAATCGACATTTAGCAAATAGAAACTATAAGACTTCATCTATTGAAAGCACAGGGCAACGTTGACCCTACCCTTGGGGTTTCGACGATTCCAGGGGGGTCGCCAGACGAAGTTAACACCGAGCAAGAACCTATAAACATAAACAAAACCCTGTTAGAATTGTGACTGAAGTCAAGGGGTCGAAATTGACAAACCAGAAAAGAAAACTGGGTGGACAAGAGACTAAGGAAACTTACTGAAAAGGTTGAAAACAGAACAGGACTAACTTTCCAGGTTTGGACCAACAACCTGCTCATAGAGGAGCAGAAATGGTCAGAGACACCAGGTAAAAAGGTGCGAAATTGTCAGCATGGAGAGAGGAAAATACCTGTGACTTCGTTGATTGAGCGTAACCAACCACAGGGAGACTTGGTAACCCAACACCTGGAACACAAAAGATATCGTGCAGAAGAACAAGTTAACAGTTGAATGTGCAAGAGTGTAACAGACGTAGAGAAGTGAAGTAAAAACAAAGAAAAGAGTCGACAGTAAACCATTACCCCCATTCGGCAACGAGTTGCATTGCGAAGTTGCAGGAAGAGCAAAAGATGAAACAACAAAGTCGCACAACGAGACTTCAACGGAGTTTTTAGCTGGAGGAAGGATCAATTCCGTTGTTCACGGAGAAGTGCCAAGGCATAACAGTCGGACCAGTGTAGTGTCACCGGTTCTGCAGAAACCAGAAGACAAACCCTCCCCTCCATTTCGAAAGCGGAAATAACCAAATACAGTTGAAGGCATTGCAAAACACAAGGAGACTGGCACAAGGTTCAGAGTGAGCGTAGTTAATACAACAGTTCCACGATAGGATTTGAATTTATTTCCATGACAGTCGAGACACCCCCAGGTACCGTAACCCATTGTTATCCATTTATGGCGTTACGTTCAAATTAATTTGATTGCTGAGTTGTTAAATGGCGGCGGTCTGTGAATCTCACATGTAATTTTTATTCCTATTTGATTATAAACAAAAGCGTGTATTTCCACGTGTAATAGGGCGGGCGCCATCATTCAAAGCTTCATATTTCCGTGTAATAAGGGCGGACGCCGCATCATTCTCCCTTCTTCGAGCCCCTCTAGAAGAAGGATAATTGGTTTCCCTTTCCCCTGAACTAGTGAGTGATAAACCAACCATTTCCTCCATTCGTGAAATCTTTCTTTGTTTTCATCCAGGTGGCAGTACAACCATTTGTTCTCCATCCACAATTGTACAACATTATCAAAGAGAGAACAAAAGTTGACAGGGAATTGGAGGTTTCACTTCCTATACTGTAATAAATTTTGGTCTTAAGTGAAATGTTTTACTTTATCTTAATTAATATTCCATACTAGGTTTTTTTTATGCTCTGTTCTTTATTAAAACGCGGGAATAACATTTTCCTAGTTTTCCATATCTTCCCAGAATGAGAGTAGCATACATGTGTATTGTCATCATTAGGTGTGCAAAAATTATACATACAATGGAAGAATCTTTATTGACAAAATACTGAAAATGTGAATTAGGAAAGGACACTAAAGAAAAAAAAATAAGACATAATTGTGGAGTCTGAAGCTGGAGGGTTGTATTTTAAAAATATTGGCATCACATCCATAATGGAATCATTACCGACTCACTCATACTTTGACTGTGAAGTTTGGCAGTTCAAAGGTACCATAAAAGGATAATTGTGTAATTATCATGTTCGTCAAATACATATTGCAAAATGCGAGGTTGAAGAGATACATTGTATGAAATATTGTTTTACTACTGCAACAAATTAAAATAAATCGCCAAAAAAAGGAGGCTACACACATATGAGCTTTATTTTTGTCATCCAGTATATTGATATAACGACATAGCATATGAAACAAAAAATGAATACAACGTAGAAAAAAGGATATGTTTTCTTAATGTGAAGAGAATGAATCTTCTGGACCAAAGGAGGAATCTGAGAAGCTTTAGCTCAATATAAAATTGTTGTACAACACTTCAAGAATTGGAATATGGGGATTCAAGAATATCAGATCCGGGAACTTGGGAATTTAGAAGAACGGGTCTCAAGAATTATACCTTTACAAAGGGGATAAGACATATTGATGTAGAAAAAGCTGATAAAGATGAATATTTCGATTTATGTTTTGGTTGTCAGTCGGTTGATCATTGGGATTCTAGCTAGAAGTGGGGTCTTGGAGAATAACTCTCCAATACATAACTACAATAGGTTATCATTTAGGGATACTGCATTAGATTGTAGATCGGTTATGCATAAGTGTTATCAGGAATGACTAGTTGTAGGTTAATGACTTAAACTATGGAAGTTAGTTGTTGTTGAAGTTACGGGTCTCTCAGTATAGCTCTAATGTGTTTGTGAATAAATGGATGTATCTATAAATAGATTATAGTGAAGTATTTTAGGGTGCATAACTTTGATTTCGTGTTGCTGCATTTCACATTTATATTAGAAAGTCATTATATTTTAATGTAAATCGATAAAAAAGGTTGTTTTTGCCCCAAAAATAAAAATAAAAAAATGGAGTTTTAAAAAACCCAATAAAAACACCTCTTTCCTAGGTTTCTTGAGCATCCTACTGGCATACATCCTTCGGAAACCGATATCTCAAAATTGGTATAAATAGGTTTTAGAAAATCATAATTTCTCATATATAACAGTACACTTACCATATGGGTAATCCTTCGAGTAGCGTATGATATGCTTCTAGGTATCAAGGTTAAGTTTGATATTTAGTTGGAATTATCCTGAGACAAGTTGTAAAAGGGAATGTCGTTGTCCATTTGAATCTAAAATCGATGCTGCAAAAAACAACTAAAAAGATTAGATTCCTCCAATTTTTTGCAATCAAAAATGAAAATTAGGTTTTTTATATGCATATTATATTAGGTTTTCTCAATGCCAAAACAAAGTCAAAATGTGAGAAAGTGGTAAAAATCTATAATATTTTGATAAGGAAAACAATTTAATATTAGAAAAGAACACTTTTTTTATTAAATATTTTCCATTGGAACTTGAAAGAGCATCTTTGAAGATTGAGAGGAAATCTATGTTGGAAAGGTTATAGAATATGTAAATTTGGCATAATGTAAGTGATTTATCTTTATATTATAACATTTAATGATGTTTTGTTTATTAATTTTTCTATTAAATGCTCTTATATATCTCAGGATTGAATTTATTCCTTACGACCTTTCCTTTACAACATCTGGTGCAATTGCTAGTTAATATTAATATTAATTTCAATTTGTCTTTACAAATATTAATATGGTTATGGATTTCATTAATTTAAAATGAAAAAAAAAGTTATAATAACCATTTAAATAATATTAACATGTTTTGATTTGTGAGAAATGAAAAAAAAATTATGATAGTAGTTTTAACTTCGAAAATATAATACTAATTATAAGTTTTAAATTTAATAGTATATTTATGTTATAATATATAATATATAACTTAGGTATTATAGATTATAATATATAATATAACTTTAAGTTTTTAGTTATTTTAATTTTAATTTTACTATTACTCTTACTCTTACTATTAAGATTAAGATTAATTTACTATGAATATTAATTTGAATACTCATTATTAATATTAATATTATTTAATAAAAATAAGGATATTCATTACTTTTAATATTAATAATATTTAAAAATGTTAATTATTAATATTAATAACATTTAATTAATAATATTAATATTATTAATGACATTATCATTATTACTATTAATAATATTAATATTAATATTCATAAATAATATTAACATCATTTAGAGTTAGGTGTTAATATTAATAATATTTTTAAGTCTGATAGACCAAAGATTGGTCTCAGTGGACCACCACCACCACCATCATCCGTAATTTTTAGTTTTAATATTAAAATTAATATTAATATTAATTACTTAAAGTATTAATACAAATTATTATAATTATTAATATTTATATAATTATTATTACTATTATCAATATGAATTTTATATTAATTTCCGGGGAAAGATTACTAACAATTGATATTAGTATTTTATAATTGTTATTAATATTATATAAGTGGTAATATTAATTTAGTGAGAATTAATGTTAAAATATTATTAAACTAATATTATTAAACCTAAACATAATATTGAACCTAAATAATATTAAATATAATATTTGAAAATATAAACCTAATATTTGAAAACCTAAATCAACTATTAATAAACTTAATATTAAACGTAGTTATAAATGATTATAACATATCTCGGAGAAATATTAAATATAAGTATAGTGTATTATACAACATTGTACAATATAAAGTACAACGAATTATACAACATTAATTAGATGGAAAAATTACTAACCATTGATATTAATATTCTATAATTGTTATTAATATTAATATTAGTTGAAATATAACTATTAATAATCATTAATAATGCTATTAACCATTACTATACAAACCTCACATTATTATAAATCTAAAATAATACTATTATTAAAACTAACCTAAAATTATTATTATTAAACTTAATACTACAAACTTAATATTAAACCTAAATAATATTAAATTTAATATTAAAATTAATATTTAAAAATATAAATATTTACTAACATGACTAACACTTAGTTATATAACATTGTTTACTAACTCAAATATCACCATAATTTTGCATCATTGATCACTTATACTTTTGATAGAAGTGGATTTTCAACCATTAGATTTGCGATTAATGAATGTGATGAAACATTTAATTGCTAGTAAACTTTACATTTTTTAAATGAAATACATTATTATGGTAAATTGTAGTTATTTCAATAATACAAATTACTGGAAGATTGAATATTTTGATGTGATAATTTTATAGATAAAACACAAAGTTGTCATAGATAAAATTACTCAAGGCAAAATTTAAATAAAATTAGGTTTCTTCAATACTTTGAAGATGTCTTCCTTATACAACATTATTTATAAAAATTACTTCAAATTATAAAATCGATTCTTTAAAACATATATAAGTTCAATCATTTAAAACATACCTAAGAAGAGTTGTTTCATTATGTAATTAGCACCACACCAATACTTTAATCATCACACTGTGAAAAGTACCAATGTTGAATTCCACAAAACGACAATACGGGTCGCTAAGAATATACAAATTAGCTAAATAGGTATATAAGAATTATTTATGAACCACTTTTTAAATGTTCCATAAATAACAACCAAACAAACTACAATGTTGTAACTGCTTGAATTTGAAAAGTATCATTGGAAAAAATGTAGTTTGAATCCATTTTGGTTTAATAGTTGTTATTGTGGGTTGCTATAATAGATCAAAATATTTATGTAGTATAGTTTTCAACTATTCATTGTAATTAAATCTACAATTAAAATTTTAAAAACAACCTAAATCGCAATGCATATTATCAATCTCTTAATTTATCCTTCCAAACAAAAATATAAATAACTAACATAAAGCCATCTCCATCTTATCATAGAAGAAATAGTTTTGATCTCTTCAAGGATGGAATATTATTAGCATAACTTCATTTTAAAATTAATGAAGATGTAAGATTATTTTTTTCTAATATATTTAAATTCAAGGAAGATGAAATGTAGTTGATTTTTTAATTTATATCTCAATGTATTTGTATTTTAATAGAACCCAGAGATAATATTCATATAGATTTAGTGTAAACATGATGAAAATGTAAACAAATTTTAATTCTTATATTATTAAAAAATATTCATTTTGAATTAAATGAAGATTTAAAATTGAATTTCTTCTCATTTGTTGAGATTTTTCATAAATAAAATAGGCAAAAATCTCAGTAGGTGACAAAAATTAGGAATTTGTTGCTAGATTAACTCCAGTTTGTTGGGAGGGAGTTAATGCTAGCTAAATTTGAGTTGAGAGGATTTATGAGGCTGTTAGATTCTCCTGCTATATAACAGGTCTCCATACGTTTGTTTTGGAGAGAGTGTGTGAGAATTGTAATCTCCTGTTTGAATTAATAAAGACTGCCAATGCCCTGTTGTGTGGACGTAGCCCAGGAGGTTTGGGTGAACCACGGTAAAATCACTGTGTCTTCTTGTGTATGATTAAGTTTGTTGTTGTTGTGTTTATTAAATTTGCTGCGCACTGTCCAACAATTGGTATCGGAGCTTTCTGTTGGAATGCGTTGAACGCTGGTGCGTGGAGTCGCCGGTCGAACGCTGGCAATGCTGCTGAGTAAACCTGCGTGGCTGCTGGAGGTAGCCGTGGACTGGTGTGCAGTGTTGTCCAAACTGCGTGGAGGTAAAACAGTCATCGCAGGTCTGGTGCTGCGTGGGACAGTCTTCGGGCAGGTCTGAATGTGATGTCAATTGAATGGGCCATGAATGCTGAAACAATACGATAAGTTGAAACGTTTTTTATGCCATCGTTTTTGAAGTTTCAAAATATGCCATTCTTTGCCGAATCGGGGTGGGTGGCGAACGATCAGTTACGTGGTATCAAACCCGGGATCAGCGCAGAAAGAAGGCTGCGTTAAAGCAGAGTTAAACCCTTACTTCTGAACGCGTGTTTGCCTGTTTGCAGCATTGAAATGATTGCATTTTCTATGCGTCGGGAGTCAGGCCAACAGAGGCTTTGCATTTTTCAATTAGTCGTGATTCACGCCAGCAGAATTGACGGCATACGACTTAGAACGCACTAACGTGAGCAGCAAGGCAGCTGCTTCTGCATGTTCAAGGATTGTGAGTTGTGCAAGCAAAGTTGAGCACGATTTGAAGCCGTATCGTAAACGAGCTGAGCGGCATCGCTGGAGGCGCACTGGCCGCAGTGGTTTTTTCCCGATCGTTATGACAGATCGCTATAGAGCAGATCGCCAAAGAAGTTGTTCTCTAGGGTCACGAGCTGAGTTTGGTTCACCTAGTTTTTGAAAATCGATATGCCGTTTTATAATCACTTCAAGAAATGCTGTTTTTCCTTGTTTCAAATGTCAAGTTAATTAAAACTTTTTCTCAAGCAAACCAATCTAAAAGAAAAAATTGATTTTAAAAGGTTTTAAGAATAAATCGATTCTTTGGGAATGCCTGCTTTGAAGTTTGTAAAATCGATTTGTATAAATCGATTTGTATGGGCTTTGTGATAAGTCGATTTCCATTGTTATATGGTATTTGAAAGTGGTCACAAAAAGGTCGTTTTTAAAAGGTTTATAAAAGCCTACAATCGATATACATATTTCAATATTTTTTAAATCGACTATATTGGAAGAAGGGTGCCCAATTATAATAATCGATTTGGAATTTTGTAAATCAATATAAAATAAATCGATTTTAAGAGAAAGGCTCTTTTTTCTGTTGAATACCATTTGGATATGGTATGAAAGAAAGGCGAAGGTCGATTTGAAGGTTTATTGAAATTGTAATATGCCTTTTGGTGAAAGGTCTTTTTTTTTTGTTTTTTAAGGTGAAGGGTGGCATTTAACAATTGAATCTGAGTATACCATTTGCATATGGTATGAAAGCATAGACATATAAGTGCACATTGCAGAAGTTTTGTATGTGAAGTACAAAGGGCAGATATCAGTTTGTTTTTTAAAGGCATAGGCAGTGTTTTTTGAGATTAACTTCATTTAAAAGGTTGTTTTTTGGAGATTATTGTGTTTTTTGCTGAAGCAAGATGACGAAAACTCAAAGTGTCCGTTTTGAGATCGAGTTTGACGATGTGGCTGGAGCCTTGTTGTCTGAGGAGACGAGAAGGAGGTCGAATGCAGACACCTCTACATCAGAGGTAATGATGGCCAGAGGTCGCTCGAGAGAGAGACACTCCGGGGGAAAGCATAGCGACTCTCGTTCAAAGTCTAAAGGAAAGAAGACAAAGGTGAAGTGCTGGCATTGTGGGAAAGCTGGACACCTAAAGAAGGACTGCTGGAAGCGACAGCAGCAAACTTCTAAAGCAGATTCTTCGACAGAGAAGAAGGAGGAAAATGCGACAGATACAGGTTCAGCATCTAGTTCAGGTATGAGCGACGAAGTGTTGTCTGTTAATATGTCAAATCATGATCAACATTGGTTGTTAGATTCCGGTGCATCAAACCACATGTGTATTCATAGAGAATGGTTTAAGACATATAGATCAGTTAATGATGGAGTCGTGCACATGGGTAATGATGTCACATCTAATATTGTTGGGATAGGAAGCATACAACTGCAAATGTTTGATGGCACAACTAGAATATTAACAGATGTGAGACATGTTCCAGACTTAAGGAAAAATCTAATTTCACTGGGAGCACTTGACACGAATGGATATAAAACTGTAATTCAAGGTGGAGTTATGAAAATATATAAAGGTATTTTACTAGTAATGAAAGCTAAGAAAGTAGGAAATCTATTTCAATTAGAAGGAAGAACAGGGTCAGTTCATGTGTCTACGGTGTCTGAACATGACAGTAGTTCCATTCGCCTATGGCATCAAAGGTTGGGCCATATGAGCGAAAGAGGGTTGAAAATTTTGGCTGATCACAAGTTACTTCCAAATCTGAAGTCTAGAACGTTAGATTTCTGTAAGCATTGCTTGTTTGGAAAACAAAGTAAACAAAAATTTAAAACAGGCAAACATACTAGTAAAGGCATACTTGATTATATTCATTCAGATGTTTGGGGTCCAGCTCCTACAGCGTCATATGCTAGCTCGTCATATTTTGTGTCGTTCATTGATGACTTTTCTAGGAAGGTGTGGGTCTACATGTTGAAAAGGAAGTCCGATGTTTTTTCAGTTTTCAAGCAGTTTAGAGCATTGGTAGAAAACAGCACTGGTAGAACAATAAAGTGTTTAAGAACTGACAATGGTGGTGAGTTTACTTCCAAGGAGTTTGACAGCTATTGCAAGGATGCAGGGATCGAGAGACATAAGACCACGATTTATACTCCTCAGCAAAATGGAGTTGCTGAACGCATGAACAAGACTCTTCTAGAGAGAGCAAGGAGTATGCTGAGTAACGCCGGGTTGCAGAAGGAGTTGTGGACGGAAGCTGTGGCAACAGCTTGTTATGTGATAAACCGATCTCCATCGACGGCCATAGACTGTAAAATTCCACAAGAGGTATGGAAAGGACACCCTTGTGATTATTCTAAACTCAGAGTGTTTGGTTGTGATGCATATGCTCTAGTGCCTAAACATCAGCGAACTAAATTAGATCCAAAGTCTAAAAGGTATATCTTTGTTGGGTATGGTGTTGGAACAAAGGGATATAGATTGTGGGATCCTACTACCCGCAAAATCATCATCAACATAGATGTAAAGTTTAATGAATCCTCTCTTGTACAGTTAGATGTAGATAGTAGATTGAAACAGGATGATGTATCTGACTTTCAGCACATTCAGTTTGATAGCATTTCTAATGATAGTCATGATGACCATAGTTCAGATTCTAGTCATGAACAGGTTTCAGAATCAGATTATGAACAGGGTTCAGATGTAGGTCATGAACAGGTCTCAGATGGTGGTCATGAAGAAGTTCCTACAGGTGGTAGTCAGCCAATTGTGGAAGCACCAGAAACATCCTTAAGGAGGTCGACAAGAATCAAACGGCCACCGAGAAGGTATGATGATTATGTTACTTCAGTTGCTTTGACCGCTAACGATGATGAACCTCTGTGCTATCAGGAAGCAATAGAAGGTTCGAATAGTGACAAGTGGAAAGCAACCATGAAGGACGAAATGATGGCCTTGAGTAAGAACGGTACGTGGGATCTGGTTGAGCTTCCGAAAGACAGGAAAAATGTGGGGTGTAAATGGGTTTACAAGCTGAAACGGGGTGTGAATGATACAGAGGACAGGTACAAAGCGCGATTGGTTGCAAAAGGGTTTTCTCAGAAAGCCGGTATTGACTTTCATGAGATTTTTTCACCAGTGGTTAAAATAGTTTCAATTCGAATTGTGTTAGCTTTAGTTGCTTTGTTTGATTTAGAGTTACAGCAACTAGATGTTAAGACTGCTTTTCTACATGGAGATCTAGATGAGGAAATTTATATGGAACAATCGGAGGGGTTTGTTCAGCATCGCAATAAGAAATTTGTCTGTAGGCTCAAGAAGTCATTATATGGCCTGAAGCAGTCGCCTCGGCAGTGGTATAAGAAGTTTGATTCTTTCATGTTGAGTCAGAAATATGTTAGAAGTGAATATGATCATTGTGTGTATTTCAAGCAATTGAAAAATGGCATGTTCATTATCTTAGTGTTGTATGTTGACGATATGCTTTTAGCAAGCAAAAGCATTGATGAAATCAACATGTTGAAGACTCAGATGGCAAGGACATTCGATATGAAAGATCTAGGAGCAGCAAGACAGATTTTGGGCATGGAGATTTTCAGAGACAGGAGTAATGGTAAGCTGTGGCTATCACAACAGAAGTATGTTGAGAAGATACTTTTGAGATTTGGTATGAATAATGTGAAGCCCGTGTCAGTCCCTTTCGCTTCCCATTTCAAGCTTTCTTCGGGTTTATGTCCTAATACAGATGAAGAAAATGATTATATGTCTCAAATTCCATATGCTAATGTAGTAGGATGTTTGATGTATGCGATGGTTTGTACTCGACCAGATATTTCACATGCAGTTGGGGTTGTCAACAGGTACATGGCAAATCCGGGTAAAGAACACTGGTCAGCAGTGAAATGGGTGCTTCGGTACTTGAGAGGCACAAGTAGTTATTGTATCACTTACAATAAGAGTAGTGAATTTGTTTGCGGATATGTTGATTCCGATTTTGCAAGTGATTTGGATAAGAGAAGGTCAACTTCAGGGTACGTCTTTACTCTTGCAGGTGGAGCTATTAGCTGGATGTCAAAGCTACAGAATATTGTTGCTTTGTCCACTACTGAAGCAGAATACATTGCTGCTTCGCATGCTTGCAAAGAGGCGGTTTGGTTGAAAGGTTTGCTTGGTGAGTTTGGTAGGTTACAGGACAACATCAGGTTACTTTGTGATAGTCAAAGTGAAATACATTTGGCTAAGAATCCGGCCTATCATAGTAAATCAAAGCATATTCCGATTAAGTACCATTTTGTAAGACAGGTTATCACTGAAAGGGGAGTCTCTCTTGAAAAGGTGCATACAAAGGAGAACTGTGCAGACATGTTCACGAAACCAGTTTTGTTGGAGAAGCTGCGTTGGTGTTTGGCTTCTCTTGGCTTGCAGAAGAGATAAAATAATAAAGGAACAGGGCATCAGGCTAATTGTTGTCAAGGTGGAGATTGTTGAGATTTTCTGTTTTGAATAGAATAGGAAAAATCTCAGTAGGTGACAAAAATTAGGAAATTGTTGCTAGATTAACTCCAGTTTGTTGGGAGGGAGTTAATGCTAGCTAAATTTGAGTTGAGAGTTGTTAGATTCTCCTGCTATATAACAGATAGCCATACGGATGTTTTGAAGAGAGTGTGTGTGAATTGTAATCTCCTGTTTGAATTAATAAGATTTCCAATGCCCTGTTGTGTGGACGTAGCCCAGGAGGTTTGGGTGAACCACGGTAAAAACAAAACTGTCTTTTATGTGCTTCGATTAAATCTTCCGTGGTGTTAATTGTTTAAGCTTCACTGTGATTATTCCAACATCATTCTTCGAAGGTAATTATATTCTAGTGCCATTTGCTAAATTATCACTCCCACTTCTGGAAAAACAAATTGAATAACAATACAACACCTCTTGAAATAGAAACACAAATATAAAATATATTGTAAATTGACTATAGAAAATAAATTAAAACCAAAATGTAAAAACCAAACCATTATTTCTACACCATTAATATCACACATCTAACAACACAAGTAGTTTGCTTAAGCTAGAGATTTTCAATTCTTTTTTAATGTTGAATGCAATAAAAGGCCAAGGTGTTTGGAATAATTTTTGAATGTTGAATGCAAGAAAAGACTCATCAAATATCTATTTCAAATTATTCCGTAGTAGTACCTAACACCAATTTAAACATTTTAGAGATTGTTTCTTCATTTGCATTTATCAAACTCTTTTCACCTTAATTGCATGACATTTCAGTGAAATATTCATTTTATCAAATTTTAGTTCAAATTATAACTATTATAGTTCCTAACACACAATTTAACACCCAATTTAAAAATTTTCTCAGATATTTCTTCTTCTTTTGAATTTATTCAGCTTCATTTTGTTAATTTTACTTCATATTACAACTATTATAATAATAAAATTGCACAACTTTAATATATTCTCTTACATCTTTAATATATTCTCTTACATTTTTATTTTTTATACACTACATGAATCAACTAATTTTGCACAAAAATTTGGAGGACCACACTTTTATATGTCTCTATAGTTATCTAGACGACATGAAACAATGAATCAATTCAGATAAAAAAGTTGCATGTTATTTTTGTTACTTATCTACATATTTTTATTAAGCACAGATCTACATGATCCAGTAATACAAAGCAATCAAATCTAATCTCTTCAATTAAACCATTAGTAGCACTGATTTAACCACTTATTGAATATGTCATTGTGATTTAACCATTTATTGAAGATAGCATTGCAATTTAAACAATCAGGAACATCTTCTTACCCATTTATTGATGAATGTGCGAAACTCAACAATTTTTTTTGTACATCCATACTTGAAATATACATAGGCGCGGCCATATATTTCTGTCAAATTTCTAGGGTTCTATATAGGCGGCAGCATGGGTACGAGCAATCCTTCCTAAGTGTTTTTCTACAACTCTAGAGAGGGGAGAATAGAACAAGGGCTATTCATTAAAATATAATGAAATGGTTAAATTGATAGACATGTTAATGAAACCGATGGAAACAAGCAAAGGACACTTGTTATTTGGAATTGGACACATGTTATCAAAATTTTGAAATTTAAAATGATCAATAGATCACACGTTTCCACTACTATGATACGTGTCTACAAATTTTTTTTAATCCTCCCACTTCATGTTAATCTTAATAGGTGGCAATTTACAAATGGCATGGTAAATTTATAACCAAGGTTTGTAAAAAAATAATTTAAACATGGTTTAATTATATGATTTAGATATGCAGGAAGTTAGTGGTGTGAATTCCATCCATTTATATAATGGCAACGACAAGAATATACTAGAATATTTAAATTTAAACCATATGATCAAATTGTTTAATTAGTAAAATTATTAAAGTATCCAATTCCAATAGCGGGGACACATATCGGCATAATTAATAAATTTTAAAAATAGTTTTTTAAGAATAAGTTTAATTTAATAAAAAATAAATGTTCAAATTCTATGAAAATATCATCACATGGCTTCATTAGGGGAGAAATACCATTCCATGTGCATTCATATTTAGGGATATATACTGACGTAAAAATGACATAATATATTGGGGGATATATAGTGGTACATAGTTTTTATATTGGCAGGTAAAAAAAATGGAGCTCAAAGTTAGTGAAAAATATAAAGAAGCATAAAAAATGCTAATGAAAAAATGCATACCTACAATATCTGGTGAAAGTATGGGTTTTTTAAATTGGGAAGGTGTATTGGGTTTGTATTGGTACTGGGTTAAATGATGTGATTAAGAGGCATTTTGCAATATATAGTCAAAAAATGCATACCTACAATATCTGGTCAAAGTATGAGGTTTTTAAACTAGGATGGTGTGTTGGGCTCGTATTGGTAGGGGGTTAAATAATGTGATTTTTAGAGCAATTTTCCAATATGTAGTCAAATTAAGAGTATTGTTTAATATGTGATGAACACACGTGATATGTTAAAGGCTCATTGAATGAAACCTCCGTAAATGTCATAAACATTAAATTATAATTAAAAATAAAAATTTATTAATATATTTAAAACCTCTAGCACCATAACAATCTCTATCAAACTAAAAAATTAATCAATAATAACAATACAATAAAATATTAGTAAAAACAATATATTTTAAAGTAAAAATTCAAATACCAAACCTCATAAAAATGAGATCAACCATAATAAAAAATATATAATAGAACTCTAACATAAAAGTCAATAAAAAATCCATCACAACAAAGGTGAATCCCACGACCACAATCTTTACCAACTACTTTGACTCTTAATCAAAAATCCAAATTCCAGCAAAACACCAACCAGATGAACACTCTAAGAACAATGGAAAAAATAAACACTCTAAAAACAATCGAAAAAATAATTTAATGGTCAAATATTCACTACTAAACCAAGTCACTCACAAGATTATATAGGTAAGTAAACATTCACTACTAAACCAAGTCACTTCCAGAATTCTATATGTATACACAATGAAAAAAAAACCACTCTTAATGTAGCACAATGATGTAGGACAATGTATAACGCCTTTAATGGTTCGTAATTACATTATTAACTAAAAATATACACTCTAAAATACCACTCACAATTAGATAACACAATAACATTTCCTAATACTACACATAACACAAAGAAATAAAAAACTCCAAATCAAAACAGAAAAGAAAACCCAAACACATTCTAAATCAAAACAACGAAGACTACCAAGCAAACTAACAAAAAAAACTCCAAATCAAAACACCAAAGAATACCCAAAAACATTCTAAATGAAAACATCAAAACAACAAAGACTACCAAACAAACAAAAAAACAAACTTCAATGCAAAACTAAATCCATTAGCATAAAACTAAATTCGCCACACAGTAGTCTCATATAGCACTTGCCTCGTCACCCTATTGCCATAAATACATCATCAATAATAGGGACCATTAGAAAAACATTTCACTAAAACAACCCAAAATTCATCTTTCTACAAACATTAGCAGCCGTTATATATGAAATGTATCACACAAAGGTTAATACGCGAGAGCCACAATTTGAGCTTTCAAGTACATAATATTAGATTACATGATATTAGATTCATCCAACTTTATATTTATTTTGTACATGCACGAAGGATGAAATTTGTTGAATTAAATATTATAAATTTATTTTAGCTTTTAAAAAGTTCGTATTTCCAAAAATTTCGTGTCTACATACTTGGTAAATGTAGAGTTAAAATAAATGTAGGCTAATTTAATTATTAATTAATTATAATTATAATTATAATTATTTATTTTATGTTTTTTTTTAATTATTAATTTTAATTTTATTTTATTTTTCTTGAGTTAAAATTTTAAATATTATATCTTTAATATATTAGGATGAAATGTTTACATAGAGATTAAGTTTACTTATAAAATTTAAATATAAAAAATTTCTTTAATAAAAAATGAATAATATATGGGGAAATTTTGGATAAACTATACTCAATATTTATTATTACCTCCACCCAACAAAACGTGACCAAAGTGAGAGAAATATTGATTAAAATATAATATTATTACATGTTACTTAATATTTCATATATTGGTTCACCCTAAATATTACATTTTACTCAATATTTTCCTCACCCCTGCTAATTTATTGTTCAATTTGTTTATTTTCAAACTTAAAATATAAATAAAAAGTATAATATGAAGTGAAGTAGTTACGTCCTATTAAAATGTAATATTGTAATATTATATTTTATCCAATATACCTCCTCCTCACACCATATCTCACTTTAATATATATATATAATTTAAAAGAAATGTGCATATAACAAGCATGTAAGATTTATAAAATTTCTTTTAATTTAAAATTTAATCATAGTTTTAAGAACAAGAATGTATATAACTATATGCAAAAAAAAAATTGAGATTTAACTTTAATAATAATAAAGATTATTGCATTAAATTTATAATCACTATAGTACCAAACATGACTCCTTTATCACAATCAAAATGAAGTTTTAATTTTTTACTTAGAGGTCACATAAAGGCGAAACCCACTCTGATACAATATGTAGAAACCCCAAAATTTAACATGCAACCAATTATATCAAATGTGCAATTGATAATCAACACCCAAACTATTAAAAAGCTAGCATATACATTTTAGAAAAACCCGATCAGAGACGACTTACCTGTAGCGACGATATTCCTTACTTATGTTTTCGGAGTTGAACGTTATTTGAATCCTGCTAACCGAAAAAAAAATTTGGGGACAACTCTCCACCCAAATGTAGGCTCAGCTGTATGTAACCTTTTTACAGTGGGCCACCCCCAAGCCCTCAATCAACGTACTACTACCAGGGAAGCCTTTGCTTCATATTACCTTTCTCTCAAGAGAATGTATGATATAATGATCCATGAATCTTCATCAATGTCTATTAAATAGACCAAAAAATGGAATGAGAACCACATGCACACATTCACTGTGTCAACATGCAACTTTTATTTCTTTATTTTAAGTTTGACTTAATTTAGTGTTTCTCTAAGCTTAAATTACTTTTTGTTAGCTTTACTTATTTTTATAGTTTCTTAGTTTAACTCTTTCTTAATTTATTCCTTTTTTTTTAAATTTTGTTAACTCTTTCTTAATTAACTCTTAACTTCTTATTTATTTACTGTTTAGAACTCCAGTTTATTTTTTACTATTTTATTTAAAACTCCACTTATTGTTTACTATTTTTATTATTCTTGACTTATTATTTGTTTACTATTTATTTAATTATATTATATTATTTATTTATTATTTTATAATTATTAGATGACATTACATTAATCTTATTCATTTCTAAACATAACATCCTAAATACATACATCCTAGATACATACTATATAGAATCACTAATAGATATAAATTAAGAAAATATACTACATAAATTATATTAAAGTGATTATCAAATAAACCATTAAAATAAAGAAGAAACTATTATCTTGTATATTGGGTAGTCCTTCTTAATACTACTCATATTAAAAATAAGTGAAATGTAGATTTTTCAAGGTTATACTCATATACATATTATGTATTCATCCATTCAACCATAGAAATAAAGTGTACGAAAAGACATAGGGCCACCAAACATATCTATACAAACTCTCAATGCTAACACCTCCATAAAAATGTTTTACCTTAATAGGCTACATGGATTCAACATCATCAATTTCTACAACTAATAATTATGTATCTAGATATAACATGTAATATTGTACTTCAGTACAGCACATTTGACATAATACCACACGTCAATTGATGATCTTTAATACTGCACCCCCCACCTATGCCTCATTTTTATTTTATTTAATCAAGTAAGTCAATAATACTTTACATTAAGTTACATATCTCTACCATATTTTAATCTCATTTATTTTAATTAATCAACAAGAAAGACATTACAAATGATACGCTAAGATACACTTCTAGCGACGGTTGAGTTAATAAATATTCTAAATGTTAAATGTTAAATATTTAATGAGATTCAATTTTGCTATCAGGTGTCAAACTCTCTTCCATGAAATTGGTTTTAATTTATTTGTAATATTATTAAATTATATTAATACTAAATAATTATAATTAATTTTTTAATATTTAATAATAATTATTTTCTAATTAATTAATATTGAAAATAACATTATATCTATTATTATTAATTTATTTTAAATATAATGATAATATTATTTTATTAATAATAATATGATTAAGAGATTTATTTATAATAATTTTTGGATAATAAATATAGAAAGATATAAATGATTTAAATTTATTTTCAAAATTTAAATCACTATTTTTAAATTTCAATTATTTTCTTTATATATATATATATATATATATATATTATAGTCCTTTCACACAAGGATACTTTAATAAGCCTTGCCCTATTTATGTGATTAGAAACCAAAAGAATCATAAACACAAGAACAGGATTAGAAGTCAAAATTTATATATATATATATATATATATATATATATATATATATATATATATATATATATATATATATATATATATATATTTATATTATTTATTTTTATATATTATAGTCAACTCCTATGTTAAAGACTAAGAAACTACAAATCACCCAAAATGCCTTTCTAACATAATAAACCATGAATTACTCTTCTCACAAATACCACTCCATAAACAAAGGAAGATTGTGGCCAAAGATAAAATGAAGACAGGATGCCATGAATTGGTATTCCACTTATACCTCTTCAATAAATCAGAATGATTTAAACTAGAAATTGCACCATATGTTGCAAAGGAAACGTTGTAAAGCAGTAACTTAGGAAATAGTAGTATAGAGGAAATGCTCTCACATGAATCATTCAGGATACCTACAACTACAGAGAGTGAACAACAGGATTGGTCTATTCAGTTACATAATTTGGTTACAATACATATGTTAATATCATTTTTAGATTGAAGTATCAGTTATTTTGTCTTAAGATGAAATATCATCATTCAAGAAGTTCAGTAAATGAGGTGTTTGATTATTATATCCCTTTCTTCTCTAAGAACCATAAGTATCGAAGTACCGAAAAATAAACTTTCAATGGGAAAAAAGAGATTACATCAAAACCACAAAGAATAAAAACTAATCTATGGTATAACTTAGGTATTTAATTATATAGTTTACAAAATCTCTTGATAAACACATAAATAATTTCATCATTTTCCTCTTGAGTAATCATAAATTTTTCATTTTTCAAAAATTTCAACAAAAAAAACTAATTACATCATTTAAATAATCCAACATAAACCTTAATGTCTAATTATAATCTTTACCTCATATCATTGAAAATAAATGAACACTATTTTACATCATAGCATTAAAAGAAAAGAACATCCTCAATTGCTACTCAAAAGGAATGAGCATCAATTTATGTGACAACAATAAAAATACATCAACATTAATGGGTTACTATGAGAATATATATAAACACCTTAAAGAACTCAATAACCCTTTCAATTTAAAAAATATATTACCACATTTATCAAAGGAATATGTGTTACACGATTGGGCTATTCAGTTACATAATTTGGTTACAACTACATATGTTAATATCATTTTTAGATAAGTATCAGTTCTTTTACAAAATGTTTTTTTGGTTTATGTATTCCTAGGCACTATGGTAAAGGTGACCCATAAGGTGAGGTACTTGGTTGAACTATTCTCTACTTCAACAATGCTCCTAATATGGAATATCATCATTTTAGGAAATGAGGTGTTTGGTTAGTATAATAATTTCTTCTCTAAGAACCATAAGTATCGAAGTACCAAAAACATATTTTAAATGGGAAAAAAGAGATTAGATCAAAACCACGAATAATAACAACTTATCACCCAATATATACTTGAGAAATATAAATACTTTAAAAAAATATATCACAAATACATATAAATATTTAAAATACCATGAGAATATAAAAAATATAATTAGTTTTCATATTTTCATTTAATTAATATATATTTCAACAATACAAAAAATAATAATATCATACTTAACTATAATTATGAATTATTTGTAAGCCTAATCATTTATTGTACATTGATTTTTAAGAACTATCATCAACTAGTATGTATTTCAAACATATAAATATAACATGCTCATATTGCTTTAAAAATATATCACAAATAATTAAAATTATACAATTGACCATGACAATATCACAAATAATATTTTGGATACACCATTAATTAAAATATATTTAAAAACCCAGTTTTATAATTGTCCTTATATATTTCAACCATACAAATAATAATAACATCACAAGTAACTATAATATGACTTTTTTCGTTAAGAACAATTATAATTTAGTTGTAATTTTTTTTTTCAAGTATTATAAACTAATATATATTTCAAAATATAAATAAATGAAAAGAACATAGCATTTTAAAAATATATCACAAATAAATACCAAGTATCCTAATGATCACCATAATATCAATAATAATTGTAAGCTTTATTATTAAATATAAAATTTAGAAATACATGTATTGTTTTCTTTTTAATTTATTTATAAATAATACTATTATTCAAAATCAATCAAAGATAAAATAGTAAAATTAACAATTGTTTTTAGGGACTGGTTATGCTCCTAATTGCTCAAGATAGCTACATCAATATTTATTTTAGAAGAATGTCCAAGTCAAAAAATTATAAAAAATGATAAGCTTGATAAAATTACCATATCTTTTCTCTCACTATTTCTAACCTCTATCACATGAAACCCTCTGGATATACAAATAATATTTTCTTTTCTTTGAGGTTAAAAGTTGACAACATGGAATTTCACTGAGGAAAATTATAAGTATTTACCATATAAAAAAACCAAAAGAAAATAATAAAATAATCTTTAAAGAACCTCCTAACAATTAAAAATAAAAAATAGAGTTTAGAAAACATTTTAAACCATAACAATAAAAATTGATCACAACTTACATTTTTCTAGATGCATCGTAACAAAATCTACTTCCAAAATCCACAAAATTTACTAAGATGACAAAAAATTCACAGAAATCATAATTGAGTCATATCTAATCCTATCTCTCCAAGTTCTTGTCATTATAACAAAAAATTTTCCCACCCTAAAACCGATATAACTCTAACCTCTATGAAATTGGAGCAAATGTAAATTAATCAAATTAACATTTAAGAAAAAATTGAAATGATAAATTGCAAAGAAAGTAAATTGTGAGAGTAGTTGAGGAAAAGGAGAAAGGGATTGAGGGAACCTTTATTGAAAACGTCAAATCCTGAAACTATAAGACCTGTGAATATCTATGGATCTCATCCATGGTGTGAAAAAAGAGCTCCTCAATCCTGAAGCTGTTAGAATTTCTCCAATTTGTGCATATTTATAAATATCATCCATTGCATTAACTCTTTGTGGGCAATACAGTTCCTCATTATAAAATAAAAAAATTGTTCCAGTAAACCTCCTCACACTTCAAACATAGTGTTCCGGAGAAAAAGGTTTGTGTAATCAATAGCAACCCAATTTTATAAATTTATCAAGTATCTAGAAATGGATTTAAACAAATGAGATAAAAAGGATAAGTAACGTGATACTTTAATTATATATATATATATATATATATATATATATATATATATGCTCTCTAGAAAATGTAAGTTAAAAAATATATATATATGCAGTTTGCAATGTGGATTTCTATTTTCTCAAATAATTAACTCATTTTTATGATAAATTTTATATGTAAATACATGGCACCAACTCTTTTTGTGGTCATAAATCTAGTGCCCATTATCAAAACCTTCTGAAATTGAATTAAGCATGTTGGAAGCTTACATAGGCCACTAGAGTTGATGAGAAAATCAAAGTAGCTAAACTTAAAAATTGAAAATAGAATTAGCAAAAAAGCACCTATATGCTATCTCTGAAGTATATTTAATGACTCCAAATCTCTCGCGTATTAACAATCGCAACCACCTACTTCACCAGATCTTTTAGGTATCTATGCACAATACATTAATCAAAACCTATTCTAGGAGTAATTTGTCGATGTTGTTGGTCAGATGATCCAGATCCGGAATACTTTTACAAGATACCAGCAAAGATGCTCTCATTTTCAACCTAAAAACCATGTACACAAGTCAGAGACTCTACGCAAACAAGGAAAGGCAGAGCAAGGAATCCAAACGATTTAGTTTGCAGATACATTAAATTTTGTGCCGTGGAGCTCATCCTCAATGGAAAAAATGAGTGTCACTTTCTTTTTGGGATGCTCGTAGCTGCGCAGACTCAGAGCACTTGTGAAAATGTAGGCGAAAATCCAAGAAACTTAAACATTTTTCCCTAACATTTCTTCCAATTTCATGCATACAGTGTAGTTGTTTGGAGGACCTAAAAAGATTTTCCTTATTTCTATTATTTATGTAACTTATTAATAACAATATTCAATCCTAAGGTAGATATTATCTCAATCATCTTACATCAAAATCAACGGTACACAATGGTACAAGTGGCAATTGAGGGGAGTTGTTTTCAAAGAGGGACGCTTTACAACGTAATTAGGATGATTTAGATGTATTTTTTGTTTTTTTATATTAATATTATAATTGTTTTCATTTTTATTGAAATTTAAATGATTGAATTGATATAATTTAAATGTTTAAGACATTTTTCAGGATGAATAGATTTATTATAAAAAAAACACTTTTATCTAAAATTATATTATTGAATTAAAAAAAATCTAAAATATAAAACATTTGAACGTTGTTTCGTGAATTTCATGTTGTTGTAATTTTCCAAAATAATGGACTATATTTTTTGTGTTATAACTTAATAACCTCCAAAACTTATTGGTTGAACATGATATGTTTCATTTGGATGTCATTATGAATACTAACTACTTTTAACATGTTTCACCCATCATTGAAGACAGTAAAATTGACATTGACGAATCATCTCATAAAAATGCATTCTTTATATGGTTTATCATATTGTATCTAGGTTAATTGAATGTCATTTATCATATTTTCATTAACCAAGCTACTCCCTTATCTAATAATTCTAACCCTAATCTCTTATGGCTTGATGAGGACTATGACTTAGCTAATAAATTCAAAAGAAATTTTGAAGACATAACCAAGACCCTATTTGGTATTGAGCTCATCAAACTTTGTAGTACCCAAGACATAATAATTTGTAATGGAATTACTATGTGACCAACCACTCGTCAAATGACATGTATTCATGGGTTGGGAAGTAGCGTTTTGGATTATGTGATATCCAACACCCATGTTCTCAATTGTATTGTAAAATATTACCTCCTAAATGAATATGAGCATGATTCTCACCACAAACCTTTATCCTTAACTCTAAATCTTGATGTGCGCACTAGCCACTTACAAAATAATTGTAAGAGTAAAAGGTTATTCATTTAGAAAAAATTAAAAAGGATCTCTTCTTAAAGGATTTAAAGAGGGATCTAGGCCTCTTAACGTATAATGATAACATTGATCGCATCTACAAAAAAATTACTACAATCATTTCCACTACCATTAAGAAATTCTCTACTGGGGTGTCATATAAAAAGAATAATAGAATTTTAAAACGTTGGTATGATAATGAATGTAAAATTTCAACAAAAGAGATTAGAGATGCTCCTAACAAAACAGTAAATCTTGAAAGATAAGTGTGTACAAAGCTATTATAATAAGGAAGAAACAATCATATATTAATAAGAGGAAAGAGTTTTGTCTTCACCTTACTAAAGTTGAGCCTATAAATTTTTGGAGGAATATACTTTTTTGCAAAACTAAAGAAAATAATTGATCCCCTTAAACAACTGGGATATTTAACTTAATAATATTTATGACTCCCCCAAAACTATAGGAAACGTCTTAAAAACTCCTATAAAGGAGGATATGTTTTGTTTAGAATGCATGGAGTTTTGGATAAAGAAGGTCGCTAATGGGAAATATAGGGATATTGAAGTCTACCAAGTTGAAATTTTCAAAATGGGAAGGTCTATCCTCATCCCTCATATTCATAAAATTCTCAATTTGTTAGTAAAACATGACTTCCCTAAGCCTTTGAAGTAAAGCCTTATTTTATTTATCTTTAAAAATGAGGATGAGAATTTTACCTCTAACTATAGGACCATTATGGTTAGCCACATTTTAGCCAAACTATATGGGCTAATTTTGGAAAAGTAGCCTTAGACTTTGGCTTGAATGGAATGGTCAAAGAGCTATAGGGAAATTTGGTTATATGAGACACCACTGAACTATTTACCATCTTGTTAATATTAGGATCATTGGCAAGGAATGTCACAATAGAAAAACTGATCTCTTCTATTGTTTTATTGACTTTAGAAAATATTTAAACATAGTTCCCAGGAATAAGGTATGGAAAATACTTGAACAAATAATGATTCCTCCCGAGTTGAGAGTTTTTGTGATTCAAATATACAATAATGTTCTTTCCAAGCTTAAGACTGTCAAGGGTTGGTCTAAAGAAATTAAATGCAATATAAGAGTTAAGAAAGGGTGTCCTTATCATTTACCCTTTTTGTAATTTACATTGATAATATAGAATAATGTTTGGAAGTTTCAGGATATGATGGCCCTAAGCTTGTTGGTATAGTCATTACTCTTCTCCTTTATGCTAACGATATCATTATTCTAGAAACAATCCATGAAGATATCGACAAGTATCTTAAAATCATCCATGATTACTACTCCAAGATGGTTATGACTATTAAAACTAACAATACTAGAGTCATGCTAATTAAATCCAAAAATATCAACCGTGACAATTTCATCTATGATAAAAATGGCTTGGATCATATTTATTCACATATATATTTAGGTATTGACATTCATTATTATATTAACTATAGTTATAACATCAAGAAAAAGATTATCAGAGGTTGTAAAGCTTATTATGCACTTGGAAACAATTTTAAGTCGACTTATCTTTGGATTTGGAGAAATAAAAATATCCTCTTTAAGACTCTCATCACCCTTGTTATTTTATATGGATTTGAGGTTTAGGGTTGCAGTATATCAAGAGAATTATTGAGGAAGATTGAGCTGATCCAAAATAATTTTATAACCTACATCCTCAAGGTTAAATGAAACGTTGTGTAACCTATCCTCTTGATTGAGGCTAGTCTGCTCCCCATTGAAAGATTGGAAATGTTTAGGTATCTGATGTATAAGAAGAATATTTACAAAATTCAAGCCAAGAGGTTTCCTAATATTGCTTCTAACTCTAGCCAAAACTCCCAGCTATGGATTGATTGAGATGAGCATAAGGATGCCCAGTCTTAGTTTAACCTTTGGGGGGTAAAGGAGGAGATCATCTTGGAGAATAAGGATAATATTAAAAATACTATTAATTCCAAATTTAAGGATAAGATGTGGGATAATAAAAAGTTATAGGGAAAAAGGAAGCTAAGGTATTATAAGGAGGTCATTAACCCCAATCTTGCTAACAAGAATTATAGCTCGGAGGTTATAGCTCGAAATTTTGAAGAATTTCTTTTTATAAGAGGTTACAGGCATGCATGCCTCTAGGTTCATGTTCTATGTTGTAATTTGGATGAGTCGACAACTTCTAGGCATATGCTTAAATGCATGAATGAGCCAGCATATTTGAAGATAATTCCTCCATATTTGGTTATTATGCCAAATTAGTTATTTTCCATAATTGGGTATGGCAAGAAAAAGTATTGAGGACATGTGTTTAGTGACTGGACAAATCGATAAGTTTTTAAGAGTTTAGATCCTTATGCATAGATGAGTCAACAACTCATTGGAATGGCAACAAGTAACATGGTGCACAAAGGCATTAATGAAGTCAATGCTACATGTCTAATGCATGAGAATAAGATAGAGAGGATTGCTATTTATAGAGGCAAAAATTCACTCTAGAAGAATCATGCTTAAGCTCTCCTGCAAACCAAGAAAAATTGAATTAGAAAGATGGATATGTGAAGAATATCCATACCTGATTTATCCTCACATTATGAAGTGATAAATGAGAAAATAATCATGGGAGTAATGGATATGATCTCAAGTTCAGTAATTTCATGAAAAAGTACATTATGGAGAGTTGAAGTCCCATGTTGTGTGTACATGCAAAATTCAAAGGAGGTACTCCTTGAGTGTGAAATTTTAATGATATTGATCCTTAGTATGTATAAGTGCTCAAAGCCCATTTTTCCATTTAATGGTGATGCAGTGGTAAGTAAATAGATGAAAAAATATGTTGTAGATCCATGTGGTGGTATGCACTTGGGTAGCATGGATGGAAAGGAAAGGACAACAAATACAACATCGAACACTGCATGGCAATTAATCAAAACCTAAGATTGCAATTGAAAAATTGGAGCGGGGTGAAACATATTTGAGTGAGATGAGTGGAGAATTCTAAGAGTGAGTGCTACTAAAAGTAGCTCAAGTGGAATAGAGGGGTCTGAGAGATCATCATATGTTGTTGAGTGCAGAGGGCCGAGAGCTAAGTTGATGTATGTTGTTGAAGTGCTGAAGGCTTAGAGTTGCTATGTGCCTAATGAATGAGGACCAAGAATAGTGATTCGTTGTAGTATGGATAGAAAATTTTGAGTGGATCGAATAAAAATAAGGTTGTAGAGGAGAAAAAAGAGTTGAAATTAAGTAGAGCGGCTGCCAAGTATAAAGAACGTTAGTTCCTTATTGAGTATGGGTTGGAGCCTACATACACGAAGTTGGTTCTTCCATCTCTAGTGGGTATTTGAAGAAAGCTTAGGGGTTGGTGCCTCCTACAAGTTTGTTCTTGCAAAAATCTAAGGAGCTACAAATTGGTGCTTGCAACAAATCTATGAAGTTGGTGCTTCTCGTAAGATAATTAGGTGTTCGCAAAAGAAGGGTGTTTGTGCTTCTTGCTAGTGGGTGCTACCAAACAATCAAAGGGATTTTTTGCTTCCTATGAGACTTGGTGGTTCACAAACAAATTGATGTTATAGAGTATGTACTCATACTTACATCAATAACAAAACAACCTTTGGTAGTTTTTCTCCCGAAAGGGTTTCCACATTAAAACTATGTGTCATGTGTTTGCTGCTCATGATTTGTTTGCTTGTTTTGATTCATATGAGTTTTGTTATGATTTGTTAATGTTTTGTCTCATATAATGGATGCAAATTTTGAATTAGAAAAGATAAATTAACATAAAATTTTAAATTAACATTAATACTGATTCACCCCCCTCTCAATATTAACATTGTTTCCAGCAACCAACAATATCATAATCTTATTCATTGCAACACAATTAACTTCTCATCCATATTTGGGTTACATAAACATTTGGTTAGATTAAATGTTAATTGAGAGTAAAATTCCACCTCTTAAACAAGCCTACTATGCTTTATTCCAAATAAATTTAACCTAAACCATTTTAAGTTCTGAAATACAAATTCTAGAATATGAAAATTTATAAGCAAGCTTATAAAAATATGAAAATAAAAATTACATAATCTTATTCAACACATCACCAACTAACTTCTCATCCATGTTCATGTTAAGTACAACTTTGGCTATGTTAAATGATAATTGATGCTAAAATTCCACTATGGTAGTGAAACAAATAAAACTCTCAATATATAATTACATGACATATACAAAATATTTAGAGCAATTAGAAACAAAAACCTTACACAAGCCTTGGAAGAACAAGAACAAATAGGAATTTTATGACCATAAAATTGAATTTCCATATCCAAAATAAAATGACCAAAATGTTTTCATAAGAACATATTCAAAAGTCTATTATGTTAAAGGAATGTTGGATCTAATGCCAAGTAGGCCAGTAAGCATGATTCAATTCCCAGGCATTCTAATCCTAAACAAATTTAATGTGCTTCATTACATACTAAATTTTCCATTATTAAATTAAACATCTAGAACAAAATCCTAAATCGCATAAAAAAAAATAAGAACATAAAGTTTGGTGGAAGAAGAAACCCCATCAGAATACCATCAAAAACATGATGGAACCTAACAATGAGACAACTAAAAGGAATACATCTGAATCAAAATATAATATTTTTTCATATGAATTTATTCACAAATGCATCACCCTAAAAAAAAATATGAATTAATATAGATAAGGCTACTAGAAAAATCATGCCATGGATTCAATTTCTATACTCTAATGCTCAATCAACCTACTATTCTTTATTACTTATACATATAACTCAAACAATTTAAAGTATAAAATAGATATGTAGAGCATATAAATGAAAACATTATAAACTCCTATCCAATTTATTGAATTAGTCTCTTAAAAAAAAACTTCTTAGTAACAATTTGTGTGCTATATAACAAGATTTGATAACTCAAAACCTATCAAAAAATACCAACTGAAGGTGAATGGTGAAACCACATTAGAACACCCATGATGGCTAACACCACAACAATCCATGCCAAACGAATTTTGACAACACAAATAAAAACAATACAATGGAATGTTAGTAGGAAGACCAATAAAATTAGTATTCTAGGAAAATAGTTAGAATGCTAAACATCAATAAAATTAGACCAAAAATAAAAATACAATAGGTCCCAATAATAAACACCAAATATCTTCATGGCGAAAGGAAAAAAAGTACCACAATACACAAATAAATCATGATCACCAACACAACCACAATCACTAACAATTGTGACAACTCTTAATCCAAAACTCGAGACCCCAATAGAACACAGACAAGTTGAAGAAAAAATGTGAGAACAATGAACATGGCCATTCAATGCTCAAAACATCCACTAATAAGTGAAGTCATTGTTGAGTCTCAATATGTAGGTATAATAATGAAGAACACTCTCAAAGTAGTTATAATCAACAATTCCTTTCAATGCTTAGAACTAAACTCCTTGGCTTAGAATTAAACTATAAAAAAAAACTATAGAACAAAATCTTAAAGAATATGGACAAAATTCTACATGTAGACAAAATCACTAAAAACAATCCGACTACATGCATAATCAATGGAATATTTCAATGCTAAAGTCATCGCAGATTGGTTAGCACCCAACTCAGATGTAGTAAATAGTCATTGTTAGAAACATATAACACTTGACTCATTAACTTGTTACCACATCTTGGGATCCAAATACCAAGGAAAACATCATTGCTATTGGAGGCAATCATAATTTAAAAGAAAAAAATAATAAAAGTAACAAAAAATGGAGAAATCTCATTCTTCCATGTTTTTTTTATTTTTTTCATAGGAATCAATGATATTGATGACATCGTCTCATTTCTATTTTATTTTTTTTGTCATTGGAATTGGTGATGTTGATAACATCAAATTTGTAATAGAAAAATATGAAATATGAAAGGAAAGGACACTAGAACCATGTGAGAAGAAAAAATTGAAGGAGAAATTTTATTTATTTAATCATTTCTGTTATGTTACATATTTTAGTACAAAGTTCCCTTATATAACTAGTGATCATAACAACCATTTTCCATTTTCATGTACAAAGGTCCCTTATATCTCTAGTGACCATAAAAATCATTTCATAATTGGAGATTTAGTTGAGATTAAATCTGTAATTATCTTCATAATATATCCAAAATTATCTTCATGATATCTCCGTGAATCTTTTGATATATGTTTTCCAGTAACTTCTGTCATTTCTTTCCATATATTATTCCTTTGTAGACTTCTAGAGTTAGTCTACATCATTACAATTTTCATTAAACATTGCAAGTATGAATTATTTTCCCCCTTAATGGGAAACATTGTAGGGAAATTATTGGTATCTTTACTTAATAAAAAAATGAAAATACATACATCCACTCACTCGTCACTCACAAACCCATTTTACCATAAATGATTCTTAGTAGGTAAATACGATTTTTAATGGGATACTACCATGGTGGAAACACTATGGATTATCAATATTATGTGCCAAAACAACCATACCTTATTTGAATCCTTTTGTAACATTCCATGAGAATGAAGAAGTAAAAATATTATATATGTTTTATTTTAATTTGATTTGGTATCACAAATAACAATCTCTCGTTTGAGAGAAAATAGAAGCTTGAGTGAATATTTTTTCTATTGTTTATATCTTCTTTCTACTAATACGTTCCCAAGATGTATTTCATCACATTTCCATCAGATGAGTCATGGTTCCACAAAATTCCTACTTATCCCATGGGAACTATTTGTTAACATATCAAATGGATTATCTTCATTATGCATTTTCTCCAGCAATAACATCCCATTATTTATCACTTGATAGACACATCAATATCTCACATCAATATGCTTTTCCTTGGAATTATATCCTTGGATTTTTTCTCTACCTATCACATTTCAACACATATTTTTCTTGTTCTATTCCCACCTCTCCTAAGAATCATTGAATCCAGAACATATCTTTGTAGGCTTTTGTGGCAGCTATGTAAACTTCCACTATTGTGGAGAGGACCACTACTTTATGTAGTCTTGACATCCAATATATTGTTGCAAATACAAAAGTATAGAAACAATTAGTGGTGGATTTTCTGTTGTCCACATCTCTGGCCATATTTTCATTTTTATAACCTTCAATAATAACATTATTATTATCACCAAAACATAAAAAATAATTACTATTACCCTTGAGACATCTTAAAATCCATTTTACCACTGCCCAATGTTGTTTTTTTAGATTTTCAATGAATATTCTTACTACTCCTAGTGCATGTGAAATACCTAGATGAGTACATAACATGGCATACAACAAGTTTTTGGATGCTAAAGCATAGGTGATTCTACATATTTCCTATTTCTTCTTATCATCACAAGGACAAAAATAAACATTGAGTTTGAAGTGGGATGCTATGGGTTTATTGCCTAGTTTGTAATCATTCATATTAAAACTATTTAACATTTTCTCAATTTATTTTTTTTGTCGGAACCACATTTTTTTTTTTTGGGTATGATCCTCATTTCCAATTTTTTTTTTTTCTCAGACCCAAATCCTTCATTTCAAATTGACTTCCCAAATCCTTCGTCAACGTATTGATCACGTTCTCATCATGTCCAATGATTAGAATGTCATCCACATATAATAGTAGCATAATTTACTTTTCTTGGTCATACCTCTTGATGTAGACACAATGATCAAGATTTAGTTTTGTTAAACCCTGCTTCAACATAAATGAACCAAATTTCTTGTACCATTTGTGGAGCGGTTGGTCAATATCATAGAGGCTCTTCTTGAATGTGTAAATTTTTTTCTCTATATTTTTTTCTTTGAATCCTTTTAGTTGCTCCATGTAAATATCCTCTAATTACCCATGAAGCAAGGTTGCATTTAGATCTAACTATTCACATTCCAAATCTAAAGTAGAAACAAGACCAATAATAACTCTTATAGATGACATCTTAACAATATGCAAAAATGTTTTAGTAAAGAAAATACCTTATTTTTGGGAAAATACCGTCACCATGAACCATGATGTGTACATTTAGTTCTTCTATTCACCGTCATGTTTAATCCTGCATGCCCATTTTTTTTGTAAGGAATTTCTTCCTTTTGGATGTTTTACTAACTCTCAAGTTTTGTTTTCCAATAGGGAGTCCATTTCTTCCTCCATTATTTTCTTCCACTCTTTTCTTGTCTCTATATTACAAGCCTCTTGAAAAAAATCATCTTTAACATCATTAATTACAAGATATAATTTGAGGGTAGATACCTTTGTGAGGGTTTATTAGACCTAGTAAACCTGTGAACCAACTGTGGTGGTGATTTCTGGTTGGATCTCTTCAATGACTATTGCAAGGTTTCTTATTCTTACTACCTATCATTTTCCACTTGTTTTCCATCACATTATTGAATTTTTTTCCCCATTTTCTTGTAGTGGTGGGATATTTTCTTGATTCTATGCAAACCTATCAACAATTTTCTTAATCTCCATATCACTTTTACCCCTTTTATACATTTCCCAATCATTAAATATGACATCACTGTTTCTAATAATTTTGTATTGAATTGGGTCCTATAGACTGTAACAAAACTCACCATCCACATATTCCATAAAATTACATTTAATTGATCTAACTAGGTTCTATTCTCTTTGGGAATACATATAAATGTTTCCCATCCAAAAAAATTCAGGTGGGAATAATTTAATGTATTAATAGTCTAAACTTCTTCAATAATGCCACCATCCATGGTTGTAGTAGGTGATTGATTGATGAGGTAATAAGGTGTCCTTACTACGTCTACCCAAAAGTGATTTTCCAATCCATAATTTCAAAACATAATCCTCACCTTCTCTGTGAAGTGACATTCATCCTTTAATTTGTAGTATTATTATGTTGATGTGTACCAAGGATAGTCTTCTCATGTTTTATGCTAAACCTATTACAATAATCCTTGAATGAATTGGAGAAATACCCTCAAACGTTATCTATCCTGAAACTTTTGAATAATTTGTTAGTCAAAAAATCAAAATATCTCAAACATATCATCTTTTCTTTTCATGGGGTGGAACCCAACATTCCTAAATGCACCATTTATGAATGTGCCAATATATGAGGCTCCTCTAAAGAATTAAAATTTACTGGAACAAATACATCATAGTGTATCAATTCTAACATATTTAATTTCCTTTCATAGTCACCTCTCATAAATGAAACTTTTCATTGCTTACCATATATACAATGCTCACAAAGGTCAAGTTCATATGATTTCAAACTTGGATGCATATGTTTTCCAATAAGGATTTGTAGGCCATTTTCACTCATGTGGGCCGAGTGCTTATGCCACAAATACACCAAGTTTCCCTCTTTTGCGGCAAAAACCACATCTAATATTTATATTGTTTCCCTGAATGTATACAAGATTTTTGTTTTGAATCCTATATTTATAACCGATGACCCTTTACGAATTTTCTATCCACCTTTACCAAAGATCATGGAGCAACATTCATCATGTAATTTTCCATAGAGACCAAGCTCATACACATATCTGGAATATGCGTAACATATTTCAGAAAGATATTTTGTTCATCCTTCGTCTTGATTTAAATATCTCCCACTCCATTTATATTACATAAGTGATTGTTTCCCTAATGTAATGTACCATAATCACCTACCTCATATGAAACAAAATCGTTTTTACATGGTGTGTTTCCCCAAAGTCAATTACCCAATCAATGCTAGTGCCAAAACTACATAAACATGCTTCCATTATTGAAATAGTAAATAAAAAAACAACTTATGAAGCTATAACAATGGACTCACCTTCATTGATGCCATGTTTTTGTCAAATAAATCACGTATATTTTTCCATAGTCCTTATGTTGTCATCTCACTAGCTACATTGAAGTAGACACTTTTTTATAGGCACTACTAGATTGTAGCAATAACCTTTCTATCCAAAAATTTCCATGCTTCATCCATCTAAATGAGCTTTTCTTTTCCACTCCAATTGGAACATATTAATCCTTTAAAATCAATTTATCCTTCATTAGTGATTTCCCTAGGGTGAAGTTGGCTCCATTCAAATTATTCATATAATCCATTGTAGTTTCCCCCATATTACTTAATAGATCAAGCTTACATATATAATACAAACACACATGTTCAATGCACTTTATGATCTACCCTGGAAAACCTTAACCGGGGAAAAACCATCCTAATAATAGATATATTATTATATTATGGCTTAAAATAATTTGTGCCTAGACTTAAAAACAACAAAGTTGCCCAACATTCTGGTTTGGTAAGTGTGCCACCTGCTCAACTTAGGCACATTATGGTGGATAATCCCAATGCGTTTTAAGGATTCGCCACATGTAATCCATGACCTATAATCCCATGGGCCACCAAACCCATGTGTTTGAAATCACCTCCGTGGACCTAACAACTTTGACTCTTTCATCAAATCAAGATTACCCTAACTTCCCCCCCTTAAACACGTCTAGGGAAATCTGCCTTGCTCTCCTCCTCTATCACCTAGGCATCCTCCAAGGTTTATCAGTATGGGTACTCATGCCTAATGAGGGCTTACAAACATATTCTCATATACATGTGATTTACAAATTTAATTTCCAAAGTAATTTCCTTTCAACTTTATCCCCTTAATTAAAGAGTAAGTACCTTTTTGCAATTGAAATATTTAATAATGATGAATGCTTTTTATTTTTCTTCTAACTAAATATTATTTTAATAATAATAAAATTTAAATTTCATTTCACCTTCACTAATGTGTTTTTTTATTTTTATTTTTTTCAAAATTAAGTAATGCCCACACATCTTTAACTCTTTGGATAATTTCCTTTATAAATTATTACTTAGGTAAAGAGTTATTTGTATTTATTTTATTTTTATTTACCTCACCAATACCACCAATTGCTAAAATTATGAGCTTGTAAACCATTAGCAATTAATGATGAATCAAGAATATCCCATTTACTCTTCCTTTTCTTAGATAAATTTTAAATATACTTTGAAAATAATTTTTTTACATGCACTTTTATGCACTTTTTTAACATTACAAATAGGAACTATTCATTCAATTTCCTCTTAAGGAACCATCTTCATTTAAAATGTTCCCTTCTCCATTTTCAAGGTTTTTTCTTTTTATATTCTAATCTTCAACTTCCGTCTTCCACGATATTTGGTTTTGTCCCTTCTTCAACCTCAACCTCTATTGCCTTCACTAAATAATTGGACTCCTCCCTTATAAAAGGAACATGAAAGACTAATTCCTACGCTAATTCCTTCATTTTATTTTTATTGTTAAATTTCATTGAAATAATAATCAAATCAGAACCTGTTATATATTTAAATATATAACAGATTTAAATTTATAAAATTTCCATTTAATTACTTAAATATATCTATTTCTAAGAGTTTATAATGAAATTTTACAAAAATTTTTTGAAAAAAAAGCTCAATATTCTTCAAAACTCATTCGGTAAAGATCGGTGATTTTAACGCGTTGGGTGAACCTTAGAATATCATAATACTTTCAAATATTGAAAATTTAGAACATTGGTTAATACTTAGAACATTGAAAATTGAAAGTGCGTTTGGTGAATACTTAGGAAGATTAGCACTGATAATATTCTTGGGTGAATAAGGTTGTAAGTATTGTACCTATACCAAACATTGAACAAACAATGCACTCCATAGCTATAATAATAAACAAATGAGAAACGGGAAATGAAACGAGAAACGAGAACGCAACGAGAAACGGTGTTTAGAGGTTTCGCATATAAGAAACGAGGAGAGAGAAAAAAACATAATTAAATGTTAACAATATAAAACAAAGCATTAATCATTAACATCAATGTTTCACCTTGTGAAATTGTAAACAAACATTCATAAATAGTGATTTAGTTTTAAGAAAGGAGTGAGAATTTGGTAGATCAAAAAATTTAGCCTATCATTAATTCCAAGAAAATAGAGAACATTTATAAGAATAAGAAATTTGAAATATAAATAATTAAATGTATAGTTTTGAATATATATGTATCTCTAAAGTCACTTCTAACAGTTCATATGCAAAATGAAAGTAAACCTAATAATCTAGATTTTCAAGCTCATTTTCTTGAATGGTTGTTGAGCTTGAGCCAATTCCAAAATCATTGTTTTGGTCAATAGACTTTGTGGTATCATCAAGCATGTCTTCAACATTATCTTGTAACACCTCAAGTGGAAGCTCAGCCTCTCCATCATCTTGTGAACCACCATAATCCCACATTCTCGTGGGTCCAGTTTTGTATTCTAGTTGTTGTCGAGATAACAAACGTAGATTTGAATGTACAAACACCAAATCTTGTGCCATTTTTGTGCCTAGGCGATTCCTCTTCGTTGAATGGATAAAAGCATATTCACTCCAATTTCTTTCACACGCAGAGGAACTAGTCACCTATGAAATAAAATTAACATTATGTTAGTCATAGTCATTTGAAATTTAAAAAGGAAAATAATACAAAATGAACATTAGACTTAATTGTTTAAACAATAAATCAATACATTAAGGGTATTTGTTATTGAGCATACCTGTGAAAGCAAACGGATAGCCAATCGATGAAGCAAGGGGGTTCCTGTACCATATTGCATCCAGAAGTCTATGGGTCCAAGTTGTTCTCTGTTGTATGCACAATCTTCATTTGCAAAGTGGTCTTCTGATCTCAAGTACTTTCCTAACTCAAGCCGTAAAGTAGTGCGATCCTGACGATCGTAACACCTACTTATAAAAGTGTTCCAGTTCTGCATTACCTCGACATCTGAAGATGGTTTCTTATGAAACCATTTAGGATTGAGTAGGAATGCAATTGAATGAAGAGGGCTATGAAGCATTTTCCACCTTGTCAAACTAAGTTCCCACACTTCATTTCTGGTGTCTATATCGATCCTAGAATTTTCATCTTCTGTTATGTCATGAAGCTTCTCCCTCATTTGATCCATACTCTCAAAAACATCCCCTAAGCATGGCTGATCACTATCAAATATGCGAAGAGTGGAAACAATAGGTGTAATAAGGGTGACAATATCTTCCACTCTCCTCCAAAAATCCTCAGAAGAAAGACCAATAATAATGTCCTCAACTTTTGGGCCATCCCCAATATGAGAACCCTTCCACCTATGCCAATCCATTGATACCACCATCTCTCTCAAAGATTGATGCATTTTAATAAGGCGTTGAAGCATAATGAATGCTGATGCAAATCTAGTTTCGGCACATTGAAGAAGCTGAAGTTTTGCATATTTCCTATAAATTGCTATGGATGCTGCATGATTTACAATAAAGTTTTGTAGCATCTTTGCTTCAATTATAGTTTTATTAACCCATGCAATGTTATTAATATCTTTTAAGAGCAAATTCATGCAGTGCACAGAACAAGGAGTCCAAAAAATTGTTGGATATTCATCCTCAATCAACCCACCAGCAAGGACATTGTTTGAGGCACTATCTGTAACAATGTGGACAACATTTTCTCTTCCAACCTCCTCTATTGCCTCTTTGAGAAGACCCATAAGATATGGACCATCTTTTGTCTTTCCTGTGGTATCATGGGATTTTAAGAACATAACTCCTTTCGGACTAGAAACCAAAATATTGATAAGGGGACGATGATTGACATCTGTCCAACCATCTGAGACAATGGAGACCCCAGATTCCTTCCAACTATCTTTAATGTCATGAAGTCTAGCTTCAACCCGAGCCCTCTCATCACATAACACTGTTGTCCTCATTTTTTCATAACTAGGAGGCTTGTAACCTTTAGGAGCATTGTTAACTAGATCCTTTACCATTTCCTTCCAATAAGGAGACCTGCAAACATTGAAAGCTATGCCATTTGCGAAAAATAATCGTCCGATGGATGCATCAAGATTTCCCCTCTCTTTTACATCCCATAAGTTTTGAAGGTGGGGAACAGAAACTTGATGTTGAGAATGAGAGTGTGGACCACCAGTTTTCAATTCACTAGGATTGTTGTTGGTTTGAATGAAACCTTGAGCAATATTTCTCAACTTTTCAACTTCATTAAATTGCTTAATTAGAGAAGCTTTCTCTGTTTTAGGTACACTGTCACATAAAACCGATTGTGCTTTTTTCCCCATTCCAATTAAATGCCATCGAACTCTTCCTACATCCCCTGTTTTTTTTTTTTTACAATAAGGGCACAACCAAACTTTTGAACCAGTTGTTCCACTTGCTCCTCCACTATAAGATTGAATGCATGTTACCACTGCCCATAGCCTTGCTTCAAAGGCTTTTTTTGCTTCTTGATATTCTTTCATTTGGATTTTTTTTTATTCCATTGTGGAAGAACTTTGTTGAGAAAGGGGTGGTCTACTTTGTGACGCTGATGAACTTTCTTCCATTGCAATGAGAAATGAAAAATTTCTTCCAATTTTATTCTGCACAATTTATACAAATAAATTAGTTAAAAAAAATAAAAATAAACTCATACTTAATTTGAAAAGTATATTTAACTAAAATTTTGAAGAGATAACAAAAACCTATATAAAAAACAAAAACAAATCATTAAATGGAATATGATAACACTGCGGATTAACTCTTCTTGTTTTTTCTTAAATTAACTTGGCATATTTCACATCTTATTTTCATTTCATGTATCATGGACCTATTTTCAAATATTTTACAATAATTCATGTATTGCATTTTAATGCACAACTTAAAATAGAAGACGTGTATTTTAAACCTTCACACTTTTTTAATGTAACATGAAAAGTGATGACCAATGTTTTCTAAAACTCATAAACTAACTAACATTAAGTAAAAAGATTAACTATGAGACTCGTCCATTTAGAAACTAACTAATGAGAGATGAATTGTTACAAATTGTTTTCATGGTAGCGACTGCATATGTTCACCATTTTCATAGCATAGTTTGACATTCCAAGTCCAAAGTTTTTACATAACTGTATTTGCAGACTAAAACACCAATGACTAACCTTGAAAAACAATTACAATCTAGCAATATTATGCTAGTTAAAAAAAAAGGAAAGGAAAGTCAATAAACAATGGAAGTGATATTTTGATCCAGGTTGAAAGATATTGTATGAAATCATGACCCACATGGTCCTTTTTGTCTTTAGTTTATCCACATAGTTAGTCATATATCCCATGGAGTTGTAAATTTGTATTTTCCAGATTCATTTATCCTTTAAAAATTTCTCTTATACATTCTTATTTACAATTTTCTAAAAAAATCTCTTCTTGAAAGTAAGGGCTTTTCTATTTCCAAATATCAAAGTTTTCAATTTTACATTGTTACTCATTTCCTTTAGTATAAAATTACAATGATAATGATCTATGAATACCCCTCTTGATCAAGTCATGTTAATGTTACAATGTTGGGTCGATCCCTCCTATTGGGGCTTCAACAGTAGCAATGCATCATTTTGAGAGACTAACCATGGCCCGACCCTTAGTCATGACTACAAAATATCTCATGAAGGATTTGGGCAGTTCTTATACAGGCCATAATGAGAGGCTTACTTATGATTTGGTTGAGAAAATGCCATATCTTTTTGTGAGAATTTTCAAGGCAAGAGCACTTCCATCTAGAAATTCTACAGGTAGTGCTCTATTTTGAGATTTATTTTCACACTATACTGTAATAAAATCATTCAGCTATGCGTAGAGAAATCTTGTATACTGCGACAATTCTTATTGATGATATTTAGCAATCTTTAGAAAATATAATTTAGGTTGCAAGGAGTCTTCATGTAATTGGTTATAAGACGATATTTCAAATATATGAACATGGATAAACTTGCCAAATATGTCATGGAAGATGGAAGTTCCTAGGTTAAGGGATTTCTCAATGTTTATTTTTGGAGAAAATAATATTCTTAGTTAATACAGTTTAATACACACTTTGTAAAAAATTGTCAATTGTTACAGAATTGAATTACCCACATCATCATCATGAAATTACCTATAAAAGCTTCAACAAGTGCAGGGAAAAGTTGTTTCGTTAGCATAAAAAGGTTTAACAAAGGCATATTTTATATGCCAGATTTGGAGTCCCTCCTCACTGATAACATTCAAGTTTTGATGGATAACATTCAAACATTGCTACTGCAAGATTTCTTATAAAAAAAATTCCCAAATTTCGGCCACTTTTGGTTGTCGGAGCAATTCCTCCACCTCAGTAGGCAACTTCAATAATAGCTATAGAGACAAACATATCATAGGTAGAGTTTTGAATCTAGATAGAGACGAAGACAACAAACCGCAAACCATCTTCCATTATGAGGTTCAGTGTAGCAATCTAGTATTACCTAAGTCCAACGACATCCACCTCTTATTCCTAAGAATCAAAGTAGATAATCACATTACATATACAAACATGTCTTAGCAAGAACTTATTAGAAAGGAAAACTACACTCTTTGGTTATTTTGTTTTCAACCTTTGGTTAATTTCTTTGTTTTTCCCCAAAGTTAAAACCTTTTTCATCAAATAAAAATAGAAATATATGGAGGGTGAGTGCCCATTGACAAGATATAATGAAATTGATTGATTTTTTGTGTTTTTCTTTCATGATATTTATTTATTTATTTTATATAGTAATTAGTGAATTAGTAATTTCAGATATTTACCACAATATTTTTAGCAAAACTTAGTATCAAATTACAACAACTTTTACTATTCACTTCAATAACAAGATATTGAAATTCTCTATAAATTCATAATTATAAAAATTAATCCTCAAATTTTCAAAATATTTAGATTTTTATCACACAAAGTAACATATCTCCCAAAAATAAAACTGAAAAATTAAAACCGCCACCTAACCTCAATAATTATTATCCTTTCCATAAAAGTAAAAAATTTTCATAAATGAAAAATATCGAGCCAAGGAGCCTTGACCAGATGTAATGAAACTGATTGATTTTTCCACTAAAGTGGTTTGTGCCATCAGTGTTTTTTATTCAGTTTCCACCTCTATTTCCTTCTTGATATTCAGTTTCCACCTCTATTTCCTTCTTGATATTTGATTTCAATTTCTTTTAAATACTAAATTAAAGGATATACTTACTTAAATTTACATTTTGGGATGATATGTTTTTATTTTTTAATTAAATAATTATATTATTATTAGTTAAAAAATATTATAATTATATTTATAATAATAATAATATATGATTGTGTTTGAATATCTATTTTAAATATATGAACATGGATGAACTGGCCAAAAAAGGTTAAGGTTATGGCAGATGGAAGTTTCTAAATTAAGGGATTTTTCATTTTTTATTTCTAAAGAAAATAATATTATTAGTTAAAACAGTTTAATACACCCTTTGTAAAAAATTGTCAAACAGTTACCGAATTAAATTACCCACGTCATCATCAAAAAATTACTTATAAAATCTTCAACAAAGGAAAATGTTATTACATTAACAAAAGCATATTTTATATGCCAGATTTGAAATCCCTCCTCACTGTTAACATTCAAGTTTTGAATCTTCATCACGAATGGCTATTTCAACTTTTTTTTATCTGAAACTGCACTATCACCTCACCAAATCTTTTTAAAATTTATCCTAATTATTTTACCTTAGAATTCATATATACCCAGAATTAGATATAAGCTAGGGAAACTTTTCTTCTCTGGTTTTCTCTAAGACAAAACGCTTAATTTTGCTACTTAGGGAGTACTAAGCAATCAAATTCAGAAATAAACTATTTATTTTTGTGATATCACCTGGGGGATATTAGCCCTCGGCTCATCTTCATTTAATGGCCTGAAATTTTGGCAAATAAAAGTATCATAATTATTGGGTTTATAAGAGATACATGCCTAATTTAGAGTCTTAAACCAACGTTTTCTCATGCATAGCAGAAAAATTAAAAGAGTTAAAGTGCGTAATCCATCTCACTGAACAACCTGAAATTTTGGCAAATAGAATTATCAAACCTGTTTGGTTTATAAGAGATACAAGCCTAATTTAGAGTCTTAAACTGGATTTTTCTCATGCATAATCTCAATTATCAGAGAAATCGGTAGAGTTAAAGTGCATAGTCATGATCCATCTCACTGAACAGAAGAAATAATATAACACTCTCAGCAAATCATCCTATTAGATATGATAAATACAGACCAGAAAGCAAGTGAACAGTCTAAGCATGAGCACAGTCCTAAAACTAATTGAGCCTCTGCTATTAACGAAAAGATCTTAGAAAACTAGTATAGCCTGAACAAGAGGAGAACATATGATTCTCTATACTGACATTAGACAGCCTCTTATACAGGGAGCTGTACCATAAATACTAAAACTTAAAAGCTCTTTTCATGTAATCTAAATGCGTAACTGCAAACAATAGCCCTCTAGAGTCCTGAACTCTGGAATTACAAAAATCAGACGGAAGGCAGTGTCTGTTTGAGCATGGTCACGATCCGAGAGCAAGAGCAACAGACCTTGAAGAGCAGGGGAATGTTTATGAGCATAGTCACATTCCAAGGATGTTTTTGAATAGCAAACCTAATAATAAATCAGAAAAGAACATCCAAGAGCAAGCTATGCCCTGGAGAAGCTAGGGGCGGACGCGGGTTTTAAACAAAGAATTGAAACTATCACTGTTTTATATGTAAATAAAGAACTGAAACTACAGCAAAGCGTCCAGTTTTGCAATTGCCGTTCACGATTAACCGAGTCACAGATTTGATAATTTAATATGTAAATCATTTCAAATCCACTTACGCAGATACAGGTTCATAGAAATTTAAACAAATTCTTTACAAAGTTTACCTCACAACCAATCAAATTTTTAGGAATCACTAGTCCGATGGACTCACCTGAAAGATGAGATCGATGTTGAAGGCTGAAATTGCTAAAAGGCCAACGCTGAGATCGAGATGGCGCTGAAGCTAACTCGCTGGTGCATGAAGCTGCTCAATTGGCTCTAATCTGCGCTTTCCTTGTATCCGGTGAATGGTAATAGACTCTGCTCTGCCTCTTAAATAATTGAAAAACATTGCTTCTCGCAATAACAACTGGAGTTTCTTTTGCATGCGCACAGTTTATAGATGATCAACTAGAGTTTCAGATCTAGAGCGTTCGAGTTCTTATGAATTTAAAATTGATTAAAAAACCTCTGGAACAGAATACCCATAGTTTATAGATAATCACTCAAGTTTCAGCGCTGGAGAGTTCGAGCTTTTATGAACTTACAATTTATAACAAAATCTGTTTTTGTGAATTTACAATTTATAAACCCTCCGTATTTTGTAACGATTACTTGGAGTTTGGAACCTGCTTACGTTAAACAAACTACCACAGTTCGTTAAGGCCAAACTAGAGGAAAATGTGAGTACTGTGGCTGGAATAACCAGTTTCGCAAGAAACCTGCTCGGGTGCCGAGAACGCAACCACTTACGTAACGGCGTTTTCCCGCCGGCTATGTCACACCGTTTTTTCAGAACGCCCGTGCTCCACTCGTTTTCGGGTAACCAGCTCCATAGTCTTTGGAGCGCACTATGTCCACTAGTCACTGCAGCCTGGATGTTAGCACCTGACTTCAAACATCGAATATTTTGAGTTACCAAACATTGAATGGAGAGAAGCACCGCATGTCATTTATTTACATTGCTGTCTGTATCTGCCACCTTTTTTAAAACCTTTTCATGTAGGTCTAATGGGTGCATGTTTCAGATCAATATTCTGTCATCCTCACTCTTCCACATTGAATCTCACACACTGCCACGTCGTTTCTTAACAAAACAGATCTCGTTATTCGCTCACTCTTCTCCAACCCCAACCGTTAAGAGAATTTGTGAATGGTCAAGGAATATTCATACAATTTCATTAATTGTGTTTCATTTTGCAACAATAGATACATGTTCAGCTGATTGGTATCGTATGGTACCGAAAATGGAAAGTAAGGAGCCACTTCTTCATCGCCCTCATTCTCGTCTCTTCTAATTTTCTTTTCCCATGAAATGTGTAGTGGTTTTACCGTTGATACACATGTAACAGTGCTTAAAATAACCATCATATGACAAACATATGCTGAACCGGTGTTAAGCTCATCTGAAAATTTATATTACCCCTAGTCTTAATTAATTCCAACCACAAGCAAGAAAGTACACAGTCTTAAATTCAACCTCCACTGGGAACAAAGGACAAGAAAGCTACAACGAATTTTTTTTTGTTTAAGACTCATGCTGCAATGAATTTTAGCTGAAAAACACCTACAAGTCCAAATTTTCATTTTAATGGGTCAAATACACTTTTTTCGTTGAGAATCGTGGTTCAAAACCACACAAATCTCCATCATTCATCTCACACCTACTCTGCCTAAACAACACCAAACCTTTTGACTTTACCGTTTTACGTTTGAATGCCCCCACGTTTATCATGACACATCGAAACCACGTTGAGAACCATGAACCAATAGGATGTACACACACGATGCCTACGTCACTAGGCTCCAAACCATGGTAGTGTCACCCACCTCTCAAGTCACAAAGCCGTCAACCAATGGCGAGCGTATCGCACCATTTGAGGTCTAGTCAAATAGGCTTAAATGGATGTGATGTTTATAAAAAGAGATTCGTTTTATAGTTTTGAACCACTTACGTTTAAGTTGTATAAGGTTTTAGAACTCGAATTAACGTTTTTATTAAGTCTTATAATGTTATAAAGCGCCTGACTTTTTTTTAAAGTTTAAGACTTTTTGTTATATATGTTCATTATAATATAAATAATATGTTTATAATATATAAACACAATAAAATGTTTTTGCATGGTGAATGAATGTCCATGAGGTAAGAAAAAAATGTTACAACAAGAAGAAAAGAGTTTAATAAACGTTTAAACTTTGTAACAACATAAGTTGTAATTTTAAGAATCAATGTTAGCCCAAGAATTGTTTTTCACTTTGTAATAGGTCAAAATGGTTAATGAAAAAGATGTCACTTAATTGTGTCTGTATTTGTTTTATTAAATCTCCAAATTTTAAAGAGGAATTTTTTTCACAAAGGCCACAGAACAAACGAAATCTTTGATTAATTGGATTATCTGTTTCTTTAGTGTTTCAAAGAAGTCAAGGAAAGAAGAAGGTCGACAGTTTTCTTCATCGCTGTGAAAGATCAACAAAGTTAGTAGCCCCACACATAATTTTATGCTCACGGAATATCAGCCTATGAACTCCAGAAGGAAGTCTTTTTTGCATATTCTATTGGCCAGGTAGGAGCCAACACAAGCACGATGGGCACTAACCCCATGCTCAATAAGAACTATGAATTGGTTGCATCATGAAGCCAGACCATTTTTCTCTCAAGATTTATGGAGCACTATTTTAAGATAGCTAGAAATAACCAACATACTAGTTTATATATTGAATGTCTCAACACAGTGAAGAAAACATTTGTTAAAGAGTATAACACCTAAAATCCTTCTTCTCTCTCTATTAGGAATGCATGAAAGCTTTTTTCCACACCAGGCAAATAAAAAGGTTCAAGGATGCATGTGATACTCTTGACATAAATTTCACTACAAGGTATGGAGAAGAATAAAGATTCAATTAATGAAGATTTTGTGTTATTTAACATATTCAACAGACTGGCACATTCCATCACTGACACTGTGCTGGTTACCAAATGAGATCCCCCATGGAGAGACCATAGAAGAGAGAATAATGTTGACAGTGCTTTGAGAAGCTGTACCAAGATTTGAAGTGATAGTAACCATCGAAGAGACAACAACTTTCGTTGTTTAATGTTGATGAACTTTGCAATTATTGATGGCAACGTTAATTAGAGCAACAACAAACCTACCTTGAGCACGTCTTGACACAGCCCTGAAAGAGAAGATCATGTAAACAAACCATGAAAGCACAGCGGTCAAAACAGAGAGAAATGAACTAAAATTAGTGAAGAAAATCAAAACAGTAGCCAAAATAAGAAAGAAAGAAAAAAGTGACAAAACTAATATATATTGTGTAAGATAAATTCAAATTATCATTGTTAATTATAATAATAAGGGAATATCTCAACACAGAAAGAGACAGAAAGAGACAGGGTAGCAGACCCACCACATTTTTAAAAGAAAATTTTAAATTAAAATTGTTTTACAATGTTATTAAAGAGTATGAATGATATAGCTTTGATTCCAGATGCATCAAACCATATGTTTATTCCAAGATTGTTTTCTCATGAGCTGAAATTAAACAAGGAAAACAGAGATGGAGGAGAAAGCCTGCCCAAAAAGTGGAGAAAGAAGGACAAAGCAGTTAAGGGAGAATTATAATATGTTTACTATGTACCTGGAACAAGTGTAACTATACCTGACAACTCATTCAAGAAGTCATCTATCCTCTAACATGATGTATGTACCATCAAAGAATATGTTACCAAGTGAGCAAGAGGATCGCACAAAGCATCATGACAAGAAATTGTATCGTTTCATCTCAACATGAGATGTGGACTAAAAGGACGTCGTGATGAACAGTAGTGGACACACATGTTCCAAAAGAATAAAGGACAGAAAAATTGTTATGGCATTTGAAACTGACATCTCAACTTGTGTATAAATTTGTTACATAGGAAAGAATGGTAAGATATCACCATTGATTGAAAATCCAGCCACCTTTATGTGAAGGCCGTATCTTAAACAATAACAGGGAAGTGCCTGTTCAAGGAAAACAGGCGCAAGAGTAAAGGCACCGCAAAATAGTGCATTCTGATTTGTGTGGATGAATGTAAACACCACTGCTAGAAAGAGTCCACTATATGTTGACTTTTATTGATTATTACAAAGAAAAACATGGTTTTATTTCTCTTGGGGTTGAAGAGTGAAGGGTTTGAGGTTTCCTACCCTGCAGCCATTAAAATCAAAAGTGGATAGTATAACAAAGTCTTAAGAATGGGGAGAATATATCTCCAAGAATCTTCACAAGCTTTTTACAAGAGAAAATGGGACAGAAAAGCAATTAGCATGTTAGTCGCATACACCATGTTAAATGGAGTTGTCAGAAGGAAAATAGAACCATCATGGACAGTGGTAAGAAACATGTTGAATAAAACATTTGAACAATGACACACTGGGTCAAGCTATACATTTTCACAAGAACAAGGCAGCAACAGATGCCCAAAAAGAGTGGGGGAATGAGCCTGAAGAGAATCATGGAGTGACATAAAATAGTATGTCACCCACATATAGCCAGTAGTGTGGCTTATGCACACATTCCGTATCATCTAATAAAAGTGTTAGAAAAATTAGAAACATATTACAGAGCAATGCAACACAGCTATGCGGAAAATACAAGTAATAAAAACACATGAAACTAGAGAGACACAGAGAGCACATGGTTCACCCAGTTTTTGGGAGACACGTCCACCTCGAACAATGCATTCTTTCCTTTCTATTATCCATAAAATTACCAGACACAACCCTGGGCGTATCCATGAATATCTTTCTCACTTTCTTCTTACCTTCTATCTGCTTTCTCCTTGAGAATACACATGTAATATAATTCAGAACACAATACTCCTTTATAAGGTTAGTGGGGTTACTTTCTAGAAAAAAAAAAAAACCCCAAACTAAACATAACTTTGGGTCCCAGATCATTTGCCTAATGAACAAATTTACTGACTTAGAAAATTACTATAATTTTATAAAAATTTTACATATGTTTTATTAAAATGCCTCGTAAAACCCCTGGGGCTCTGTGGCACCGTCGCCCTCAACCTCCTATTAAATATTAATTACGTGCAAAAGTACGTCGCCTTTTAAGGTACATTTGGGTTGTGAGCAGCAAAGTGATACTGTGTTCAACCAACAATCTCCTCACTTTGAGGTCACTAAAAGGTCTCATGTACCGTTCTATTTTCTAGACAATGACTCTCTTTAGATCAATTAAGCTTTCTATATCTTCATTGTCATCCTTGAAGACCAATTAAACTCATATGTTCTGGGTTTTCTCTCACATAACTTTTTTTTAGCATATAGTAATGATTGCCGTTAGGTATCTTTTCTCCATCTTCAATCACCTTCCACCGATCGTATGAATGGTACTTGAGATGTATAAGCAGGTCTGGAACAAATGTTATTCTTTTTCAGATAGAATGGCACTTTCGTTATCACCGTAGAGCACACCACTATGCTTTCTACTCAATTCATCCATAAACCTTTGTACAACCAAATTATCTCCACTAGCCTCCGTAGCAACAACATACTCGCTTCTCATGTTGAAAGTGCAACACTTTGATTTTTGAAACCCAACTGACAGCTATTCCACCAGCGTAAAATACCATCCCGTAGCCCTCCCCGTTATCTCCTCACACCGCCAGGCCATCTATCAACATATCCCCGTAAAAGAATGTTTGAACCACCAAAACATAATGCCTGATTTGTAAAATTTTCAAATATCTCAGAACTATCTACCGCCATCCAATGTTCTTTTCCAGATTATTCATGTACTTGTTTTCAACTTCCACTCGTATGTAATATCAAAGCCTGTAGTGCACTATCAAGATACACGAAGATTCCAAAATGTTGCCACATGGAACTTAGTATATAATCCATGTCTTCTGGGTCTTAAAAGCATCTCTCATACTAAGTTTAAACAAGCAAAGGCAAAAAGGTGTTACCATGGTTTTGCATTGTGCATATTAAATATTTTCAAATAATTTTTGTATGTACGCATTCCGAGATGTTAATTTGTGATTTTTTTCAGTCATCTTCAGCCATCCCCATACCAAGGATTTTTTTTTGCAGCCTCCCAACTTTTCTCATTGCAAAATGAATAACTTGCCAATTTTCTTCATTCATTTATTTTCCATGTTGTAGACCCTACAACAAGCATGTCATCTACATACAATAACAATATAATATAGCCGCCACCATTTTTCCTTTTATAAACATAACAGACCGAGGACATCTAGTATAAACCCTGCCTGCATATAAACTTGTCATGTTCTTAGATACCACTGTCACTATTCACAGCCGCGCGAAACAAGCTCTTCTCTTAACCAACACACCAATTTTTCTTTCCCTTTGACCTCAGACCTTCCGGGTTTTTGCATGTATATCTCTTTCTCCAAATCTCCATGAGAAAATGTTGTCTTTACATCTAACTGCTCAAGATGTAAACTTCTGCTACAAGATCAGATAGTTCTTATTGAAGTCATCTTAACAATAAGAAAATATTTCATCAAACCAACACACTTTCTTTCTTCTCGCAAACCTCTTCACCACAAGTCTAGCTTTGTACTCTCTCGTTTTCTACCACACCTCTTCCCTGGGCCGTGTAAACCCATTTATTATGTTGTAGTTTTACCCTTTGGCAGAAACCGACCAAGTCCCAAGTCCGGTAAAAACGGTTGCTGGAGACCACCCCTTCCGTTGGCTAGTTCTGTACCTTCCCCGTTTTCAACTCGTATCGGGTTTCATAAAAATTCGGTTCGTCGCAATCAATTGTTGAAGAATAGCAATGAAAGAGTATCGTCGGGGTACTACTCCCAGATCTTCAAACACCACTTTCTGCATGGAGGCAGTCCGTTTGCTTCGTTGTGTGCTGTCACTGTTGTGGTTGTTGATTATTATTATTTTTAGGCACCTTTACTTTTTTCTTATCTCATCAAGAACTGTATTCTCGTTTTTTTCCTCGTTCCTTGTCCCGCAATCGATTTTACAGAAGACCTTTTCTATTGAATATTATTAAATCTCGCTCCTAATGATTTTGTGATTTTCATAAATGAGCATAAGCGACAACCAAAAAATCATTAACACCATATCCAATAAAGGTACATTTCTTTGATTTTTTCCTTAAGCTTTGCTTCCCAAGTTTTCTTTATTAATATGGACAAAGGCCTCATAACAAAAAGAAATTTTAAAAAAGAGACACTTTTTTACCTCGTCCAGTGCTTCTCCGGAATACCATCCAAGAACTGAAGGCCCCTCGTTTATTAGATAAACAATATATCTATAACATCTCACTTAAAAATTGTAAGACAATTCCATGCAATCTCATGCAATTTTGTATACCCACCTATTCTTCAAGTCTGTCCCTCTATACACACCATACTGTGTATACTTTAAGAATCGCTTCTTAATTCCATGTCTTCAATAGTACCTATCAAAATATTGCTTTAATATTCACCTCCATTGTCCTGAGTCCGAGACATCAACTTGTTTCTGCTCAATCTCAACCAAAGTTTTCTTCATTTCTTGAAAGTATCAAATACATCAACAACATTTATTTTGAATACAATAAATCCAGTGTTTCTTTTGTTTCATCATTAAAAGTACATAATAATAACGAGAGCCACTAGAGATGATACCGAGGTGTCCCCACATATCCGTATTCACAAGCTCTATTCTTTTTCTGCCTTTCTTTCCAAACTCGAGAAATCTAACTCTCTTTCTATTTTCCATAAATGCAATTCTCACAAATCCCAAACCTATCAAATCCAGTAACAAATTTCTTGAGTGAATAATCTTCATCCCCTTCTCATCATGTGTCCGAGCCTATGATGCCATAATGCCGTATCCGTTCTTTTTAAAACAATACTTAGCGTAGTTACTAGAAATACCATTGTATAAATACACAAATAAACTACTTTCTTTCATGGTTACTAAAGGTCTTTCCTCAGCACCTTTCTAATTCATTCTGTGTTGTAACACAACCTTTACCGCCTAACTACCCTATTGAAATCAGATTTTTCTTTAGATCCTGAACATGCCTTACCTCCTCATGGTTGGTTTCATTTTGTTTTTTTACAAACCATCGTCCCAACAATTTTAAAGTAGGTTTATCATGACCCGAATGTAGAACTGCATTCAAATTTTAACAGAATAAGAAAATATTTCATCGTGTGGTATGAACACCAACCCTCCTAATCTACAATCCGGAATTAGAATATTTTTTTTTAAAGAAGAACGCAAAGCATCTTGTAACACATCACCTGGCCGCATTTGCTTCATGATTGTTTTCTTCTTAGGCATCTCCTTCTTTTTCCTTCAAGATTGCCAATATTTCTTTAGGTGTCCTCTCTTTCCGCATTTCTCATGACACTATCCCCCACATCTAGACCTTGATCCTGCCTTTCCTTAATGCATCGCGATAACCCGAGCTCTTTCATCTTTCCATTCTTTCTCTCCCTTAGACTTCACAATTAAAGCATTACCCGATGTCTCACTCCAGGCTTTTCCATCGCATTTCCTCGCTAAGGATAGCACCGTGATAACATCATCAAACTTTAAAGTACTAGATCTAGAGATAAGAGTTGCCACGACCATTACTAAACCTTTCCAACTCTCTCGGCAATGAGCACAAGAATAATAAGAGCTCTTAACTTCATCATCAAAGCCACCTTTAATCCTAACATACTCGGTAATCGTATTAAAACCATTTAAATGGTCTCTGGGTACAGATCCACCGTACATATTCATATTAATAGTCATTTACAAGAAACACTTTGAGTTTCAAACAGAGGGTTTTTCATATAGTTTCGCTAACGTCTACATCAAACCCTTCTTTGTTGTTTTCCAAAATATTTAAGGTGACCGATGTTCCAAGGCACAACCGGGTATTCTGCACGTCCGTTTCTATCGAGAATGTTCCACCACATCTATCATGGCTGCCGCCTTCTTTGTTTTTATAAACAATGGTAGGTACAGATATTTCTAACATGTATAATCTTCCATTTGCATTCTTCATAACGTGATGTCTGGCCGTTAAATTTCTTCAATCTCTAAATTTACCATCTTCCGCCAGTTCTACCTTCCGAACCAGAACCTTATTTCCTTTGAATTTACTGCAAACACACTCCTCTCAAGCCACGCTGTTAGAAAATTATATATATTACAAAGCAATGCAACACATAAAATACAAACACAAGCACACAAAACACATAGAACAGAGAGAGAAAGATATACGGGTTCACGCACTTAGCTACTCACCCGAACAGCTAGTCTTTCCTTTCTATTATCCAAAGAAAACAAAGAGACACAAACCTAAAGTAGATCCATTGTAATATCCTTGTTCTCTCTCACAGTCCCCCCTATTTGTTTCTCGCCCTCCGAGAATACACATGTAATACACAAACACAATACAATACCGCCATAGCTCACTCCTCGAAACTTAACCCTTATTTCTTCGAATTTATCACCAATAAAGCAATTTCGGCTTGAATACCAATTAAGGAAAATTGTATATATTACAAAGCAATGCAACACACAAACATATAAAAATACAAGCAACAAAACAATACGTAATCCGTAGAGAGACAGAAAGGTTCACCACCGTGTTCAGCTGTCACCACCCCGAACAACCCGCCTTTTCCTTTCTATTATCCAAGAAATGAAGACACAACCTCCACAGATCCGTAAACATCCTCTATTCTCTCTCTCGCGCTCCCCGTTTGTTTCTCGCTCTCGAGAATACATGTAACATACCTACAATACACACCATATACAAGGGGTTTTCATATAAAAAACCAAACTAAATAACATAATCTCTAGTCACCGTATCATTTCAATGAACACCCATTGACTAGAACACATACTTTTACAAGGCATCTTACATCTATTTTGGCCGGTCGCCTGGAATCCCTCGCTGTGGGGGATCCGAAATGCGCTGTCACTCCTCAAACCCCCACGGTATTAATAACAGTGGTGGTACTACGCCTTTAAGGCATAGTCCAACAAGCGCTACAGCAAACAAGATAACTGAAGTTTCACACCCAACAAGAAGTCAGACAGAAGGGAAGAAGTGTTGGATAAAACAAAGAAGAACTTGAAATACAAATTGTATAAACCATCCAAAAGAATGAACATGATGTGCGTATATGTGCAATTTATCAGCTATGCGCTTGGGATGGAAGCATTAAAAGTAACAATGAAAAAGTTGTTTGTCTCTACGACGAAGATGAGAAAAAGAAATGGTTGTTAACCCTCATTAGCAACACCACCTCCACCAACACAAGGACAAATAGACCCACAAGTAGGTAGAAACCCTTGAGAAGTGATAATAGCAAGCCCAAGCACATCACAAGGAGAATATTTTGAGTGCTTCTACAAGCACAAGTTCAAAGTTAAAGAGGAACCAAATTTGAAGTCTCAATGAAATTTATGAGCAAGAAGAAGGAAACCTTTATTTGCATTATATTTTCATGAAGATCCCATTCATTTTTAAGAAGAAGTAAAAGAATAGATAACAAATGATGATGCTATGGACAAAGAAATAAATAGAGAAGAACAACAGACATGTGGAATTAGTTGATCTCCAAAAGGAAAATAAGTTATTGGAGTAACAGTGGGTTTTTAAAACCAAGAGAGAAATGTTGAAGGTAAGATTGAGACACAAGGCCGTACTTGCTTAGCCAAAGGCTACAAGCAGCAAAAAGGAAGAGATTATGGAGAACTTTTACATGTTGCAAGAATAGAAACATAGTAAGAGCAATGATATCCAAAATAAAGACAACACAAAGTGAAAACTTACCAAATGGATGTGAACAATATTCCTAAATGGATTATTTATGGAAGAGGTATATGTAGAATAACCTTGAGATATGAGAAATAAGTCAAAGGAACACAAGGTATGCAACTAAAGAAAGTTTCCGTATGGGTTGAAACAAGCAACAAGAGTACATATAGACAGATGCCTATCTACATCGAAAGGTTTGAGAAATGTGAAGACAACCTACATTATACACCAAAATAAAAGAATGCAAGATTCTCATTTTTTTATGTTGATGATGTGGGATATTCACAGTAATGATTCTTATCTCATTGAAAATTTTAAAACAATCCATATGATGAATGTGAAATGATTGATATGGGTATTGCTAAGATACTTCCGTAACAGAAGTAGAGAAAATGAAAATACGATTTTTATTTCTCAATAAAAGTATGTCAAAGAAGTTTTGGAAAATTTAACATGTAGGATTATAAAACAACAATTACTCCTGCCAAAGATGGGATTGAAAACTGAAAGTAAAGACAACAACAAGGATTTTGATCCAAGTTTGTATAAGACATGTATTTAACAAATGCTTATGTATTTAATCGAAACTAGGTCCGAAATTATGAAATCATATATGTTTAATTTCTAGATTTATGGAAAGGCCAAAGGAGCTATCATGCTTAAAAGAATTTCGAGGGTATGTGAAAGGAACAAAGAGGTATGAATTTATACACTCACTTCAAAAATTTTTTGAATTAATTATTACATCAGCACAATGATCGAAGTTGGAAGTATAGATGACAGAAAGCATCGGATATGTTTTTCATATGGGGACTTGTCTATCTCATGGGCTTCAAGAAACATCCAATTGTGTTCATCAACAAGAGATAGAAACGATGTAAGTGCCAAAGGTGAGCAAGATGGATGAGGAGAATGTTGAGAAGTTTGTGTGATGAAAAGGTAAAAGCACAATAGTTTAATAAAGATAATAGCTACAATACATAAATGATCCAAGAAGTCTTAAAGGTTTCATAAGAGAACAAAAAACATTGATGCCAAGTATCACTACATCAGAGAATTAGTGAAGAATGGGGAAATTTTTTAAAAAGAACAGAACAAAAACAAATATTTATATTCTTAAGAAAACCATTGAAGTAAAAGTTTGAATTATCAAGAAAATGTCTAGTGGTATGCAAGAGAAAAATAGTTGTAAATTAAGGTGAGTGTTGGAAATTAATTCCAATCGGCAGCGCAGTAGAAGGACAACTAAATCCCAACTATGATGGGAACACCGTAAGGACAAAAGGTACAATGAATTCTCTTATTTGTTTCTCGTACTCCACCGTGTTGTTTTAAGTTTGTTATCCACAAGTCCAAATTTCAGTTCAATGAATGAGTCTCTTTTCTCAGAGAACCTGTGGCTCAAACCAAGGTGAAAAACCGCCATTCATCCGTACCTACCCACCTAAAACACGATCCAAAACCATTTGATTTTACCTTCACATTTTTTAAAGTTTGAATGCCCCTGCACGCTATTTTGCGGAGCCCACCAAACCACGCGATTCCATGAACCAATAAAGACATATCACATGGTTTGGATGCTCAAACCACTGTGCCTCCAACCAGGATAAAGGCTGGCCCACCGCTAAGTCGAAAGCCATCAACCAATGGCGAGTATCACACTGCTTTAGGTGCTACCAAGGTTGGCACTTCAAATGGATGCAATGTTATATTAAAAAAGATTTGTTTTATAGTTTTGAAATCCACGATGTCAAAGTTGTATAAGGCTTTATGTTGTGAAACCAACTCCAAAAATAGAAGAAAAAGAGATATCAAGGCCTTAGAAATGCGCTCACTTCAGTGGAAACCTAATACATTACATGGTTCAACACCTGGATGATACAAATGACCAAAACCTCCTTCTATATATAGGAGTCCATGGGGCAACATAACCCTAGTGGGGCCACAATGTAATCCTAGCCGACCTAACAATAGTAATGTAAGAGCACAACAATAACAATAGAAGTTAAGGGGCACAACAATAACAATAAGGGGGCTACACTGACCACAACACAGAATACACTATTACATAGGGACTTAACATGCCCCTCTCCTTCAAACAAGTGTTGTCCTCAATGCTTGATTATTTCTTTGACTTTCTTCAGTATAAAATTTCTACCTTCCATGTGGAATATTCTGCTGTGAAAGTTATTCCACTTGTCGACATACTCAAATTGATCATAATTGCTCTAGTTTTCGTTTCCGTGACTACCACAACTTCTTTGATTCAATATTGATCTTCATATTGTTTCATTATATATCCAAGCACCAAAGTTAGGGTTATCCTTTGAGATTTGGAGAACTTGTTGTTGATGTTTGGATGTAATATTCCACTAATTTATCATCCATATTAGCTTATTATTTTATCCTTCAAACCATCCAACTTAGTTTTGATGCCTTTCTTCAAAACTTCCATGTAATTTTTCGTTTCTCTTTGCGATGAAATTTTCTTCGTACTTGCCTTTAATTTTGATACAGTTGTTCAACAGTTCATCTTCATGAGTCATAGTAGAGCTTCTTCTAAAGGCTTAGTGGGTGTTTAATTATTTTTTAGCCATTTTAGAATCCAATACCGATATCTATTCTATGAAGATCCCCCTTGGAATCAATTCAACTGATTCTTCAAACGAGACTTATGCAATTTGGGAAAAAAAATATACACCTTTTTACTTGCTTTTGAGGATTCCTATATTGAAATTGAATTATCTATATAATTGCGGATCCTCAATATCTGTACCCGGCCTTGTAGAAGTTTCCTTCCAAGTTTCTTTCAAATGTCATAGTTTGACCTGATTTTGGATTCTTCAAGACAAATTTATGTCCAATCTCCCCACAATGACCCAATTATGGATATCTATTGCCTGGGAGAGTGAATTTAAACATTTACTCTTTTCATGTGTTAATGTTTCCTCCTTTGGCTTTGAAATTGATAGAAAGGAAACTATAGTCCATTTAATTGCAGCCATGTTTTCCAACATTCCAATCCGATGCTCGGAGAGAGAGTTATGAATATTTTCCATGATAACTCCTTGAGATGAAATTTGGGAGCATGAAAACCCAACTTCCATAGATCATATCTCCTACAATATTGCGAACCAAGCTCTAAAATTTGTACGTTATTTCGAAGATTTCAGCTTCGCTCTATAGGCTTTATGCCTTCCGAAGCTTCGTAGAACCAACGTTGGCGTTGAATATGCCGCGATGACATGTTTAGGTTGTAATTGTAGCTTCCGCACAAAGCCCTAACTTCCACGTATCATATCTCCAAAATAGGACCAAGCTCAAATTTTGCGAAGATATTCTCAGATTTTGCTTCTCACTATTAAAATTTTAGATTCTCGAACCTTCGTAGAGAATTTTTTTTTGAAGTAGGAATTCATGATGATCGTTGTTTGTAATAGTGAAAACCATAGAATACAAGTTTTCGATACCAAATGTTGGGAAACTAGCTCCAAAAATAGAAGAAAAAGGATATCAAGGCCTTAGTTACTGAAAGTAACCTTAACATATTACATGGAAGAAAAATTATGATGACATAAACATCAAAACCTCCTCTCCATATAGAGGAGTTCATGTCATAATCCTGAACAAATTAATGTAACTTAGTCAACCCAACAATATAACAAGGAAATAATAACAATATACATGTAAGTAAAACAATAAAAACATGTGTGCCACACTTGCACAAAGGACTACACTATTAATATAGGGACTTAACATCTTAAAACCGGTCTAATGTTTTTAATGTTTTTATATAATGTTATAAAGCGTCGCGGCAATTTTTTTTAAGGTTGAAGACTTTGGGTTATATATGTCATTAGGTCCCCATATTACCAAAATAAATTCTATTTTTGTTATGTAACCCCCTTATTGTTATTACTGTATCCGTAACCCCCATTTATTATTATTGTGCCCTTAAATTATTATTGTTATTATTAGGATTACATTGTGGCCCACTAGGATTACTATGGCCCCATGGACTCCTATATATAGAAAATAGAGTGTTTTGCAAATTGTATCATCCAAGAATTGTTCATATTTATGTGTGTCTATTGGAGGTTTCTAAGTGGCTTTGGTTTCTTGAAGGTGTTGACATTCCTTTTCTTCTTTTCGAGTCAAGTTACACAACATTTGGTGAACAAAGGTTTGGATTCTAGGGTTTTCGTTACTCAAACATGTCATCGCAGAATTTTCGCTATAATTTTTTTCACAAAGCTTCGTAATCAAATGCTTTCAGGTGAAAACTTTGAAACTTGAGAAGTGTTTTCTGGTGTACTCGCAGCTTGGTTCGCAATATTTTTGGAGATATTATCTGTGGGTTAGGCTTTTTTCGTGCCCTAAAAAGGTCAAACGGGCATTTGCGCTTACAACAACTTTTCTACGAAGGTTTTCGTAATCTGAAATGCATATGGTGTGAAGCTAAAACTTTGAGGAAAATTTCTTCAAAAATTTTGTGCTTGGTTCACAATATTTTTGGAGATATGATCTCCGTGGAAGGTAGTGTGTTTTTCTGTGCCCCCGAATTTCATCTCAAAGAGTATCAAAGCTCACGACCTCTCTCTAGGCATTGCATTGGAGTGCCATAAAAATTGGTTACAATTGTTGCTGGAATGCCATTTTGTGGCTATCAATTTCGCAGACGACAAGGTCAGTTGACACGGCTAAACACAAGTTCGCTTCATCGAAATCCGATTCAAAATTGGGTCATTGTGGGAGATTGGAAATAAATTTGTCTTGAAGAATCCAAATCGCATCATACCTATTCTGAAAGACATTTGAGAAGGCTAACACAGCAGTTGAATTTCAGATATTTAAAGATTCTCACCATACATCCAATTTCAATACACAAAAGAAAGCTCTTAAAATCAAGCAAAAGGTGGTTTTTTCCGAATTGCATAAGTTCGTTTTGAAGAATCAAGTTGAATTGATTCCATAAATATTGTAGAATAGATATCGCATTGGATTCTAAAATGGCCCCTAAAAAGTAACTAACTCCCATTAAGCCTTAGAAGGCTCTATTGTGACCTGCATGAAGAATTACAATACATATTAAAATTACAAGAGCAAGTAACAAATTTCGTTCTCAGCAACAACAAAAAATGAAATGGAATTTTTAAAAGAAAGGAAGAAACTGAATACATGGTTTGAAGCAGACGTGTAAACAAGATGAATGGTTTGGAAGCTAATATGGATGGCATGGAAGTGGCATGGAAGTCAATATTGAGTGACATGGAAGCTAAGATCGATGAAAACATGAAAGACAACATGGAAAACATGAAGAACAGATCTAAAAGCATACATGGGGGCTTGATGACAAGCTTAAAACAAGAAACGATTCCTAATGGCGGAAATATAGTAGAATAATGTCATGATGAGAACAAAATAAAATGTTAATCATGATTTCATGACCTCTAATGTTACGGAAGAACCACCATAATTCCAAAAATGAAGAGTAAGTTTGATGGAAAGGATCCAGAATATTGGATACATACAATATTTTGATTCTATAATATGCATACGCAGTTGATCTCTATAGCGATAAAGCAACATAGGATTATGTTTAATGATTGGGAAAATATTTTTCTAATATGCATACAAAAAGTTGATATTATATATTAATATTTTAGCATATTGTATGGATTAATTGAATGCCATTTATTTAAGTTTTTGTGTATGTGTGACAGATTATTTTAAGAGAATATTTCTCATAGGTTCCTATAGGGTAGATATTTGTTGATTCAATGCTTATGATCATACTCATCATCCCTTGCTCTTATGAAACCTTCATTCCCTCAATGTTACTGTAGACTTTGTGAATGCTGATTTGATATTTATAGAATTGCTTGCTTACAATATCCTTCTGAAATAGATTTCTAGTTCAACAAATTTATTTTTAATTAATAAATAGATAAATGTGTAAAATAAAACTGATCCCATAACAGTTAGTAAAAAGAAACTCTTATTCTAAGTGGCATAAAAAATGAAATTCAAAAAAAATATTCACTTTCTATTTTTACCCGTTTTCAAAAATCATGATGTTTATTAAAACTTTATTTATATTTAAAATGTATTTAAAAAAACTTATTATTCATACCCATAACATATGTCTTTAGGAGAAAAGTAAAACACTTATTATTCATATCCATCACATATTTTCTTGGTGAGAGAAAAGTGTGGTGGCAACTTGGTTTCCATTACAATTTTCTCTCATGTTTTGAAGTTTAGTCTTAAAATTTTGGGAGTCAACATCTTATTGCCCATGTGCATTAAATGCATTATAATGATATTGGAGGCAAGAAGGAACAACTTTGGAATTTTAATGCTGATTGTGAAAAGAAGGAATGACTTAAGGAATTAAATGAACTTTTTATATACTCACTTCCATCTTATAATTTTTGGACACACAATAAACTAGCTATCATATCATATTTATATTTAAACAAATGGAAAATGTTAACTTAATCTTTCTACCAATTTTTTTTATTTAGAGGTCCTTATCTACTCAGAAGAGTGTTAATGCACCCATAACAAATTAACAAGAGAATATAAGTGGTCACATAAGACTTGGACATGTGCCGTATGAAATGTAAAGTTATATTCCATATCGAGTCTTCTGGGATATCATCGACCATTGTTCATATTGTCTCAAACCACCACACCACCAAATTTTGTTTATTCCTATCATCAATTTCAAATTACTTCCTGAAATGTAGAATAAGTGTTTCTTCATTGAAACAATGAACAAATTCTGAAAGGAAAATGTTTCATCAAGGTTATTATTTGAATTCAACAATTTCAAATTACCTTGTTTTACTGAAGTGTTTCTTCTTCACCCAAACAAAGAACAAAATTTTAAAGCATATTCATTTCATCAAGTTAGAATTAATTTCTTCCTTTCTTGTTTACATGGATTTTAACAGTGTTATTTCCCCTTATTTTGAATCATCTATAGCATTCCCAAGGAACTGTGATTGTTGTTGTATCCCAACTATCTAAATATTTTGTAAGGTCCTTTGTACGTGAAATCCAGCATACACAATTGAGTCACCAAATGGTTAAGACTACGTGTTTCCCACAAGAGGTCACAAAGTTCAAACCAGAGGGTGGTATGTATTCTCAGACTTAGCAATTAGATTGTAGCACAGGTGGGTCCCTTGAATACTGCAAACAAGGGGTTCTCATACATGTTAATTTTGTGTCCTGTCATCGTGGACTTTAAAAATTGGATTATTATTATTATTCATAACAATTTTTCTTCAAAACATTTTAGCTATTTTTCATCAGGATTCTCTTATTATCATTTGTTGGACCTTAGTCAGTTATTGTACTTGAATCCTTATTTAATTGCAATGACTTTAAATTCACAGTTTATCATTGGTTGTGTTTAATATTGCCATAATAGAAAATGGACCAAGCTGACTATGGTCTCCTTTTAGAGAGTTAGGGAAATGAAATATCACTTCATATGCTTAATTGGGAAAACTCAGGTTATGTAAGTCAGATTTCATTAGTGTTGTGACATCAATTTGAATATTGATTAAGAAGGAATGAAGAAACAGAATTCTTTCTAATATAGGCTTGTGCCCCCTAAGAAACCAATTAACCCCAAGGTTTGGTCTATATCCCTGGGTAATGTAATTATCACTTATTAAAAAAAAAAAAATTTTTAGTATGAGGAAGAAAATGCATAATTTTTATATAATATTTTCAGTTTTTTTTTACACTGAAATCCTCGACAAGTATTCCACTTTTATTATACATATAAATTTATTAGTCTATATTTATGATTTAATATTTATTATTCTTTCCATCTTATAATAACATTAGCAAGCCTTACAACCGCGCTCAAAACTAAAAGTATTCAACTTCAACAAAAACCTCTCGTATAACCAAAATTCCACAACCAAAAAAGCTAGCTACACATTTTTAAACTATTTATATTTCACTCTTTTATATTTAAATATATTTAACTATTTTATATTTAACTATATATTTTATATTTAACTATTTTTGGGGTCTTCTTTCTTTTTCAACAATTTAATATTTAACTGTCTATATATTTATATTTAAATAATTTTTCTTGCATGTTTATTAATTTCAAATGGCCCACAATTTTAATTTATATTTTTTCACTATTATCAAGATTTACATATTGCATTATATAATTTTTTTATATTCAACTCATATGGTTAAGGTAGTTAGTACTGCATACATTTTATGGACACCAAATTAAAAAATAAAATATTTCAAGAATACCCAAATTAACAATTAAAAATGTTTAAAAATTGCATTCTTTTTAATGAACATTTTACCCGTTTAGTATTATGAAATGGAAATTTTAAGAAAATTCATGGTCACTTTTACTATTGCTAATGAAATTGAACCGAAATCACCAAAGATAAATTTCTTCTACTATTCAAGAGAAAGGAAAAAAACAGACAAATAACATAAAACCATAAAAATACAAGTAACACAATTATTTTACATGAGAACCCAAATAGGAAATACCCCTCCACTTCTTTCAGCGTATTAATTCCGACAAGAATATGGATCAATTACAGCCCTCGTTTTCCATCGAGGCACACCGCAATATAAAAATTATTCTTACTTTCTCAATCTTTTGCTAGGTCAACACTTAGCCAAAATGAAGCTCAACCAACCAATCAACCTTCTATTTCCTCATGCAATCCTAGAGGAATTAAGATCCTATATAATATGGAAATCACTATTTCCTTGCCCAAATACAAGGCGCATCCACCAATGCAAAACAACCTACCATCCAATATTATACAATTATAAATACCAAATTGTGTTTTCCATCCTCTAAAATTAGGAAATTATAATTCCATGCATGTCTAGGGTTCATTTTTAGCTCATTAACTAGTTAATGAAGAGATCAGAGTTAAAAGCAATCATAACTACTAAACTAACTCAACTAAATACTATGAGCTAATTAACTAGGTTCAACTAAAAATAGCTCAATTAGATTGCTAGATCTTAGAAATCAACTCATGCACAACTCTATTTCTAGCCTACAACTCAAATTTACTAACATAACTAAGACAAAATTCCATATCACTCTAGCTAACTATAATACAAGTCATATTGCCATGAAGATCTAAATTTTCTCCATTTGGCTAAGGTACTAAATGAAGAAACCTTGTTTGCCACAATTTTAACACTTTCTTAGCAAGAAAATGGTTTTTCACAACCCTAATATTTCTTTTGTAGGAATGTACTATAACACAACCTCTCATTATTGTTGTTGCTACTAAAAACAAAATGCAAATCCTAGAATCATCTAAAATACCGAATCAAATATGTCTCTCGAATTGCAGCCTCAGACGCAACTAGTCTCTACATCATATCGGGAAATCTGCATTGCTGTTAACTCTGTAGCAGAGCCTCCTACTATGTTGTCAACAATTATTTTTGCTCCTTAGCATCTGAGTCTCCTGTTTCACACTAACTTTTCCAACAACAACAGCGACAGTGCCCTTTAGCAAGGGTAACACTCCACAGAAGAGCATACTACAACTACTACTCCTCCCCATGGGACCTTTCCCCAATATTCACAATTTTTTGACTAAGGCTCTACATCGCCCCAACCTCACTCCCCGGGAGGTATGTGCCTACACAATGAAAAAATATACCTCTAGATTGTAGATATTTTTTACCCTAACTCCAATATGTTCACTGCTTAGCAGAAACATGCGTCAGAAACATTTTCCTCATCGAGCACCACATCAGAACCCTGTCCTTCAATACAACAAAAATCAAATTTTCTTGCCCAGCTACACACATTACATTTTTCAAGTGAATATGTAGATTTAACTTTCTCTTAGCGTGAAAACCAATTCCTTTGCACTATACCTCCCATCATCTCCAAATTCTATGTGCAATTTGAGATCCTTCTCCTCTAGGTTACCTAAGAATTCCTTGTTTCCAAATAAAAGTAGTGAGGCAAAACCTAGGTACCACTCACTCCGTCTTATTGTGCTTTCCATGCAAGCAAGGATGGTAAAATATAACTCAATTGAGAGGCCAAAGACATCTCCTCCCACCTCTGCCAAGGTGATCCTCGCTTCAATTTCGTGGAAAACACTCGCGTTGCATAATATCCGTATTCATGGCACCAAAACATTTCATTTATCCCCTCGAGGTTCTTATTCTTGCCATTTTATGGCTGGAATCGTTTCCCCACCAGCCTCCTTTTCCTTCGTATTATTTCCTTTAAAACTAGAGAAGAATATTCTTCCTCGTCTCGACGTGATGTGACACCATCTTTAGTATTTCTCCGATTTCTCTGCAACTTCAAATTGGGGACCAAAGTCTTCCACATGGTAGTCATTCTTCCATTAACTAAATCTTGATATTTTTTCCCCTATTTCGAAGGCCAAGGAGTGCGGAACTCATAAGTTTAGATGATGTCACATTCTCTCCTACTCCGTAAGTTCATCTCGAACCTCGAGTGAATCCGGATACGACATAAGTCTGGTTTCTTTTTTTCAGCGAATATTCCTAAGTTTATCTCTCAATGTCAATTTCCGACATCAACGATTTCGAAGATATCCGTGAGAGCTTTCCGCATTTGTGTCAGAGTCTCCTTTCCATGCAAGTTTTAAAACCACATGATATTCACACCCTCTACAACATTCGATCTTGTTGTGCGTTTCTTCCGAGTAAGTCATTGTGCATATGATACATCGGTTTTGGGATATTAGTTTGAGTATACTCCCATACTCCATTTTCATTCAGGACAAATTCCATCTTGTATTTCTGGAAAAAATTTGAGGTTCCCTACAATATAATGCCTCAATCCATTGAAAGAAATTTTCCGCACCGAAGAGCACCGCACCAAAACTCTAAAAGAAAATTTATTTGAGAGGATATCCATGATAAGGTTTCAATGTAGGCTTCCCAGTGCTCGATACCATGTATAAATTTCAATAAATTTTCTATTTCTAATGAAATCAAACTAAAATAAATATTAATAAATTTATTCTACTATTCTACATAAAGGAAAACACAAGGATAGAAACACCCGCAATAACATGAAACCATAAAAAAAAATGAAAATGATGATTTAACTGGGATCCCACTAGAAAACCCCTTTGCTATTTCTAACAATTTAGATGAGAATATGGATCAATTACAATGTCTTGCTTCAATCCTAAAGCACACCATACACTTTAAAATTGTTCTCCTTCTTTTTTGAGCTCGGAAAACACTTAGCTAACTAAGCCTCAACCAACCCAACTAACCCTATTTCAGGAACCAGAGGAATTAAGCTCCTAAATAATAGGGACATTCCCTATTTCCTGCGCAAACTAAGGGGAACTCGATCACTTGCCAAGTGAAAAAATAACTAGGCACCTCAACAATGTATACAATTAACAAACACAAATTTTCCTTTTTCCATCCTTTCAAATAGAAAATTTAAATTCCATGCATGAATGGGTCTATTTTTAGCTTATTAACTAGTTAATTGAGATATCAATATCAATGTAACCATAACTACTTAACTAAACCTTCAATCAAATTTCAATCGATGACTAAATATAAATTAACTATTTAATTAATAATAAATCAAGTATATTGTATAGATCTTAGCAATCAACTCATGGCACTATCACTCTTATAACCTAAATTTAATGACTTAGTTATTAGACAATGCCACTTAGCCAATCATAATCCAAGCCATCCTTGGCCGATGTGGAATATAAAATTTTCTCCATTTGACTAAGGCACAAGTTTAATTAATCCTTTTCTTGCTACATTTAAAAAATTCAGCTTGTAATTTCCTCTTTGCTTGATTTTTTTTAACCGCAACCGTAGGACATACCGGTGCAAGGAATGAAATTCCATTATGTCCCTTAGCCAAAATCCAACATAGTCGACCAAGTAAGCCTCTCATTGCTCACCTCCCTGCAAAATTATAGTCTTCACCTAGAATTTGAAAGGTTTCTCATATTTAATTCAAGACACAAAACCACAAAATAAAAATTTACAGTCAAAAACCTCCACTATTTGAATTTAACAATCAAACCTTTTTCTCAAATGAATTTAATAGTTACCTTTATTACATATTAAATTTTCCAATGCATTAAATTCAGTATTTAGAGAAAACCCCAAAGGCCAAACCACATCAAAACACTAATAACATGGAGTTCTGTAACAAAAACCCCATTAATTGCCAAAAAACATAATAGAACCCTAATGGGAAGACTACTAGAAGGAACATTTATAACTCAAAATATGATTTTTTTCATAGGAATATATTCACAAATGCATCACCTTAAAGGAAAACATAAATTAATGTAGAATAAATTACTAGAAAAAGCATGCATGCATTCAAATTTTTGTTCAATGCTTAATTATTGTAAAAGAGACACAACTTCAACAATAATTTATCAATCCAGCCCTCGTAAGCTTCGAGGCACAAGCATAGGGAAATCTAAGGACTTGCATGACCCAACTCCAGACTGCGTAGGAATCAACTTTTTTTTTTAAATACAAAAATTGTTATTTCTAATTGAAGCTAACCAATTGATGATAACATGCTTAAACAAATAAGAAATTCTAATCACTGTGCAAACGAAACTAAATCTAATTAATCATAAACCAAGAAATACAAATTACCATTCAAATGATTTTAATCTAAATGAAAATCTCAATCTAAATAAAAAGATCTTTTTAATCTAAATACAAGAATCTTAAACCAATCAAGATTAATATAAATGATACCAAACTTATGCTAAATCTTAATCCCAATAAAATTCACTCTCATTCATATGATCTTAAACTAAGGCAATGAAAAAACAAGACTTAAACTAATCTAATTCTCGGGATGCATAAAACAAATCAAATAAGCATTCAAACTAACCTCTGTCACCACTTTGCAATTGCTTCAAAAGAAACTAAGTAAACCAAGATTTTAATCGACATGCTTCAAATCTAAGAGACTGCAAAATAAGAAACTATCCTATCCTTAAACTTCTTTAATCAAAATCAAGAAATCATTCAAACATGAGCACATTGGCTAATGGTTCTACCAATAACTAACTACAATCATAATGAATTTCAAACTAAACTACAACTTCAAACAATGATTTAATGGTCTCATTGCATTGCTTTCAAATACTTGGTTGCCAAAACACAATGTTACAAGAAAATCAATAACGTACATAATATAGTTCAATTGATATTTAAAACAAATGGAGTTGTCGATCTCTTGTTTATCCAATTAAGAACCACCTTTAAATATTTCAATCGTAAACCTGTAACAAAGGGGCTATTCATGAAATAAAATCATTGATCAACGTCATTCATTAGCTTGCAGCGAGTTGAAAATGATATGTCTATTTAATTTTATTAAAACAAACGAATTACAGTCTTAAGTACATAATCAAAATTATGAGATCTAATTAACAATTGCTTTCAAATAAAATCCATGCACCTAGATCTAAATCAAACACGCTACCTCTATCCTATCATGTTTACAAAACTTTCTTCCAGGCGATGGTGGATCCTTGCCACTCCTGGAGCAAGTCTAAACTAAATCAATGTCTAAATATTAAAAAAAAACCATAACATTTACAAAGAATTCATGGCAAAGTCAAATTGTATTAAGATTCAAATCATAAGTTCACTTACATACATTCCTCCAATATTTTGTATCATGTTCACACATTTTCATCCTCCTCCTTTAAAAACTTCCCCAACTTACAACACAAACCATGGCTGAGACATTTATAAGATTCACAAGGCGAATTATTCATTTTCCTCAATTCTGGAAAATTGAACAATTTTAACAAACTAACCTCAAAGATATTGGTATATATTCCTAACCACGGGGAAGTTTGGAAAAATGTTAGGAGGGAGACTAATTTGTTATGTTTCCAAAAAAAACCTCTCTTGGATTTGTCTTATTCAAATCCAGCTACTCGAAAATCGTTCCCAAAGTTGGTTATTTGGCTTTTTTTACAATGTTCTAGAACTCTGAAAAAACAGGGATTTTTTACAAAACTGCCTCCAAGACCCACGTATAAATTTTAGAAAAAATCGAATCTTGAGAAACCATTTTGGATATACATAATTGGTTATATTTTTAACAAACCCATTTGATTATATTTTATAGATTCACCTCCAGATGCACACACATCGAGGTCAAACATGGCAGTTTTGAAACTTCACACATTTTGAGCAGATTTATTAATCAACTCCTAGGGACCCACAACTGCGACCTGGGTGAAATAAAATGCATGGGAAGGTATTAAAACATTATTTTGGACCATAACCTCCCCTGTTTTTCCTCGAAAGCGCGCCGAAAGTGCCAAAGCCCTAAATTAGGCATCTCATCCTTAACTGGCTTGTGAGTGATTTCAACGATGAAACCTTGTGATAAATTTACTTCAACAAAACCGTCATCATTAAAACATGAAATAATCATCTTTAATCATAGATAAGTAAAGAAAATTGATGATAATCAACCATAGAGAGTATTTGGCAGCGAGTGATGGAATTAGGGTATAGAATGGGCTAAAAACCTAGGGTTTTAGGGTATAAACAGTGATATTTCATGATGAAAACATGGGCATATATGAGGCCCAACACATACAATCTAGAAAATCTACCTTCATATGAAAATTATTTCATGATGATCTTCATCATGGGAGAATATCTCTCCGAGAGGTAAGAGAAAGGAAAAATCCTCTTTCTCTCATTCTTGTACCTAGGTTTGATGAAAGGCTCATAGAAATGCTCCTCCAAGACTTTCTGTTTCAACCATTTCACCCCAACATTTGGGATCCTGGTGGCAGCTGAGATGATGGGAGTTGACACAGTGAAAGTGACACCTGCTAGAGTAACTTGGTTGTCATGGAGATTAGAAATGAAAATTCTGGTCAACATAGCATGGTGTTGGACCTTCTAAATTTTCTCACAGAACTCAAAACATCCAACATTTTTGAAACATGTCATAGCCATATGAGATGCCAAAAGTTCCCTAGTATTTTTTGGCTCTAATATGAGTATTCTTCCCCCTTTGTGTGGCCTCTTCTCCTCTATTTATTATCCCTCAATGTATGGTATGTTTTCTTCTTCTGCCTTGATGTCTAAGTGTCAAAACCCTAGGGAGGTGTGATGATGGTGGAATGTATTTTTTAGGAATAGGGAATGGGATATGGTAATTTAGGGAGATGGGGGTATGGATTTATGAGTTAAGGAATGTGACAGGGAGTAGGGATGTAGAGGGGCTTGGAATAGGGAATTAATTATAGGTTAAGGGAATTGGGAGCCTAGGAAAATAGTGTCACTACAAGGAAAAGAGTCTCTAGCGGAGGTTATAAAGGAGGTTTTTAGTGTTATAAAATTCGCCAAAATTGTCAAAAAAACATTTGCTACAACATCTGTTTATGGTTATGGAGATTTTGGCGGAGCGTTTAACGGAAATTCAACACAACTAAAAAAAAAAATGGGCAGCAAGAGGTTATTACGGATGTTTTTTTCATCGGTGTGCTACTAAGGTTTCAACGCACCAGTGCGTGTCATCTAATCGTTCGTCCCGGGGCGGTCAAAGGTGCATGTACCGGGCCGTCAAGTTATATAACAAAACCAGGTGCAGTGTTGGTGATACAACGCACAGGGTCGTTCTAATTGGTATTGGGATTTGTGCGATACCCATAGGTCATCTCTACGCACCCGTACATAGACTTATAGAAAGGCACCGGTGCGTCATATCAGACAAACGCTTCGATATTTATAATTGGTATTGGTATTTGTGCAGTGCCCATACGTCGTACAAATGCACCGGTGCGTAGTCTCACATAAAAGCACCGGTGCGCAGTATCGCACAAACCCACCAAGATTTTTGATTGGTTTTGTTATTTGTGCGGTGCCAATAGGTCATAGAAACGCACCGGTGCGCTACAGCATATAAACGCACTGATGTACAGTAACTAACACGCACCGGTGTTCATTTTGTATTTTTTAGAAACATCGACCTATGACAGTGCAATTATTGTGTTTTTCTAAATTCATTATTCATCAAACGTCGACACATCTTATAATAATATTCATATTAATTAATTTTTTATTAATGCATTTGAATGTGATGTTTGGATTAATTTGTTATATCATATCATAGTTATTGTGATTTTTTTAAATTCATTATTCATCAAAATTCAACACATGTATATCTTATAGCAATATTGATATGAATTAAATTTTTATTAGTGAATTTGAGAACGACAATGGAGAACGCAATAGAATAAATTAAAACACACACACACACACACACACACATATATATATGAATAAGACAGTCTTTGTCATACAAAATGGGACATTTATTAGTACCCCTTTGCCTTTCAATTGGGACACTATGTCCATTACATTAAACAAAATGTTTGATTTCACAGACAAATGTTTCAAAAAATACAACACCTTGCTTTGATATCCAAACATAGTGATCATCATTCTTCACTTGAATTGTTGTCACTGCTAGAGCTACTTCCATGACTTGGGTTATTTTCAGGAATTTTTTGTTCACGGTGTTGATTGTTTTCTTCTTCTTCACCTTCCATCTACAAACATAAAAATAAATTGTAATGAGTGTATATACATTGGTGAGAATAATGAAAATTTCAATATTAAATAATATATTACATCAATGTAAATCGAAAATAAATGACGCACCATAGCAACAATTGACTCATAAAATATACACATTCTTTCAAAACCATGTACCATGCCATCTTTCAAAACTTCATCTGTTGGCACAGTTCTTGTTAGGTCCCTATATTACTAGTATAGTCCCTTATTATTGTTAGTGCAACCCCCTTATTGTTATTGTTGTACCCTTATAACCCCCATATTATTATTATTGTCCCCTTCAATTATTATTGTTAGGTCGGCTAGGATTACATTGTGGCCCCACTAGGATTACATTGTGGCCCCATGGACTCCTATATATAGAAAGGAGGTTTTTTCATTTGGATCATGGTTTGCCATATTTTCAGAGATATGGTGTATGGAAGTTAGGTCTTTTGCAGGCTCCCGAATTTCATCTCAAAGAGGTGATTGTGGGAAAATCTTCATAACTCTCTCTCTGAGCATCAGATTGGAACTATGTAAAAAATTTCGTCAAGTACACGGACTGTATTTTACTTTCTATCAATTTCAGAGCCAAAGGAGGAAACAGTGACACGTGGAAAGTCGTACAATTTCGCTCTACTGAACCAATCCATAATTAGGTCATCATAGGATATTGGGCACAACTTTGTCTTCAAAAATCCAAATCAGGTCAAACCTGTGGCATTAGAAAGAGAATTCAGAGGGCTACCTTATTAAAAAAATTCAGATATTGAATATCCGAAATCATAGAGATAATTCAGTTTCAATATTGAGCTCCTCAAAAGAAAGAAAAAGGTGTGTATTTTTTTCCGAATTGCCTAAGTCTTGTGTAAAAAAAATCAGTTTGAAGTGATTCCAAAGGCCAATTGAGCATATATTTCAATATTGGGTTCTGAAATTCCTCCTAAAAATAATTCAATACCCATTAAGCCCTCATAGTACTCTAATATGACTCATGAAGATGAAGAATTGCAACATGATCTATCAAAATTACAAGAGCACGTGCACCAAATTTCGCTCTCACAAAGAGCAACAAAAAATGAAATGTAAGTTTTGAAGAAAGGCGTGGAAGTGAAGATGGATGGTTTGAAGAATAATATGGATGGTTTTAAGAAAGGAGTGGAAGCTAAGATGGATGGCATTGAAGCTGGCATGGAAGCTAAGATGGATAACATGGAAGAAAAAATGAAAAACAACATGGAAAACATGAAGAATGATCTAAAAGCAGACATGGAAGGTTTGACAAAGTTGATACAAGAAATGTTTCCTAATGGCGAAAAGATAGTAGAGGAAACTGACGAGAACAAAATAAATGTTAACTGTGATTTCATAAACTCTAATGTTGGCGGGAAGAACCACCATATTCCAAAGATGGATATGAGGAAGTTTGATGGAAAGGATCCTGTAACATGGATACTACATATGGAGCAATATTTTGATCTCCATAACGTGCAAAACACACAAAAGGTACGCATTGCAACTTTACATTTAGAACAAAATACATTTGTATGGTATCGATGGATTTTCTCTCATAAAAAAATTGTCACTTGGTCAATTTTTACAGAGGAAATGATAGCACATTATGAGGATACAAAGAGCAACACCTTCTTTATCCAATTGATAAATCTCAAACAAAAGGGTTCAATGCCGAAGCACATTGAGGACTTCCAAAAATTGAATATAAGGGTAACAGATATTCCAGAGGAACACATGATTGATTTCTTCATAGGGACTTTAAAGGATAACATCCAACATGAAGTTCGTGTTTGGGAACCTGATTCATTGAAGAAGGAAATCAAGTTGGCAAGAAAAATTAAATGTAAAATTATGGCAACAAGGAAGCCTACCACTCACATCTATAAATATGGAAGTGTTGCTACTCCTAGACTTCCACAACCTACAAGGTTGACACCACAACAATTGGAAGAAGAAAGAGAAAAAGAGCTTTGCTACAGTTGTAATAGCAAATACACTAAAGGTCATAAGTGTGTTGAGAAGAAATTATTTTACATAGATTGTGAAGAGGAAGAAGAAAATGAAGAAGAAACTTCAAAAGTAGAGGATATACACCAGGAGGAAACCCTAGAAGAAGAAGAAATGAGTCCGACCATATCATGCAATGCATTGGTAGGAATCACCACTCCTCAAACTCTCAAGATAGAAGGACATATCAAGAATAAAAAGGTAATAGTGTTGATTGATTTGGGCAGTACCCATAATTTTATTCATTGTAAGGTAGCCAAGGAATTGAATTGTTTCCTATACCCAGCACCAGAATGTCAAGTGATGGTTGCGAATGGAGGAACTATAAATTTCTCTGGAAAATGCCATAATATCAAGCTAGCCATGGGGGAATATGTATTGAATAGTCCAATGCTTTCCATCCCAATGGTTACAATGGTTACAATCTTTGGGGATGGTAGCTTTTAATTTTCAAGAAATTTTCTTGAATTTGTTTTCGGAAGGAAAGGAAATCGAATTATGGGGTATCACAGGGAAGCCAGGAAAGATAATAAGCTCTAATGTCATGGCAAATATTCTGAAGAAAGAACAACGGGGCGTAATTGCAAAATTATGCTCACTGGAAGTTCCAACATCAAAATCATCTATTTCTCTAGATCTCCAAAAAGGCTTGGAAAATCATTCCAAGGTGTTTGATACTCCCAAAGGACTCCCACCTATTTGTGATAATGATAATGCTATTCATTTGATTCCAAGAAGTGTTCCTCCAAACATCAGGCCTTACAGATATACTTATGTCCAAAAGAGCGAAATTGAACATGTGATTGCAGAAATGTTAAAGGCTGGTATAATTCAACCTAGTCAAAGTTCTTTTTCTACTCCAGTAGTATTGGTGCACAAGAAATATGGATCATGGTGCATGTGTCTGGATTATAGGGAGCTAAATAAGCTCACTATTAAAGATAGATTTCACATTCCTGTGATTGATGAATTATTGGATGATTTACATGGAGCAATTTATTTTACCAAGTTGGATCTTCGTTCAGGATATCATCAAATTAGAATGAAGACTGAAGATATTCCGAAAAAATCATTTCGAACTCATGAGGGTCATTATGAATTTTTGGTCATGCCTTTTGGCCTTACCAATGCATCTTCTACATTTAAAGGGTTGATGAATTCCATTTTCAAACCCTTCCTTAGAAAATTTGTGCTAGTATTTTTTAATGATATACTAATCTACAACAGGTCTTAGAAGGATCATGTTCAACATGTTGACAGGGTGCTCAAACTATTGGAGGAGAAACAATTATATGCAAAAACATCCAAATGTTTCTTTGGAGTACAAGATGTGGAATATCTGGGTCATATTGTATCTCATGAGGGTGTTAAGGTAGACCCTAACAAAATTAAATCCATTAAGGAATGGAAAGTCCCCACAACCATAAAGCAGTTGCGCGGATTTCTTGGGTTAACAGGGTATTATCACAAGTTTATTAAGAATTATGGGATAATAGCAGCACCTCTAACAACATTATTGAATAAAGATGCATTTTCATGGACTCCTGAAGCAACTAAGGCCTTTGAACATCTTAAAGAGGTAATGTTCCTAGCACCATTCTTAGCTACGCCAGACTAAACAAAAACCTTTATTGTGGAATGTGATGCCTCAAGAAATGGAATTGGTGTTGTTTTAATGCAAGAAGGAAGACCCATTGCTTTTGAAAGTCGTTCAATCAAAGGAAAGTATTTACAACAGGCTATTTATGAGAAGGAAATGTTGGCAATACTACATGCACTAAAGAAATGGAGACCTTACCTAATGGGAAGACACTTCAAGGTAAAAACTGATCATGATAGTCTTAAACACTTTTTGGAACAAAGACTATCTTCGAAAGAGCAGCAAAAATGGGTCACAAAGATGTTGGGTTATGACTTTGAAATAATCTACAAAAAAGGAAAGCTTAATGTTGTTGCAGATGCACTCTCAAGAAAGAATGAAGAGGTGGAAGCATTGCTTTGTACCATTTCTATTATCCAACCAGATTGGATAACCGAAGCAAGAGATGAATGGAAGAAGGACAAAGATGTATGGACACTCATTCAAAAGTTACAGCAAGATCCTAGTACATCTGATACATTTAGTTGGAAAAATGATTCCTTATGGTACAAAGATCGCTTATATATTTGCAAGAATTCCCAACTAAAACAAAAGATTCTTTTGGAATTGCACACTTCTCCTTTAGGAGGACACTTGGGATTTTTAAAAACTTACCGCAGGGTGAAGAAAGAATTTTTTGGGATGGCCTTAAATCTGATATTCAAAAGTTTGTGGCAGAATGTTTGGTTTGCCAACAAAATAAAGTTGAGATAATCAAGACCCCAGGTCTTCTTAAACCTTTATCCATTTCAGGTCAACGTTGCGAGGAGATTTCAATGGATTTTATCACAGGTTTACCTAAGTCCGAAGGAAGGAGTGTCATCATGGTGGTAGTTGATAGACTTACCAAGTATGCACACTTTTGTGCATTATCTCATCCATTTAAAGCGAGTACAATTGCTACTGCATTTATGGAAACAATTCAAAAGCTACATGGAAACCCGAAGATTATTGTAAGTGACAGATATCCCATTTTTACAGGAAATTTTTGGACAAAATTATTTTCTTGTTTGGGTACTCAACTAGCTCATAGCTCATCTTATCATCCTCAACCCGATGGTAAAACAGAGATAGTGAATAAATGTTTGGAAGGATATCTTTGCTGTTTTGTATCTGATAAGCAAGCACAATGGGTCAAGTGGTTACCTCTCGCTGAATGGTGATATAACACTTCCTTCCATACTACAGCAAAAATGACCCCATTTATGGCACTTTATGGATATCACCCACCATCCATCACATCTTCTTTAAGGGAAAATTCTAGGGTTCAAGCATTGGAGGATCACATCGAGCAACAACAATAAGTTCTCCAACTCTTAAAGGATAACCTAAATTTCGAACAAAATCAAATGAAACAACAGGAAAATCAACATCGCAGTGAGAGAAGTTTTGATGTGGGAGACTGGGTATTTTTATGGCTACAACCATACAAACAAATGTCCCTCAAGCAAGCTAAGAAGGATAATAAATTATCACCAAAGTACTATGGTCCTTGCAAGGTTTTGCAAAAGATTGGTACTATGGCATACAAATTGGAGCTTCCTGATTCTTCGTGACTGCGTCCAGTTTTCCATATTTCATGCTTAAAAAAGGTTATAGGGGACAAAATTCCAGTTCAAACAATATTTCCAGAACTTTATGAGGAAGGAAAAACCATATTGGAACCTGAAGCAGTCACGGACACAAGAACTCGACAACTATGAAATCGATCAATTTCAGAGTATCTCATCAAATGGAATAACTTACCCACTGAAGATTCTACATGGGAGGATGAGAATTTCATACAAAATCTCTCGGAGCTACTCAAGCGTTGAGGACAACACCTTTTTGAAGGAGAGGAGCATGTTAGGTCCCTATATTACTAGTATAGTCCCTTATTGTTGTTAGTGAAACCCCCTTATTGTTATTGTTGTACCCCTGTAACCCCCATATTGTTATTATTGTGCCCTTCAATTATTATTGTTAGGTCGGCTAGAATTACATTGTGGCCCCACTAGGATTACATTGTGGCCCCATGGACTCCTATATATAGAAAGGAGGTTTTTTCATTTGGATCATCCAAGAATTATTCATTCATGTAATGTATTGGAGGTTTCCCCCTCGAAGTGGCTTATTTCTAAGGCGTTGATATCTCTCTTCTTCTATTTTTGGAGTTGGTTTCTCAACAGTTCCATACTTTTTTTCCTGCAAGTTTTATACCCCATAACAAATCATATATTTAATATAAAAGATTTTTTGTTCTATTAATTATAGACGGAGCTAAGTAAAACAAGATCGATAGATGCTTGCAAATTCCACAATTAATTTTTGATATACCAACATATACTCACAACCCATATTTAACCCAATTTCAATCAATTCGTCTAATGGTTCTTCTTTGTATGTTAGCACCTGTTTGAAGACATTCAATGATGATTTTTGTAAAAAACTTAAAAAATGAAAAAATGAAATCTAGTCAAGTTGTTATAAGGAAGTAACAATTACTCACAAACTTAGATATCAACCATTTTCTTCCTTGTCATCCTTTTTTATGTGTTGAATGGGTTCCATTTTCTTTTCTTTTCAGCAAGAAAATACTTGAAAATTAATATTTAATGCTAAATTTTTTATTTATTGTACCTAATGATCGAAAAATTCAATGAATACATATTACATTTGAAGCACATTGTTGTTGAGATGGCTCCTCATGCGATGCAATTTTGCCCATTTCTTTGACCATATCCTTGTACACCTTTTTGGACATTCCTCCAGCACCACTCCAAATCCCTCAAACTTTTGTAAAATCTTTTCCCCCTTTCGTTAACCTCCAACACCACTCGAGATGAGCTAAGGAGCAACTCATTTTCATTTGCATGTACTATTTTTTTCTTTTCTTAGAACAACATTCCTTTTCTGAGTTGTTGGTCCCTGTAGAACATTAAACATATGTGAATTAATAGACTGTTTGAAACATGTTATCTAATAATTTTAAGTATATTATTAATGAAAATTAAAAAAAGAAACTCATATTGGATCGATAGTATTTTTCATTCACCTGATTCATCCTTTTGCAATTTTTCCATCAAGATTTTACGCTCTTCTAGTCCTAGATCAGAAATAATCTTATCGAGCTTCGTCATTTTGTGGCTCTGCATGATACACAGTAAACAATACATATTAGTTAAACTTACATATAGTTCAAAAATAATATTTTTTGTAAATAATTTACAAAGAACTTGCCTTTTTCGCTTTTCTTGATGTGTTATCAGTATTTTTGTTACTTGATCTCTTGCCAGTCATTTCTTTATCAATCTGAAACCTGTACCATATCATTCATTCATATATTTATAAATAAATTGTCAAATTTCCAGGTAAAAAAAAAATCTCAAGAAATCGGTGCACCTTTAATGATGTGCGCACCGACGTCGGTGCATGGGGGTCTTATAAATGCACCACACAAATAGTATAATAGACCGTATGGTGCTCTATGTCAACAAAGAGCACTGGTGCATTACATGTTAACCTCCGCACCAATTAATACAGAGAAAATAATAAAAATCGTCATTAGTTTTCGTAACATAAATGCCCTGCGCAAACAAGGGATCACCATATGGTGTTCTCTGTCAACTAAGAGACCCGATGCGGTGCATTAAATGTTACATGGTGCACCGATTAACACAATAAAACATTTTTTTGCAAAAACAACACGTTCGTTGTGCGCCTTAATGAAATAGTTTGTTATCGATGCACCCCTGATAACCTAGCGGACTGGTGCCCTATTTTAGATATTGCGCACTGATTAAAAAATAAATAAATAATTTTTTTATTACACAGTACTTTCACGGTGCGCTGGGATAATACAGTGCAGCGGTGCTCTAGGTTACTCAGGGCGCACCAAAAAAAATAATAATAATAATTTTTCAAAAATTCACGCAAGGGCCTACATGAATTGGGATCCGACTATGCAAGTCGTCTCGTGGGTTGGATGTCAATATAAAATGAAAACCCCTAATTATAAAATCACGGAAACAGGGAGAAGAAAGGACAGACCCAGAAAGAATGAAGGGATTAGCGTAAAAATGGATTTCTTTTTTTTGTTTCTGAAAATGAACAACAAAACTGCAAAAAAAGTAAAATAAAAAATCAAATTTAATCACGAGATTGTTTGGAATTCTATGCTACAAGGTTTGAATCACCAGAGGTTTGGAATTCTTATCATCTAAATACTTCTGTTCGAACGTATTTCGCTGCTCCACAATGCTCTCATGTTCTCTTGCACCAGGTATGTCTCCTGCAAATCTCTAGCGGAAAAATTTTGCAAAAATAGTGAAAATAATGAAAAGTGTTTAGTATTTAAAGAATTTTTTTTATGAAATTAGATTTTTGAAAATATTTTGCTGCCCATTTTTCAATTTACCGCTTTTTTTTTCACTTAAAGAAAATAGAGTTGCACTTTTTTTATTTGCAGTTATTCGTCACTGGTGCGTCACTTAACAGAACCGCACCGATGCATCCATTGATAACATGACACCAGTGCACAGTAACTAAAACGCACCGGTGCAGTTATCTATACATTAGCACTGATTTGTGGTTAAGGCTCTGAAATTACTTTTAGGTGTGTACACCAAAATTTAGTGAACTCCAACCATAGAAATTGAGAATTAGAATTTTGTTTATTCTTGATGGAAATATGCAATTAGAATTAGAATTTTGTTTATTCTTTAGAATTAGAATTAGAATTAGGATTGAGAATTAGAATTGGATAAATTCTTGATGGAAATAACTATTCTTCCAATGCATTTTGTTTATTGCAGGAGGTCCCCACTAATTATGTGGAGAGAATGCAACGTGGGGCACATGAAGATGCAATACTACAAGGCCCAAGTGGGCAATTGTGGCATGTGAACCTGTGCTATGCTAAGACATGGGTAGTTTTCAAAAATGGTTGGGAAAGTTTTATTTCTGAGCGGTTTATTGAAGTTGGAGATATTTTAGTTTTTAGACATGTTGGAAATGTACATTTTGCTGTGAAAATATTTGGGCCATTTATTTTCAAAACTACACCTCTTCTTCTTTCAGAAAAAGAAACTTGAACCTTTCCACAATCTGCAACAAGAAAAGGTGCCAACAGGAGCCTCTGACATGCATATCTATTTCTTCTTTTGAGCTCTCGAAGGAATTGATTATGGACAGTCTACTTCGCTGAGGAATCTACCTGAATTTTCTTTGGTTCTACCGAAGGGTGCAGTCACTAACAGATACAGGATTGTAAGCTCCCTCCAACCCTCATTAAATTGTAGAATATGAAATAGTGCTCAAGTATATGACAACGGTCTTCAATCATATTCTCAAAATATATGGGTTCTTTGTTAAATGCATAGCTACAAGATTCAGTGATATCACTGCTAGGAAAAATTCAATTGAAATACCAATATGGCAGGGTCGGTACTGTCTACTATCCCATGAACCCATAAACCCCATAAAAAATATCAAAAACCTTTTAATAAAATGCAAAATAGTCCAAAAATGTTTTTCTTTTTTTTTTCTTTTTTCTTTTTTTTGTCTATTACATTCTTGACACTCGAATTCTTCTAAAATATGTTCATGGAATTAGCATCCATAAGAGGCAACGCAATGGTAATATACTCGAATTCTTCTAAAATCTGTTCAATGGAATTAGTACATGTGTTATTAATTTATCAATATTTATACTTTTTAAAATGGGTTTTTATAAAGAAGAGGACTTAATTACCTTATACCTTATAAGACTCTTTTTTTCAAGACATTATAATACGTATTTTGAATTAATGATAAAATCAATATTTCACTTGATAATTTGCAATTATGTTGATCTCAATAAAAATGGCGTACTGTATAAAGTTCTTTTTTTTTGTATGTAAGATTATAATAAAATAATGATAATTCTAAAGTACATGAATTTATTTGCATTATTTTCTAAAAAATTTTATGTTACAAAAATTCGTATTATACTAGATTTATTATTTTACAATTATTTGCAATTTTACAAATTTACAAATTTAAAATTTTTAATAAAATCATTTCACATTAATACAATTAAAATTTTACAAATATTTTACATACAATTACAATTTTACAATTTCACATACAATTAGAATTAGAATTACAATTACAATTTTAGAATTTTACATACAATTACAATCATTTCACAGTAATACAATTAAAATTTTACAAATATTTTACATACAATTAGAATTATAATTACAATTACAATTTTACAAATATTTTACATACAATTACAATTACAATTTAGAATTTTACATACAATTACAATTTTACAATTTGTCATATATACAATTACAATTACAATCATTTCACAATAAATTAAATATTACAATTACAATTAAAATTTTACAAATATCTTACATACAATTACAGTTAAAATTACAATTACAAATACAAATACAATTTTACAATTTTACATACAGTTAAAATTAAAATTTCAATTACAAACACGACATAATATCTAATAAATAGCATGGTCGTTTAATATTAAATTAATTAATAAACATCATGATCATGATAACCATCGTACAAACATCATATTCGACTAAAAAACACATTCAAATTCGCTAACATCATCGTGATCATGATCATCTAACAAAACACAATTAGCATTGTATAACATCATCAAAACACAAACATCAAAAGTACATCTCATGTCAAATAACTCATGATATCACATACACATCTATCTACAAGTTGCACATTAAATGAACATATCTAACATGACCTAGAACAATATACACATCATGATGATCATCAACATGTAAATTAAGTACAACTGCAACATGGACATAAAATACATGGACCATATATATATATATATATATATATATATATATATATATATATATATGAATAATGTCAAAAATATATAACTGTAATATAAACGTCATGGATCAGCTGGTGGTAAACATCAATAGAAATATTAATCGAGGCATGCTCAATCAATGGTGCAGCCATGACAGTCGATGGTCCAGCCTGCTCATGATGATGAGTACTGCTGGATGTTGCAGGCTGCTGACTGGATGTGGCCGATGGTCCAGCCTACTCTCCATGATGATTGTTGCTAGATACTAGTGGAGGCTTCTCATCTGGCGCAACACGAGGTGAACAATCATGAGATGATGAATTGCTGCTCGCGAACTGTCGATCACGTGTTGCGTCTCGACCACACCTATAACGTTCAACAGTCCTCCTCAGCCCCATAACTAAGGTCGTAGCTGCTACGACATGCCGCATCAGTTTGTACATGTCACGTGGCATGCCTCTCCACATATGTAATAGCCTACGATCGGCCTATATGTCTCTCATATTAGCGGGCCTGATGCCCGCCTCAACAATCAATGCAGTGAGTTGGTCACCTAACTCCATCCTGTATTTTCTATCAAGCCAACCGCGCGTAGCAAAAGGTGGTACCGGCACACCAGCAGGAGCAGGTCTCTCTGCACTAGCCTCCTGATGATCCTCGGCATCCAGCATGCCCTGATCGTTATCAGGATCCATACCTGGATCATGTGGTGGTTCCGGCATGTCCTCGCCATCAAAAGACCCAATGTCTGCAAAATATATACAAGTATACAACAATAATTAGATAATTTCATACCACAATTTAATAAAAACAAGTTAAAGAACATGTTAGAATAAATTTAAATAAAATAGTAAAATTACCTCTATCATCCGGTAGCTCATCATTTGTGAAGAGGATGTTGGCACACCCTCACCAATCCAATCCAGCATAAGGACAGGGGACCATAACGAAGGGATGCAGCTTGTCAACACTGGCTAGAAACTCTAGTGCATCATGTGATATCCTCGCTGGAAACATAGTCTCGCCCCTCTTGGGCATCCTCTGCCCCCACATGTGCATCTGTGCCTCAAACATCGGCCTACGAGGCTGCCGAAAAAAAGTAGGCCTCGTCTCTGGAAACCTCTCAAAAAATAAAAATAAAATTTATGAAGCGAAAGGGAAGTTTACCCTCCCTTGTGCATGCGCATGACATCTATCTAAGGTTGTACAGAACTTACACAAAAAAATGGTAGACCACCTGACAATTTGTGTCTCCTGTACTAAAGAATCAACATAATATAGAAGCGAGCAACTAATGTGTTGTCTGTCACTAGTGTTGTGTGAAATGGTCAAAATCAGAAGTGAGAGGTACCTCACCTCCTCACTATCAAATGCATCAATATGTAATTGACCTCCAGAGACTTGAGAATCTGAAGGAGACACTATATTTGCGCTAATGTATCTTTGGGAGTACACCAACTGACTCCCTGTTGCATAGCCAACTGGAACCTTTGGGAACGAGGTAAAATCTACCCCTCTCCTCGATTTCCCTATAATGAAATATATGTCCTCCTCAGTGGGCGTGTACCACTGGTTAGGACCAACCCGGAAAGCCTGTCATTGGGCATTCCACCTGCAGATAATATGTCTCAAAAAAACACCATGGCCCTTTAGGGAAGTAGCCTCCTCATAGAACTTGAGGAGGCCTACCTGCCTTAGGAGCCCCTGGGTAGCTATTGTAATAGGGTGAGGGTATGCATCTCTCTCCCTCTCTCGTGCCTCCCACAGGCGAACCATGTCATACTTCTCCACCTGTTGTTGTTGTTGTTCCCCCTCTTCTCTCCTTTCATGTCTGAATGATTGACATATTAAATACATTTTTTTTATTAAATGAGGCATGTATTTAGGAATATACATATATAATTTTTTTCGGAAAAAAAAAATTAGTTAGTGTGCCACAAAAAACAGTCCTGCACCGGTTCTGGTGCGTCTTTTTTCTGTCGCGCACCAGTGGCGATGCACCAAATGATATTCAATGCACCAGCGACAGTGCACCTAAAAATTTGCAGAGCACCATTGACTATGTACGGTGTTAGGAGTGCGGTGCGCTGACTAAAATCTACGCCCCAACGCGTATAGTTGGGTCAACGCACCGACCTCCTGACATCATTACATAGTCAACGATGCAGTCTTTTACCAAGCCGCACCATTGACCCTGTCGAAATGCGAAATGTGATGTGCTGACAAAAATACCCACCCCGGGGCGGATATTTAAGTCAACAAACCATGTTGCCGCTATTCAACATGGTCAATGGTGCGGCCGAGTAAATGACCGCACCGCACCTTTTTTAAAAATTTTGTATAACACGGTGTGCCTTTCGATACCGCCCTGAAACTAGTGTGGGAACCGTTAGCACCAGTTGCAGCCCTGTAAATTTACAGGCAACACCGCTTACTGGTGCGTGCCGAATGACTTGAGCGCACTGCGTAGCAAAATTTTTTTTTTCTTTTAAATGGTTAATTTTAAGGTTATTTGAAATTCTAATCCGCTAAAAAGCTTAATTATGGAAAAAAAAGAAAAATACCTGTACATTTGGCCATCGAGGAGGCATATTGGCTGTAGAATTTGCAAAAGAAAATTTTCCCACCATTTTGCAAAATTCAAGCTGGAAATTGGTGGGCAATGCACAGTAGAAACGCGTGCAATGGGTGCAATGGGAGCACCGATGTCAGGGCAGCTTAGACAAGGATAAATTGCACTGGTGCTTGAGAGCTCTGGAGCACTGAGAAAAGTGAAAAATTTTGTTTTTTGGCCCTAATTTTTTTTTATTTAACCATGTTCCGATGCGCGAGGTTTTATAGGCGCACCGTTGCAGTTTCTTAAGACCACACCAGGCGATTTCTGTTTTGGTGTGGTGTTTTATGATGCACCGATGCAGAAGAGTTGTAAAGCATCAGTGTGCTACAGTAATAAGACGCATCGGGCGGGTGTGTACGGAGCGCACGATGTCCGGTGTGCCAATTTTTTGTGCGCACCAGTGCGGTTTAGGATAATAAGCGCACTAGACGAAAAACATCCTCAAAAACCTCTGCCCGCCAACCTCCTCTAGTAACCTTTGCTAGAAATGGATGTCTGGGGTATTTTTGTAAGGGGTTCCTCAAAAAAATCCGCTAGAGGGTCTTTTCCTTGTAGTGTGTACCTAAGGCTTAGTGTTTTAAGGAAATGAAATCTTAGGGAAAGGGAATGCCAATGTAGGGATTTGGGAAAGGGAATATTGCAATGTGGGAAGGGTATGAAGGTTTAGGGACAGAAATTGAACTGTAATTAGGTATTTGAGGAATACTAGGGTTTTGAATTTGAAGAAAAACACCAATTTCCTTTAACAAACTTCATACATCACAAAATGATTTGATGGAGAAGAGGAATGAAGCAATGGTAGCTTACTTTCTTGCTGGAGGCTTGAGGAACCACTGCTGAGAGATTGAGGGCATTTTTATGAAGTTTGGAGGCCCTTTTGGAAATTTTTGAGGAATATGGGCAAACGCACAGCGCCACAAGCAGGCGCGCAACGCCTAAGATAGGCACGCAGCGCAACAAGCAGGCACGCAGTGCCAAACACAGGTGCGCCCTCTCTTTGGAAAACGTGCAACACCTCCCCTGTTTTTCTAATTTCCCCTTCAAAACTTCAAAACCCTGCTTTTCTTGAGGTTGCTCAATGGTATAGGAGACAAATGAAGTCTCTTTTGATGTCATGAAGGATATTATACTTGTGTGAAATTTGATCTTTTGATTTAAAACCCACTTTCTAATGTTTCACTTTCACCTTTGAAAATTTTAGAAAATACCCTTTACACTTTGACTTTTCTTTACAGGTTGATGATGCTGGAGTTTGGTACTCTTTGATTGCTTTGTTTGATGTCCAGTTTGGCATATGGAGTTGAATTCGCAGCTTGGGAATAGTACTTATTACATATAATGAGCATAAATTACATTAAAATAAAAATAAATTACATCTCTATTTTTTTAATAAAATTACATTGCAGAATAAAAGTCATAACTTGAAAGTAGAATTAAAACTTTGGAAATCTTCCTTAGATATCATCTTTCATGTTGCAAATATTTTCAGATGATAAAGGAATATTATTCAATCACTCTCATACTTTTGTTGACCTTATGCAAATGAAATGGTGTTTTATTTGGACCTTGGAAAATGAAACTTAGTGACCTAATGAGACCTTGAATGACCAGACTCCATGGTAACTTGACTGACATAATGACATGATGAAATGGAGTTTCAAGACTAAAGTATGCTCAACAAGACAGGAAGGCGGGCCAGCAAGTATCAATTTTTAGGGAGAGTGAATTTTTATGACTAGGGCTACCATCAGTGACTGAATATTTTACATGACCTAATGGAATGATAAAAAATTTCTGAGTGGGACTACTAAAATGATATGAAAAGAGTGTTTTGATCACTGGTGGCAGTATACAAATACTGACACTAATAATATCGACTGACTAAGTCCCCTATTTTAGATTCAGGTTCCTTTATAAAACCCAAAAATCCCAATGATTTATCCACTAAGACCATGCTTGTGTTCTTCATCTTTAAGTGATTATTAATCCAAATAGCTCTAATCCCATGAACTAGACCTAAATAATGGGGCGTTTAGGTCATGGGATCAAACCCTATCCCTCGACCTTCAACCTCTATCCTAGTCGTTTTACTCTTGCTTTCTAGTTGGTTATAATCAATTAAACCACTGGGATTAGGGAAACAAAAATTGAGGGATGTTGCATCTTCTTGACTCTTGCCGCTCCCACTACATAAGTTGTTTATAACAGAGCTCTCTGTAAGGCTCATACTATTAGGCTTAATCGTATTTCTTCTCCCTCGTAAGTTCGATTAACTGTGTTTCCTTTACTAATACGCATTTACTGGATTATGGATCTCCTCCAGTGCCTCGGCCACCTTTTCTGCATATATTAATTGGAAAGACGGCCAAACTGAAAATCACATACTACAACGCACAAGATTAGATTTTTTCTTGTTAAATCTTTAGTGGGTATTAATTGGCCGGTCAACTCTAAATTATAATAGCTTGACTTCTAGCCTAAATTATAATAGCTTGACTTCCAGGATTTGAGAAAGCGCCTCGATGGAAATTCTTCAAGCTCTTGGTCATTCTCGAATTTCTCTTGCTCGCAACATGGATTAGTACAAAATATGGGGTTCTTACAGCACCCCAAAAATGGTTTATCTTTAAAGAACTTGAATTTTTAATCTAAATGAATTAAAGACTGCTAGTTCCAATAAAAACTCACCAAACTTGCTTGATTGGGCAACCAAACTTTGGAGCAACCCCACAATAGTGGATGTGTGGCTCTTCACTCACATCTTATCGTACACTCTCTACCCTCTTATTTCCCTGCAACTAAGATCACACACAAAAAAAAACTTGTGAAAGGAACTAGGCTCTGATCCCTTTAGCACCTCCCTGGCAACGGAGCCAAAAATGTTGGGGAAATATATTGCTATAATTTCTGACATTAAATTATCAATCCAGGGCTCGTAAGCTTCGAAGTACAAGCACAGGGAACGCAAGATCAGAGCATCTAACCTAGACTACAGTAGGAATCCACTTGTTGTTTAAGTGCAAAATTGTTATTTCTAATTGAAGCTAATCAATTGAGGAAAACATGCTTAAACAAATAAGAAATTCTAATCACTGTGCAAACGAAACTAAATCTAATTAATCATAAACCAAGAAATACAAATTACCATTCAAATGATTTTAATCTAAATGAAAATCTCAATCTAAATACTAAGATCTATTTAATCTAAATACAAGAATATTAAACCAATCAAGATTAATTTAAAATGATACCAAACTTATGCTAAATCTTAATCCCAATAAAATTCACTCTCATTCATATGATCTTAAACTAAGGCAATGAACAAACAAGACTTCAACTAATCTAATTCCCGGGATGCATAAAACAAATCAAATAAGCATTCAAACTAACCTCTGTCACCACTTTGCAATTGCTTCAAAAGAAACTAAGTAAACCAAGATTTTAATTGACATGCTTCAGATCTAAGAGACTGCAAAATAAGAAACTATCCTATCCTTAAACTTCTTTAATCAAACTCAAGAAATCATTCAAAAATGAGCACTTTGGCGAATGGTTCTACCAATAAATAACTAAAATCATAATGAATTTCAAACTAAACTACAAATTCAAACAATGATTTAATGGTCTCATTGCATTGCTTTGAAATACTTGGCTGCCAAAACACAATGCTACAAGAAAATCAATAATGTACATAATAGATTTCAATTCATATTTAAAACAAATGGAGTTATCGATCTCTTGTTTATCCAATTAAGAAGCACCTTTAAATATTTCAATCGTAAACCTGTAACAAAGGGGCTATTCATGAAATAAAATCATTGATCGACACCATTCATTAGCTTGCAATGAGTTGAAAATGATATGTCTATTTAATTTTAATAAAACAAACAAATTACAGTCTTAAGTACATAATCAAAATTATGAGATCTAATTAACAATTGCTTTCAAATAAAATCCATGCACCTAGATCTAAATCAAACACGCTACCTCTATCCTATCATGTTTACAAAACTTGTTTCCAAGCGATGGTGGATCCTTGCCACTCCTACAGCAAGTCTAAATTAAATCAATGTCTAAATATTAAAAAAAAAAACCATAACATTTACAAAGAATTCATGACAAAGTCAAATTCTATTAAGATTCAAACCATAAGTTCACTTACATACATTCCTTCAATCTTTTGTCTCATGTTCACACCTTTTCATCCTCCTCCTTCAAAAAATTCCCCAACTTACAACACAAACCATGGCTGAGCCATTTATAAGATTCACAAGGAAAATTATTCATTTTCCTCAATTCTGGAAAATTGAACAATTTTAACAAACTAACCTCAAAGATATTGGTATATCTTCCTAACCATGGGTAATTTTGGAAAATTGTTAAGAGGTAGACTAATTTGTTATGTTTCCAAACAAAACCTCTCTCTGATTTGTCTCATTCAAATCCAGCTCCTCAAAAATCGTTCCCAAAGTTGGTTGTTTGGATTTTTTTGCAATGTTCTAGAAACTCTGAAAAAACAATGATTTTTTACAACACTACCTCCAAGACCCACGTATAACTTTTAGAAAAATTTGAATCTTGGGAAACCGTTTTGGATATACATAATTGGTTATATTTTTAACAAACCCATTTGATTAGATTTTATAGGTTCACCTCCAGCTGCACACACATCAAGGTAAAACATGGCAGTTTGGAAAATTCACACATTTTGAACAGATTTATTAATCAACTCTTAGGGACCCACATGTGTGACCTGAGTGAAATAAAATGCATGGGAAGGTACTAAAACATTATTTTGGACCATAACCTCCCTTTTTTTTCCTCAGAAGCGTGTCAAAATTGCCAAAGCCCTAAATTAGGCATCTCATCCTTAACTAGCTTGTGAGTGATTTTAGCGATGAAACCCGTGATAAATGTACTTCAAAAAACCGTCATCAGTAAAACATGACATAATCATCTTTAATCATATAGAAGTAAATCAAATTGATGATAATCAACCATAGAGAGTATTTGGCAGCGAGTGATGGAATTAAGGTACGGAATGGGCTAAAAACCTAGTGTTTTAGGGTATAAACAGTGATATTTCATGATGAAAACATGGGCATATACGAGGCCCAACACATACAATCTAGAAAATCTACCTTCACATGAAAATTATTTCATGATGATCTTCATCATGGGATAATATCTCTCCAAGAGGTAAGAGAAAGGAAAAATCCTCTTTCTCTCATTCTTGTACCTAGGTTTGATGAAAGGCTCATAGAAATGCTCCTCCAAGTCTTTATGTTTGAACCATTTCTCCCCAACATTTGGGATCTCGGTGGTAGCTGAGATGATGGGAGTTGACACAGTGAAAGTGACACCAGCTAGAGTAACTTGGTTGTCATGGAGATTAGAAATGAAAATTCTGGTCAATATAGCATGGTGTTGGACCTTCTGAATTTTCTCACAGAACTCAAAACATCCAAAATGTTTGAAACATGTCACGGCCATACGAGATGCCAAAAGTTCCCTAGTATTTGTTGGCTCTAATATGAGTATTATTCCCCCTTTGTGTGGCCTTTTCTCCTCTATTTATTCTCCCTCACTGTATGGTATGTTTTCTTCTTCTGCCTTGATGTCTTAGTGTCAAAACCCTAGGGAGGTGTGATGATGGTGGAATGTAGTTTTTAGGAATAGGGAATGGGATATGGTAATTGAGGGAGATGGGGGTATGGATTTATGAGTTAAGGAATGTGACAGGGAGTAGGGATGTAGAGGGGCTTGGAATAGGGAATTAATTACAGGTTTAGGGAATTGGGAGCCTAGGCAAATAGTGTCACTACAAGGAAAAGGCCCTCTAGCGGAGGTTATAAAGGAGGTTTTTAGTGTTATAAAATTGGCCAAAATTGTAAAAAAAACATTTGCTACAACATCCATTTATGGTTACGAAGGTTTTGGCGGAGCTTTTAATGGAAATTCAACACAACTAAAAAAATTGGGTGGCAAGAGGTTATTACGGATGTTTTTTTCATCGATGTGCTACTAAGGTTTCAACGCATCGGTGCGTGTCATCTAGTCGAAGGTGCATGCACCGGGCGCAGTGTTGGTGATACAACGTACGGGGTCGTTCTAATTGGTATTGGGATTTGTGCGGTACCCATAGGTCGTCTCAATGCACCGGTACGTAGACTTATAGAAAGGCATCGGTGCGCCATATCAGACAAACGCATCGATATTTATAATTGGTATTGGTATTTGTGTAGTGCTCATACATCGTACAAATGCACCGGTGCGTAGTCTCACATAAAAGCACTGGTGCGCGGTATCGCACAAACGCACCGAGATTTTTGATTGGTTTTGGTATTTGTGCAGTGCCCATAGGTCGTAGAAACGCACCAGTGCACTGCAGCATATAAACGCACCGATGTATAGTAACTAACACGCATCGGCATTCATTCTGGATTTTTTAGAAACATCGACCTGTGACAATGCAATTATTGTGATTTTTCTAAATTCATCATTCATCAAACGTCGACACATCTTATAACAATATTCATATTAATTAAATTTTTATTAATTCATTTGAATGTGATGTTTGGATTAATTTGTCATATCATATCAAAATTATTGTGATTTTTTAAAATTCATTATTCATCAAAAGTCGACACATGTATATCTTATAACAATATTGATATGAATTAAATTTTTATTAGTGAATTTGAGAACGCCAACAGAGAATGCAATAGAATAAATTAAAACACACATACACACACACAGATATATATATAAGACAGTTTTTGTCATACAAAATGGGACAGTTATTAGTATCCCTTTGTCTTTCCATTGGGACACTATGTCCATTACATTAAACAAAATATCTGATTTCACAGACAAATATTTCAAAAAATACAATGCCTTTCTTTGATATCCAAACATAGTGATCATCATTCTTCACTTGAACTGTTGTCACTGCTAGAGCTACTTCCATGACTTGGGTTATTTTCAGGAATGTTTTGTTCACGATGTTGATTGTTTTCTTCTTCTTCACCTTCCATCTACAAACATAAAAATAAATTGTAATGAGTGTATATACATTGGTGAGATTAATGAAAATTTCAATATTAAATAATATATTACATCAATGTAAATCGAAAAGAAATAACGCACCATAGCAACAATTGACTCATAAACTATACACATTCTTTCAAAACCATGTACCATGCCATCTTTCAAAACTTCATCTATTGGCGCAGTTCCTGTTAGGTCCCTATATTACTAATATAGTCCCTTATTTTTTTTAGTGCAACGCCCTTATTGTTATTGTTGTACCCATGTAACCCCCATATTGTTATTATTATGCCCTTCAATTATTATTGTTAGGTCGGGTAGGATTACATCGTGGTCTCACTAGGATTACATTGTGGCCCCATGGACTCCTATATATAGAAAGGAGGTTTTTTTCATTTGGATCATCCAAGAATTATTCATTCATGTAATGTATTGGAGGTTTCCCCCTCAAAGTAGCTTATTTCTAAGGCGTTGATATCTCTTTTCTTCTATTTTTGGAGCTGGTTTCTCAACATTTGGTATCAGAGCTTTGGATTCTAGGGTTTCGTTGCTCCAAACAAGTCATCGTGGCCTTTTCGCTATAATGTTATTTCTACGAAGGTTCAGAAGCTTAAGTTTGTAGAGTGCAAAGCCGAAATCCTGAGGAACATCTTCACAAAATTTCAGATCTTGGTTCACAATATTTTCGGAGATATGGTGTGTGGAAGTTAGGTCTTTTGCAGGCTCCCGAATTTCATTTCAAAGAGGTGATCGTGGGAAAATCTTCATAACTCTCTCTCTGAGAATCGGATTGGAATTATGTAAAAATTTTCCATAAGTACACGGACTATAGTTTCCTTTCTATCAATTTCAGAGCCGAAGGAGGAAACAGTGACACATGGAAAGTCGTACAAGTTCGCTCTACTGAACCAGTCCATAATTAGGTCATCGTAGGAGATTGGGCACAACTTTGTCTTCAAAAATTCAAATCAGTTCAGACCTATGGCATTCGAAAGAGAATTCAGAGGGCTACCTCAGTGCCAAATTTCAGATATTGAAGATCCAAAATCACAAAGATAATTCAGTTTCAATTTCGAGCTCCTCAAAAGCAAGAAAAAGGTGTGTATTGTTTTTTCGAATTGCATAAGTCTTGTGTAAAAAAAATCAGTTTGAAGTGATTCCAAGGGCCTATTGAGAATATATTTCAGTATTGGGTTCTAAAATGCCTCCTAAAAAGAATTCAACACCCATTAAGCCCTCATAGTACTCTACTATGACTCATGAAGATGAATAATTGCAACATGATCTATCAAAATTACAAGAGAAAGTGCACCAAATTTCGCTCACAAAGAGCAACAAAAAATGAAATGGAAGTTTTTAAGAAAGGCGTGGAAGAAAAGATGGATGGTTTGAAGAAAGGCGTGGAAGCTGAGATGGATGGCATGGAAGCTAAGATGGATGACATGGAAGAAAAAATGAAAGAAAACATGGAAAACATGAAGAATGATCTAAAATCAGACATGGAAGGTTTAACAAAGTTGATACAAGAAATGTTTCCTAATGGCGAAAATATAGTAGAGGAAACTCATGATGAGAACAAAATAAATGTTAATCATGATTTCATAAACTCTAATGTTGGATGGAAGAACCACCATATTCCAAAGATGGATATGAAGAAGTTTGATGGCAAGGATCTCGTAACATGGATACTATAGATGGAGCAATATTTTGATCTTAATAATGTGCAAAACACAAAAAGGTACGCATTGCAACTTTACATTTAGAACAAAATACATTTGTATGATATTGATGGCTTTGCTCTCGTAAAAAATTATCACTTGGTCAATTTTTATGGAGGAAATGATAGCACATTATGAGGATACAAAGAGCAACACCTTCTTTAGCCAATTGAGAAATCTCAAAAAATGGGTCACAAAGATGTTGGGTTATGACTTTGAAATCGTCTACAAAAAGGGAAGCTAAATGTTGTTGCAGATGCACTCTCAAGAAAGGATGAAGAGGTGGAAGCATTGCTTTGTTCCATTTCAATTATCCAACCATATTGGATAACCGAAGGAAGGGATGAATGGAAGAAGGACGAAGAAGTGTGGACTCTCATTCAAAAGGTTCAGCAAGATCCTTATACATCTGATACATTTAGTTGGAAAAATGATTCCTTATGGTACAAAGATCGCTTATATATTTTCAAGAATTCCCAACTAAAACAAAAGATTCTTTTGGAATTGCACACTTCTTCTTTAGGAGGACACTCGAGATTTTTAAAAACTTACCACAGGGTAAAGAAATAATTTTTTTGGGATGGCCTTAATCTGGTATTCAAAAGTTTGTGGCAGAATTTTTGGTTTGCCAGAAAAATAAAGTTGAGACAATTAAGACCCTGGGTCTTCTACAACCTTTACCCATTCCAAGTCAACCTTTACCCTGGGTCTTCTACAACCTTTATCACAGGTTTACCTAAGTCCGAAGGAAGGAGTGTCATCATGGTGTTAATTGATAGACATACCAAGTATGCACACTTTTGTGCACTATATCATCCATTTAAAGCGAGTACAGTTTCTACTACATTTATGGAAACAATTCAAAAGCTACATGGAAACCCGAAGATTATTGTAAGTGACAGAGATCCCATTTTTACAGGAAATTTTTGGACAAAATTATTTTCTTGTTTGGGTACTCAACTAGCTCATAGCTCATCTTATCATCCTCAATCCGATGGTCAAACAAATATAGTGAATAAATTTTGAAAGGATATCTTCGTTTTTTTGTATCTAATAAGCAAGCACAATGGGTCAAGTGGTTACCTCTCGCTGAATGGTGGTATAACACTTCCTTCCATACTGCAGCAAAAATGACCCCATTTATGGCACTTTATGGATATCACCCACCATCCATCACATCTTCTTTAAGGGAAAATTCTAAGGTTCAAGCAGTGGAGGATCACATCGAGCATCAACAAGAAGTTCTCCAACTCTTAAAAGATAACCTAAATTTGGCACAAAATCGAATGAAACAACAGGAAGATCAACATCACAATGAGAGAAGTTTTGATGTGGGAGACTGGGTATTTTTACAGCTACAACCATACAAAAAAATGTCCCTCAAGCAAGCTAATAAGGATAATAAATTATCGCCAAAGTACTATGGTCCTTACAAGGTTTTTCAAAAGATTGGTACTATGGCATACAAATTGGAGCTTCCTGCTTCTTCGCGAGTGCATCTAGTTTTCCATGTTTCATGCTTAAAAAAGGTTACAGGGGGTAAAATTCAAGTTCAAAAAATATTGCCAGAACTTGATGAGGAAGGAAAAACCATATTAGAACCTGAAGCAGTCACCAAAACAAGAACTTGACAACTATGAAATCGATCAATTTAAGAGTATCTCATCAAATGGAAGAACTTAGCCACTGAAGATTCTACATGGGAGGATGAGAATTTCATACAAAAGAACCTGGAGCTACTCAAGCGTTGAGGACAACACTTTTTTTAAGGAGAGGAGCATGTTAGGTACCTATATTACTAGTATAGTCCCTTATTGTTGTTAGTGCAACCCCCTTATTGTTATTGTTGTACCCCTGTAACCCCCATATTGTTATTATTGTGCCCTTCAATTATTATTGTTAGGTCGGCTAGGATTACATTGTGGCCCTATGGAATCCTATATATAGAAAGGAGGTTTTTTCATTTGGATCATCCAAGAATTATTCATTCATGTAATGTATTGGAGGTTGCCCCCTCGAAGTGGCTTATTTCTAAGGCATTGATATCTCTCTTCTTCTATTTTTGGAGTTGGTTTCTCAACAGTTCCATACTTTGTTTCCTGCAAGTTTTATACCCCATAAAAAATCATATATTTAATATAAAAGATTTTTTTGTTCTATTAATTATAGACGGAGCTAAGTAAAACAAGATCGATAGATGCTTACAAATTTCACAATTAATTTCTGATATGCCAACATATACTCACAACCCATATTTAACCCAATTTCAATCAATTCGTCTGATGGTTCTTCTTTGTATATTAGCACCTGTTTGAAGACATTCAATGATAATTTTTGTAAAACAACTTAAAAAATAAAAAAATGAAATCTAGTCAAGTTGTTATAAGGAAGTAACAATTACTCACAAACTTAGATATCAACCCTTTTCTTCCTTGTCGTCCTTTTTAATGTCTTGAATGGGTTCCATTTTCTTTTCTTTTCTGCAACAAAATATTTGAAAATTAATATTTAATGCTAAATTGTTTATTTATTGTACCTAATGATCGAAAAATTCAATGAATACATATTACATTTGAACAACGTTGTTGTTGAGATGGCTCCTCCTGCGATGCAATTTTGTCCATTTCTTTGACCATCTCCTTGTACACCTTTTTGTACATTCCTCCAGCACCACTCCAGATCCCTCAAACTTTTTTAAAATATTTTCCCCCTTTCTTTAACCTCTAGCACCACTCCAGATGAGCTAAGGAGCAATTCATTTTCATTTGCATGTTCTATTTTTTTTCTTTTCTTAGAACAACATTCATTTTCTGAGTTGTTGGTCCCTATAGAACATTAAACATATGTGAATTAATAGACTGTTTGAAACATGTTATCTAATAATTTTAAGTATATTATTAATGAAAATTAAAAAAAGAAACTCATATTGGATCGATAGTATTTTTCATTCACCTGATTCATCCTTTTGAAATTTTTCCATCAAGCTTTTACACTCTTTTGGTCCTAGATCAGAAATAATCTTATCAAGCTTCGTCATTTTGTGGCTCTGCGTGATACACAGTAAACAATACATATTAGTTAAACTTACATATAGTTCAAAAATAATATTTTTTGTAAATAATTTACAAATAACTTGCCTTTTTTTCTTTTCTTGATGTATTATCAGTATTTTTGTTACTTGATCCCTTGTCAGTTATTTCTTTATCAATCTAAAACATTTACCATATCATTCATTAATATATTTATAAATAAGTTGTCATCTTTTCAGGTAAAAAAAAAATCTCAAGAAACCGGTGCGCCTTTAATGATGTATGCACCGACGTCAGTGCATGGGGGTCTTATAAACGCACCACACAAATAGTATAATAGACCGTATGGTGCTCTGTGTCAACAAGGAGTATCGGTGCATTACATGTTAACCGCCGCACCGATTAACAAAGAGAAAATAATAAAAATCGTCGTTATTTTTTGTAGCATAAATGCCCTGCACAAACAAGGGACCACCATACAGTGCTCTCTGTCAACTATGAGACCCAGTGCGGTGCGTTATATGTTACATGGTGCATCGATTAACATAATAAAACATTTTTTTTGCGAAACAACATGTTCGTTGTGCACCTTAACAAAATAGCTCGTTATTGGTGCGCCCCTCATAACCTAGCGCACCGGTGCCCCATTTTAGATATTGCGCACTAATTAAAAAAATTGTTTTTAAATTTTTTATTACATAGTACTTTTGCGGTGCGCTGGGATAATACAGCACACCGGTGCTCTAGGTTAGTCAGGGCGCACCAATAAAAAAATATATAAAATTTTAAATTAAAAAAAAAAAAAAAAAAAACTTCTTTCTTCAAAAATTCACGCAAGGGCCTACATGGATTGGGATCCGACTATGCAAGTCATCACGTGGGTTGGCTGCCAATCTAAAATGAAAACCTCTAATTCTGAAATCACAGAAACAGGGAGAAGAAAGGGCAGAACCAAAAATAATAAAGGGTTTAGGGTAAAAATGGATTTTTTTTTTGTTTCTAAAAATGAAAAACAAAACTGAAGAAAAAGTAAAAAAAATAATCAAATTTAATCACAAGATCAATTGAAATTCTATGCTACAGGGTTTGAATCACCAGATGTTTGGAATTCTGATTGTCTGAATACTTATGTCTAAACGTATTTCATTGTTCCACAATGCTCTCGTGCTCTCTTGCTCCAGGTATGTCTCCTGTGAATCTCTGGTGAAATGTTTTTGCAAAAATAGTAAAAATAATGAAAAGTGTTTAGTATTTAAAGAATTGTTTTATGGAATTAGATTTTTGAAAATATTTTTCCGCCCATTTTTCAATTTACTACTTTTTTTTTCACTTAAAGAAAATAGAGTTGCACTTTTTTTATTTGCAGTTATTCGTCACCGGTGTGTCACTTAATAGAACCGCACCGATGCATCCATTGATAACATGACACTGGTGTGCAGTAAATAAAACATACCGGTGCAGTTATCTGTACATTAGCACCGATTTGTGGTTAAGGCTCCGAAATTAATTTTAGGTGTGTACACCAAAATTTAGTGAAATCCAACCATAGAAATTGAGAATTATAATTTTGTTTATTCTTGATGGAAATATGCAATTAGAATTAGAATTTTGTTTATTCTTGAGAATTAGAACTGGATAAATTCTTGATGGAAATAACTATTCTTCCAATGCATTTTCTTTTATTGCAGGAGGTCCCCACTGATTATGTGGAGAGAATGTAACGTGAGGCATGTGAAGATGCAATACTACAAGGCCCAAGTGGGCAATTGTGGCATGTGAACTTGTGCTATGCTAAGACATGGGAAGTTTTCACAAATGGTTGGGAAAGTTTTGTTTCTGAGTAGTTTATTGAAGTTGGAGATATTTTAGTTTTTAGACATGTTGGAAATGTACATTTTGCTGTGAAAATATTTGGGCCATTTATTTTCAAAACTACACCTCTTCTTCTTTCAGAAAAAGAAACTTGAACCTTTCCACAACCTGCAACAAGAAAAGGTGCCAACAGGAGCCTCTGACATGCTATCTATTTCTTCTATTGAGGTCTCGAAGGAATTGATTATGGCCAGTCTACTTCGCTGAGTAATCTACCTGAATTTTCTTTGGTTCTACCGAAGGGTGCAGTCACTAACAGATACAGGATTGTAAGCTCCCTCCAACCCTCATTAAATTGCAAAATATGGAATAGTGCTCAAGTATATGACAACAGTCTTGAATCATATTCTCAAAATATATGTGTTCTTTGTTAAATGCATAGTCACAAGATTCGGTCATATCATTGCTAGGAAAAATTCAACTGAAATACCAATACAGCAGGGTCGGTACTGTCTACTATCCCATGAACCCATAAACCCCACAAAAAATCTCAAAAACATTTTAATAAAATGCAAAATAGTCCAAAATTGTTTTTTTTTGTCTATTACATTCTTGACACTCGAATTATTCTAAAATATGTTCATGGAATTAGCATCCATAAGAGGCAAGGCAATGTTAATATACTCGAATTCTTCTAAAATTTGTTCAATGGAATTAGTACATGTGAAATAGTACATGTGCTATTAATTTATCAATATTTATAATTTTTAAAATGAGTTTTTATAAAGAAGAGGACTTAATTACCTTATACCTTATAAGACTTTTTTTTTCGAAACATTATAATACATATTTTGAATTAATGTTAAAACCAATGTTCACTTGATAATTTGCAATTATGTTGATCTCAATAAAAATGGCGTACAGTATAAAGTTCTTTTTTTTTTGTATGTAAGAGTATAATAAAATAATGATAATTCTAAAGTACATGAATTTATTTGCATTATTTTCTAAACTTTGTTATGTTACAAAAATTCATATTATTCTAGATTTATTATTTTAGAAATTTACAAATTTAAATTTTTTTTTTAAATTTTCACATTAATACAATTAAAATTTTACAAATATTTTACATACAATTACAATTTTCCAATTTCACATACAATTAGAATTACAATTACAATTGCAATTTTAGAATTTTACATACAATTACAATCATTTCACGGTAATACAATTAAAATTTTACAAATATTTTACATATAAATACAATTACAAATACAATTACAATTTTACAAATATTTTACATACAATTACAATTACAATTTAGAATTTTACATACAATTAGAATTACAATTACAATTTTACAATTTGTCATATATACAATTACAATCATTTCACAATAAATTAAGTATTACAATTACAATTACAATTTTACAAATATTTTACATACAATTACAGTTAAAGTTACAATTACAAATACAAATACAATTTTACATACAATTAAAATTAAAATTTCAATTACAAACACGACATAATATTTAATAAATATCATGGTCATTTAATATTAAATTAATTAATAAACATCACGATCATGATAACCATCATACAAACATCATATTCGACTAAAAAACACATTCAAATTCGCTAGCATCATCGTGATCATGATCATCTAACAAAACAAAATTAGCATTGTATAACATCATCAAAACACAAACATCAAATATACATCTCATGTCAAATAACTCATGCTATCACATACACATCTATCTGCAAGCTGCACATTAAATGAACATATCTAACATGACCTAACAATATACACATCATGATGATCACCAACATGTAAATTAAGTACAACTGCAACATGTAAAGAAAATACATGGACAATATATATATATATATATATAACTGAATAATGTAAAAAATATACAACTGTAATATAAATGTCATGGATCAGCTAGTGGTACAACATCAATAGTAGTACTAGTCGAGGCATGCTCAATCAATGGTGTAGCCTCGACGATCGATGGTCCAGCTTGCTCATGATCATGAGTACTGTTGGATGCTGTAGGCTACTAAATGGACGTGGCCGATGGTCCAGCCTACTCTCCATGATGATTGTTGCTAGATGCTAGTGGAGGATGCTCATCTGGCACGACATGAGGTGAACAATTTTGAGATGATGAGTCGTTGCTCGCGAACTGTCGATCACGTGTTGCGTCTCGACCACACCTATAACGTGCAACGGTCCTCCCCAACTGCGTAACTAAGGTAGTAGCTCCTACGACATGTCGCATCAGGTTGTACATGTCATGTGGCATGCCTCTCCACATATGTAACATCCTACTATCAGCCTGTATATCTCTCATATTAGTGGGCCTGATGCTCACCTCAACAATCAATGCAGTGAGTTGGTCGCCTAACTCTATCCTGTATTTTCTATCAAGCCAACCGCCCCTAGCAAAAGGCAGTACCGACGCACCAGTAGGAGCAGGTCTCTCTGCACTGGCCTCCTGATGATCCTCGGCATCTGGCATGCCCTGATCGTTATCAGGATCCATACCTGGATCATGTGGTGGTTCCGGCATGACCTCGCCATCAAAAGACCCAATGTCTGCAAAATATATATATGTACACAACAATAATTAGACAATTTCATTACACAACTTAATCAAACCAAGTTAAAGAACATGTTAGAATAAATTTAAATAAAACAGTAATATTACCTCTATCATCTGGCAGCTCATCAATTGTGAAGAGGATGTTGGCACACCCTCACCAATCCAATCCAGCATAAGGACAGGGGACCATAATGAAGGGATGCAGCTCGTCAACACTGGCTAGAAACTCCAGTGCATCATGCAATATCCTCGCTAGAAACACAGTCTCGCCCCTCTTGGACATCATCTGCCCCCACATGTGCATATGTGTCTCAAACATCAGCCTACAAGGCTTCCGAACAAAAGTAGGCCTCCTCTCTGGAAATCTCTCAAAAAATAAACAAAAAAGCTCTGAAGAAAAAGAGAAGTTGACCCTCCCTTGTGCATGCGCGCGACATCTATCTAAGGTTGTACAGAACTTCCACAAAAAAGTGGCAGACCACCTGACAAGTCGTGGCTCCTGTACTAAAGAATCAACATAATATAGAAGCGAGCAACTAATGTGTTGCCCATCACTGGTGTTGTGTGGAATGGTCGAAATCAGAAGTGAGAGGCACCTCACCCCCTCACTATCAAATGCACCAATACGTAACTGACCTCCGAAGACCTGATAATCTGAAGGAGATAGTATATCTGCGCTAATGTATCTCTGGGAGTACACCAACTGACTCCCTGTTGCATAGCCAACTGGAACCTTTTGGAACGAGGAAAAATCCACCCCTCTCCTCGATAGCCCTATAATGAAATACATGTCCTCCTCAGTGGGCATGTACCACTGGTTAGGACCAACTCGGAAAGCCTGTCAGTGGGCATTCCACCTGCGGATAAGATGTCTCAAAAACACACCATGGCCCTTTAGGGAAGTAGCCTCCTCATAGAACTTGAGGAGGCCTACCTGCCTTAGGAGCCCCAGGGTAGCTATTGTAATAGGGCGAGGGTATGCATCTCTCTCCCTCTCTCGTGCCTCCCACAGGCGAACCATGTCATACTGCTCTGCTTGTTGTTGTTGTTGTTGTTCCCTATTTTCTCCCCTTTCATGTCTCTGAATGATTGACATATTAAATACATTTTTTTATTAAATGGGACATGTATTTAGGAATGTACATATATAATTTGTTTTGGAAAAAAAAAAACAGTCAGTGCACCACAAAAAACAGTCATGCATTGGTTCTGGTGCATCTTTTTTTTGTCATGCACCAGTGGCGGTGCATCAGATGATATTCAATGCACTAACGGCAGTGCACCTGAAAATTTGCAGAGCACCATTGACTATGTATGGTGTCAGGAGTGCAGTGCGCTGACTAAAATCTACGCCCCGGCGCTTATAGTTGGGTCAGCGCACTAACCTCCTGACATCATTACATAGTCAACAGTGTGGTCTTTTCCCAGGCTGCACCGTTGACCCTGTCAAAATGCGGAATGTGGTGCGCTGACAAAAATACCCGCCCCGAGGTGGATATTTAAGTCAACAAATCATGTTGTCGCGGATACCGTTAGCACCGGTTGCGGTGCAACCTGTAAATTTTCAGGCAACACCGCTTACCGGTGTGAGTCGAATGACTCGAGCGCACCGCGCAACAATTTTTTTTTTTTTTTAAATGGTTAATTTTAAGGTTATTTGAAATTCTAATCCGCTAAAAAGCTTAATTATGGAAAAACAAGAAAAATATATGTACATTTGGCCGTCGAGGAGGCATATTGGTTGTAGAATTTGCAAAAGAAAATTTTCCCACCGTTTTGCAAAATTCAAGCTGGAGATTGGTGGACAATGCACAACAGAAGTGCATGCAATGGGTGCAATGGGAGCACCGATGTCAGGGCAGCTCAGACAAGGATAAGTTGCACTAGTGCTTGAGAGCTCTAGAGCACTGAGAAAAGTGAAAAATGCAGTTTTTTGGCCGTAATTTTTTTTTATTTAACCCTGTTCCGATGCGCAGGGTTTTATAGGCACACTGGTGCGGTTTCTTAAGACTACACTGGGCGGTTTCTGTTTTGGCGCGGTGTTTTATGACGCACCGGTGCAGAAGAGTTGTAAAGCACCGGTGCACTACAGTAATAAGACACATCATGCGAGTGTGTACGGAGCGCACGGTGTTCGATGTGCCAATGTTTTGTGTGCACTGGTGCTTTCTCTTGTTGAACGCATTGGTGCGGTTTAGGATAATAAGTGCACCAGACGAAAAACATCCTCAAAAAACCTCTGCCCGCCAACCTCCTCTAGTAACCTCTACTAGAAACGAATGTCTGGGGTATTTTTGTAAGGGGTTCCTCAAAAAAATCTGCTAGAGGGTCTTTTCCTTGTAGTGTGTACCTAAGGCTTAGTGTTTTAAGGAAATGAAATCTTAGGAAAAGGGGATGTCAATGTAGGGATTTGGGAAAGGGAATATTGCAATGTGGGAAGGGTATAAAGGTTTAGGGACTGAAATTGAACTGTAATTAGGTATTTGAGGAATACTAGGGTTTTGAATTTGAAGAAAAACACCAAATTTCCTTTAACAAACTTCACACAACACAAAATGATTTGATGGAGAAGAGGAATGAAGCAATGGTATCTTACTTTCTTGGTGGAGGCTTGAGGAACCACTTTTGAGAGATTGAGGGCGTTTTTGTGAAGTTTGGAGGCCCTTCTGGCAATTTTTTAGGGAGATGGGAAAACGTGCAGCGCCACAAGCAAGCGCGCCCTCTCTTTGGTAGGTGCGTAGCGCCTAAGGAAGGCACACAGCGCAACAAGCAAGCACGCAGCGCCAAACACAGGTGCGTCCTCCCTTTGGCAAACGCGCAGCACCTCCCCTATTTTGCTAATTTCCCCTTCAAAACTTCAAAACCCTGCTTTGCTTGAGGTTGCTTGATGGTAGAGGAGACAAATGAAGTCTCTTTTGATGTCATGAAGGATATTATACTTGTGTGAAATTTGATCATTTGATTTAAAACCCACTTTCTAATGTTTCACTTTCACCTTTGAAAATTTTAGAAAATACCCTTTACACTTTGACTTTTCTTTGCAGGTTGATGACGCTGGAGTTTAGTACTCTTTGATTGCTTTGTTTGATGTCCAGTTTGGCATATGGAGTTGAATTGGAAGCTTGGGAATAGAACTTATTACATATAATGAACATAAAATTACATTAAAATAAAAATAAATTACATCTCTATTTTTTGAATAAAATTACATTGCAGAATAAAAATCATAACTTGAAAGCAGAATTAGAATTTTGGAAATCTTCCTTAGAGATCATCTGTCATGTTGCAAATATTTTTCAAATGATAAAGGAACATTATTCAATCACTCTCGTACTTTTGTTGACCTTATGCAAATGAAATGGTGTTTTATCTGGACCTTGGAAAATGAAACTTAGTGACCTAATGAGACCCTGAATGACTAGACTCCATGGTAACTTGACTACCATAATGACATGATGAAATGGAGTTTCAAGACTGAAGTATGCTCAACAAGACAGGAAGGCATGCCAGCAAGTATCAATTTTTAGGGAGAGTGAATTTTTATGACTAGAGCTACCATCAGTGACTGAATATTTTACATGACCTAATGGAATGATAAAAAATTTCTGAGTGGGACTACTAAAATGATATGAAAAGATTATTTTTTATCACTGGTGGTAGTATGCAAATACTGACACTAACAATATCCATTGACTAAGTCCCCTATTTTAGGTTCATATTCCTTTATAAAACCCAAAAATCCCAACGATTTATCCATTAAGACCATGCTTGTTTTCTTCATATTTAAGGGATTATTAATCCAAATAGCTCTAATCCCATGAACTAGACCTAAATAACGGGGCATTTAGGTCATGGGATCGAACCCTAGCCCTCGACCTTCATCCTCTAGCCTAGTTGTTTTACTCTTGCTTTCCAATTGGTTATAATCAATTAAACCACTGGGATTGGGGAAACAAAAATTGAGGGATGTTTCATCTTCTTGACTCTTGTTGCTCCCACTACTTAAGTTGGTTATAACAAAGCTCTCTGTAAGGCTCATACTATTAGGATTAACTGTATTTCTTCTCCCCCGTAAGTTCGATTAACTATGTTTCCTTTACTAATACACATTTACTGCATTATGGATCTCCTCCAGTGCCTCGGCCACCTTTTCTGCATATATTAATTGGAAAGACGGCCAAACTAAAAATCACATACTACAACACACAAGATTATATTTTCTCTTGTTAAATCTTTAGTGGGTATTAATTGGCCCGTCAACTCTAAATTATAATAGCTTGACTTCCAGCCTATATATATATATATATATATATATATATATATATATATATATATATATATATATAATTTGAAACTTGTAATTTTTCTATATTCCTGTCATTATGACACTTTTATAAATTATTTGCAAGTTAACAAAAGAGTGCTTATTTTGTAATAAACTATATTTTATGGCTAAAAAGGGTTAAAACTTGTAAACATGCTTTAATTTTAAATCTTTGAGATCACCATGTGGGTCTAGTTTTCAACATCTTGGTGGTTGACATTTACCTTTCCACTAATTGGTAGCTCCTTGATATCACTAAAAATTATGTCTCAGCTTGGGCCTTACACCAATCAGAGCCGGTGACAGCTAAAACTTCAGTTGTATGCCTTCACCCTATGAATTCCTACTAATCGTGATATTTTTTTGGTAAATTCCTTCCCTAAGTATAATAATATTACTGCCTTGTTCCTCTTCATCATCAGTTGATATGAAATACAGTTGGTCCTTTGCATCTTCGGCGATTGGTGTGGCTCGTTTCACCTCCTCCTATGCACGCACTAACCTTCTGCAACTGGATGAAAACTAGGAATTTGTCAACCACTAGTAGTCAGTCCCCCTTGTGTGCTTTGTTCCAGCATTTTTGGCTCATCAACCATATCGTCCTCCACCATAAAATATTTTCTTTATTTTGTTTTTTATTTTAAATCTCCCTTAAAAAAATCACCCCCTCCCCCCCTCCCAACTTCTTTTAAAAAAATTTCTTAAATTAAATTGACTCATACAACATAGTTATTAGACCACCTTTAAAAAAATCACTCATACGGTCGTGTCCAAACCTAGCCCCAAAAATCCATTACAAATATGGCTTCCTGTGATTTTGATAACTATTTACTTAGAGTTTACACTCTAATACCATGTTATTTTTTCTTACCCTATCAAACTACTAATTAGTTCCGAGAATATTTACTTCTATTGAATAAAAGAACCTACTAGGTTATTAATAACATTAATTTAATGAAAACAAATTCACCAATCTAAATCACAAAAATCTTACACAAATTTTACCCAATCACAATTCTTCATTAAAATTCTGAACTTACTTGGGCTCCCTTCCTATGAAAATGGCCAAAATGAGGAACTACATACAACATTAGATCTGATCCAACTAATCAAACTCTCCTTGGTTTATCTGGATATCCTTATTTCCCCTTTCTTGGACCCAACACACTCGACGAGAATCCTTTTTAAATCTTGTGTTTTTGTATGATGTCTTCTCCTTCTCTCGTGCCTCGCTTTTATAACTTTACATTGAGCTAAATCTCTAACCATAATCTAAGAAGTGATTGGAAACAAAGATTATAACTTGCCTCACTTGACATAAAGGGTTGAGATTAAAACATAATAACTAAATAAATTTAATTTACTTTCCCTAAGTTTAGTTTAGCTCAATAATCCTACATATTACTTACATGATTTTCCTAAGTCTAACTTAGGTTAAGTTACAAAGACACCCTACTTACACTAGAGAAAGTGTCATAAGGAGACTACAGGTGAATTTTACACACCTAGACATTAAGGGCTATGCAAAAGTACCTTCCTGAGCCACAAACATCAACAGATGGTGGATAGATTCACTACTAATTTGATAAAGAGGATAGCGAGAAGGTCCAAAAATTCATATTTTCCCCGATTTATATAATATGAGGGTTTTATGATGAGAAAGATTCCAACATAAGATGTCTATCGTTGTAAACCCATTCATGTTCCATGTGTTTGTGTAGAACCTTGATTTTGGAGGAGGACCATGAGGAAAGAGCAGAGATAAATATCTCTCTTTTACTATATATTTGGACACTTCGAATCTCCTTGAATCATATTCTTCATAATGACTCAGTGCACAACTTAAAGTAAGTCTTCTAAAATGTAAATGAAAACTCTTAGGTGATTTGACATTTTGGCTAATTCTTAGGGATTCCAATGACCATCCTTCAACCAATAAGTAATATTCGCCAGAGAATATTTTCTCAAAATAGTTAGTCACTACTACAAGGGAAGAATGTAGTAATCATTTTTGTTACCCCTCATGTAAATATGACTATGAATTGTAGTTCATGTAAATGATATGGAAATATAAATAATTACTAGACTGAGGAGAGGACACATATCAGAGTCTATGGAGGAGGAGTTTCTTGGGAAATTACTAAACCCAGTCCATTTCATTTAACTTACCACCTATCTCCTTATTGAATTGATGATCCTGCAGGTACAAGCATTGGAGGGAGTATGGGTTTCCTAGTTGAGGAGGAATGTAACCACCCCTCACACATTCATGTAAATTCACAAGCTCGCCAGGGTAAACATGAGACGAGTGTCATATGACACAACCTGACATCCAAGTTCTAGTTAAGGAAGTGGGGCCTACAAACTGAACACATACTGACATCCTACAGGGACCATAGATCACTTAGGAGTTGAACAACAACCCCAGGTGATCAATCCCTGAGCTAAAACTCTCTTTCTTTGACCTAGCACCCCAATCACATGCATAACAAGGCAAGGGTGTGGTTATAGGCCTCCAACCACACACACAAGTCTCCTTCCATGCATTTATGACCTAAATCCTTTAGACCTGAGCATGTGGCCTCGAGATCTGTGCCACTTTTTTAGGCCAACCTCCAAACCAATACCTATAATTGCTTGAAACTTTCCAAAATGTACTAATCAAAGGTAATGACAAATCCACTCAATCAAAATTCATGCAAGAACTTGAACCAAGGATGTTTAATCAATAACAGACATTTCATAAAGCATATGGAAAACATGTAAGTTATAGGTCATGAATGCATATATGATCATAAAATGATAGTCTTCATCTGAGAATCACCGAGAAGGATCTAAACCCTCTCTATCTAGCTGCAACAACACTTTTTAGTCCATGCATTCACAAACTAATCAATAACTTATCAAAACATGTCAAGAGTCATAGATATATTACATCATATAACTAGCGTGTAATCAATGAATAACCAACAAATAAGCCATGGAAAATTAGCCATAATGTCACCAACATAATCACTACAAATATCCATAAATCGCAGTAGGAAAAATAGCTCTTATTAATGTATGAAAATACCAACCAGGTCAGGTACTTCCACGTACCACTGGACCATAGATTGGCTTGAACCAAATATCTCTTTCAGCCAATCACCCCTGCACCATACTCCAAGGATGGATGTGGGATCTCATTGAATAAACCAAAACAAAACCAAACCATGGTTTTTAGAGGCCAAACCACCTCAACCCTCATCCATAGTGATTCCACCTCTATGGTCAGAAAATCACTAACATCAACCAAATCAGTCTCTCCTCGAGTTGTCCAAGGCTCTAGAAAATAGTAACTCAACCCACAACCTTCTAGGGCTCTAGAGCATTTGTTCCAACCATAGCTCCAAGGACTATTAACTCAACCCACCAAGGGTGCCAGAGTGTTTGTCCCAACCAATGACTCCAAGAACTAGTATCTCAACCCAAATTGTTCCACAGCTTTCATAGCATTTGTTCCAACGCACAACCATAGGGAGAATGAGCACCAATTATAGAAACAAGAAGTGGAAAAACCCACAATACCATAGTTATCTAGGAATTGGAAAGGCAATGCTAGAACCACTGTCAATCCAGGAAAATATCCATTCCAATGACAATACATAACCAGAAAATCACATGCATATACCATGCATCCAGAAATCAGTAAGGAAATCACACATGCAACTTGTTACCTGCAAAGAAATCCAATTGTAGTTTTTGATCCAACTATTTCCTTGCGCTTCATGTTTTCTTTTTTTTTCTTTCTCCAAATCCAAGTGAATACCCAAGTGCTCCAAGAATGCTCTAAGTGTGCAAGAGTATGAGAGAATGAGAGTGTGAATATGAGAGCTCGAAAACTGAACTGACAAAAGGATAGCAACTGATCCTTTGAAGCCTTTTTATTATTAATGTCTTTATTTTCTTCATTTTCCTTCATTTTCCCTCTAATTTCCTTAGCATGCAAATTTATGTCTCTTCACCTTCCTTTTCATCTATTTTCATTTATTTTCATAATTAAAATGACATTTATTGCCTCTTTTCCTTTGTCAATGCCTTTTCCAATTTCCATAACCATTAATTAATCACAAGTGATGCCCACTAAAGTGTTTTTCCCAACCTTCAACTTGGAAACATGTCCCGTGACCTTGGTCTTATTTTATTTACATGTAAAATCAACTAGGGGTTGTTACAAGGACGAGCTCATGCAGTCCCTTTCAGAGAACAATGTGTTGAGAAGTCAACTCGTAAAAGGAAAGGAAAATAATATACAAGGACAAAGAGGAAAAAAGTAGGCATTTGGAGGAAGCAGGCTTACAATGTGGATATCAAGTGTAGAGAAGAAAAAAGTGAAGGTATGCATAGATAGGGAACAAAAAGACTCACAAAGGAGAAAAGACTAGTAGATGGAGTCAATAAAAAGTGATTTGGATTCATGTTTTGTTTATCAAGTGTAGATAGGCTCTCTAAATTCCCGTGAATCCTAACAGCTTATATGACACGATGTAGAGTGGAACCAATCTTAATCTCACAAATGAGGAGGGGTTCACTTTTTTAGGCACCAAAGCCAAGAAGGATGAAATTATTCCCCGCTCATTTTAAGGCTCTTATGAACAAAAGAAGCCATCCTGCAAAGATCAAACAAAATGACATTTGAACACTTTAATAAAGACATATCGAAAACCTATCTCGCTCAAGAGCCTTGTCTGGATCAAAGTGTTTCAAGGTATTAAATACCTCTTCTTTTGTGGTTGGTCGAATAATGGATTCATTATTCTCCCACGTAACTTTAAGTGGAATATGTTCCAACATGATTATGACCACTTCCTCTTCACAATTTCCTAGATTTATATAAAGGTTGCTAAAATGTTAGACAACTTCTTTGATTTTGACATACTTTGAGATACTTTCTCCTTTACCTAAAATAAATTTAAGTATTATTTTGTCATTGCCTCATTTTAGCTTAGCTATGAAAGAATTTTTTATTTCTATCACTAACACTTTGCCATAAACTATGATATTTCAAATGTCACATTTCCTCTTTTGCTTTCAAATCCTTATGATATAGGGAAACTCCTTCCTTTCCTCTTGAAATACATCCTGGGATATGTGGTCCTACTCCTTTTGTTGTTGAATTTCTTCTAATCTAATTTGGTGAGGTTTGGCATCTTTCCCTCAGTCAAAATAGTTTTCTTTTTCCTGTTGTTTTAGAGCCAACATTGTTTCTTTGATTTTTTATTCCCATATATAAACTAGAGACCCTATCACCCATTTTCCCCATGCCTTTACTACCACATCCTGGAAACCCTTCCTCCACATCCATTGTGGGTTCAAAAGAAAATACAGTGGGCCATAATATTCCTCTGGAAGACAAGATAGCATAATCAAATGATGATTGAAGGATCCCCGGGACAAAGTATGTTAGGAGAATGAAAATCATCACACTAAAAAATCATTATTGATTAGAAATTGATCCAGCCTTGCAACGACATTCCCTAGCCCCAATGGTTTGTTATTCTCAGTTTATTAATTATTAACTGGTTTTATATCTATCAGTTCCTGAAGAATAATGAAATCTTCCATCTCCTCTCAAAAATGGTCCCTAAGTAGACTCTCGCTCTCCCCACCCTTAGTTCTTCCCAAGAATGAATTGTTTTGTTCAAGGCCCTCCCATAAATGTTGCAATGCTTGTACTCTTAAGTCCCCAAGGTTAAACAAAGATGACCAACAAGAGACATTTTCCTAATATACTATTGGAATATAAGGATTAATAATATATACATACTTTTTGGCTTTAAGTGTGAAATAAACTAATTGTTATCGAATGAAAATTATGACCAATAAGCAACCTTTTCTTAATATACTATTGGCATATAAGCATTAATAATAATACATACTTTTTGGTTTGGAATGTAAAGTACATGAATTATTATCCAATGCAAATATGTGAGCTTTGAGGAAAGATGAAAAGCAAAGGAAGACTAGACATTACACAACCCTCTTGAGGTCGCATGAGATCTTACGGCCATCGCCCCACAACCCTGCCATAAATTCCCACTTTTTGTAGGGTTTGTTGTTCCCACACTTTCATCTCTTGGAGAAGGAGGATTAAGGGTTTTTCATTTTGTTATTATCAATCATCCATATCATCTTTTTTTATTGTATTTTCATATTATGAGAGCATTAATATTTAGCTTTTTCCCAATGAGAACCAAATCAATGTTTCAAATTTACAAAGTGTTACAAGCTTATATATGTAAAGCTTAATTTTACAAAACATAAGAAAATCTATATAGCATTTTATTTTTCATTTTTAGATACAAATTTTTAGAAATTAAAGTTCTAGTATTTTGCTAAATATATTTGAACATATAGTTGTTTAAAAAATATAAAATTCAATTGTAAATTTCAATATAATCAAAATTGGTTATTATTAAGATTGAAAATTTAATTTGGTCCATTAAATCTCGGATAGATAGTGATACTCTCTTAAGACACTCCCCAAAAAATTGAAAATATAATTTAATATGTTAATATAATGATACCTTATATATTATAGTACAATAAATATTATACAACAATTCCAATAAAACATTTTCATAAATTAATTTCCAATTTACTTAGTCTAAAATATTTTTAATATTTTTAATATATAATATTAACACTTCTAAAATTGAATAAAACTTTTAACTATTCCAATTTGAGTCATAATTTAATTTTTTTTCTATTTTAAACTCATGCAATATAATATTAAACTATACCATTATACATTAATTAAAAATAATAATTTAAAACAAATATACATCATTAAACCATCTTATTATGAATATTCACCAAAAATTGTGGTAGTGAAATAGCACCTAAAACCTTCCTATATATGACTCATTTGTTCCTTTAATAAAATTATTTATTAATTTTTCAGTGTGCTACCTACTATTCCCAGTAACAACAACTTATCATATGTGGCCACAACCTTTCCTTTATAATGTCAAATTGCATTAGTTGAAAATGGATTATAATGGCAAATTGCATTAATTGAGATATTTTGCGAAAAAGCTTACGTCTTAATAAATTTATTAAGATTTAAAAGTATCTATGCCAACCAAAAAGTGAGATTTTATTATACATATTTATTTAAATAAATAATTATTTTTAATAAATATTTGTTTATTGAATTAGATTGAATGGTAAATGTTTTATAATGAAAAGTATTAATTAATCCATTTAATATGACTAATATGATTGTGTAGCATTGATATAAATTTGAAAGCAAAAAAATCCCTAATTCAATTTCAAATCTCTTTAATCACATAACTAATCTATAAATATATATATATATATTATAAAAAAGAAAAAAAATTAATAATCATCTTTTTTAGATAGGGAATTAGCAATTTTCCTACATATATAGATATATGCAACAATCATAGTTCAGTCCAGGGTCTAGATATATGGAGACAACCTACGATGTTTGGAGACTACTTGAAACTCGAGAAAAATCTTGGAAACCACTTGAAACTAGAGAAGAATCTCAAACTCCAACAAGACACCTATTCTTTTAGCGTTATTATAAGAGGCCGTGTTACTCTAAACTTAAACCCAAACTAATGAAATAACAAACCACCATCTCAACTACTTAACCTAAAAACTACCATCTCAACTATTGGAACATAATCCCAAACTCCAAAAACACCTCTCCTTTCAACTTTACTATAACCAATTATATTACTAAGTGTATAAAAGTCATATATACTGGCTGCAAGTATCTAATTGAGTAGGGCGGTTGTTCCAAATCTCGTGTTAGCCCTGGTAGTACAAGTATCTTATTTAGGTTACGTGACCAAATCAATCTGCTAGTATGAGGGTATTATTCTTGTCCTCGCCTTGATAGAGTGAGGTTGCTTAGTGCTAGTCACCTTGTTTCCCTGTTGAGCAAGTAGACTTATTGTTACTTTGCCTAATGAGAATAGTTGTTTCGGTTCAGCCCTCGGTGTTCTGTAATAGGCTGCAGTTATTGTTGATTTGTGATAGGAAGAGATGATAGTGTTGGCCAGGTAGTATTTATTCCTAGAGTTGATGGAGGTCTGCTATTTGAAGAAGATATCTAAAGTAGGTGAGTAGTTGAGGTTCTACCCTGACCCCTGATGATTTTTTCATAGTTGTGTCTAATAATAACTAGTAAGCTTGGTTAAGCTATAAAGTAAATACCTAAACCCAAATAAATAAAATAACAAACCACCATCTCAACTACTTAACCCTAAAAACCATTCACAACCACCCTAATAATCATTACCAATTAAAGTTACCTACATCACTAGGGAACTTGAACAAATCCACGTTGTGTATGTACCCATTTCACGCTCTACGTCAGGGACATTGCCGTGTTCCTTGAATTCCTCATTGGCTTGAATTTCTTGAATCACCGCTTTCTAAAAATAGATCTAGATTATCTTACAAACTACCCGAGTCCGACTTCGAACTTTGGCCCCTGATCTCTATAGAATTAATAGAGTCATCATGAGTAGACGGCGAGTCTTATTTCTCAGTCATCGGCTCATAAATGTGTCGAGTAGGAAATGTTCACCATAAAACTAAAATAGTATATCATCTAAAACAATATAATATATCATCTAAAAGAGTACATTATTGTATAGTAGACATTTTTTGCCTCAACTCATTTATGAGCAAATGAACTGAAAAATAAGAGGCGAGCCTTATATCTCAGTCTATCAGTTCATAAATGCACCGAAAGAGGAAATAGCCACCGTAAGATCATTTATTGCTTTACTCTGACAGTAGCGATTTTCTTCCTCAATGCATTTATAGGCGAATAGACTGAAATATAAGGCTCGCCAAAATAAGACTCACCCTTTCTATCTCTGATCGTGCTGTGAGATGTGATATCGGTACGTGTCCGTGTCCGTGTCCGTGTCGTCGCTTTAAGGAGATATTAGTCTCCACATGGAATAAGCGTCGCTGTAAAGGATGTACGGTCATAATATGAACGTGTTATTTTATTTATTTATTCTTGAAAAGTTCGAAGAATATCCTACCGACTATCTGTGTGACATATATATATATATATATATATTTTTTTTAATTAAAATATTTATTAGAGTAATTATAATATTTATATATTTATTAAAATAATTTTAATAAATAATAATTAAATAAGTTTATTATAATTTATTATTAATTATTAATCATTTTTAATAACTAATTAATTAGGTGGTTTTAAATGCTTATATTTTTAAATGATAATGTGATTTGGAAGATTTCTGATAAATTAGATATGGATCATAAAAGTTTAAACTCTAAAAAGCTAATTAACTAATTAAATAACAACTAATGTTTAATGACTAGTTTAATTATTAATAATTTTTAATAACTAGTTTTTAATGGCTAAATCGAGGATATGATGATGGTGATGATGATAATGGTTAGTGTTACCGTGGTTACTATCCATTAAAACCAATGTGTTCTATCTGAGCTTAAGAGAGGAGAAAGAATCTATGTTTGATTCTTCAAAATCTTGTTTCTATGGTCAAAGTGAAGAGAAATAAGTGCATCCTTACTATTTATTATGATGATCGATTAAGTTTTTTTCACGGTTGTCCTGAGGATGAACCACATTAAATGGTTGTCGACCAATTCATAATAATGTAATTTATCCCAAAAATATTTATCTACTTTGTAGATCACAAAAATCTTAAATCTAACATTTAATATATATATATATATATATTTTAAAATTATGAATAAAATAATTTTAAATTTTAAAATATGTTTTGTTAAATAAAAAAATTAATATTTGTAATATATAAAGCTAAAATCATCTCATAAAAATATAATATATAACAAGTGTAATATACAATGTTATTACCTAATACGTATGAAAAAAATAATTGATAATTTTAATATATATATATATATATATATAAATAATTTTAACATAAAAAGAATTATGATTAGAGATTTCTAAACTGTTTAGTAAAAAGAGTATTTATATTTGACAACTGATTACATCTTGCTTATTAGCTGAGTCTAATAGTGAGTGTGAAAAAGAATTGACCATATAATCTTTCATTATAAAAATGTTTTTAGCTATCAATTAAACTATCCTTCAAAGTTTATTTGTCTTTTTTATATGTGATTATATAATATTTAAATATATTTTAATAAATACACTAAAAAGAATAACATTGAATTAGCTTACATTCATCTTATTTTTTATTTATCAATAACCAACAAATATATCATACTATGGAAGCCCAAACTAATACAAAATTTGTCTCAAAATATTAGCATTTTAAAATAGATTTTCACTTTACAAAATATAATCTATAAATACTTAATAAACTCACTATTAAAATATTGAAAATCTAACTGATCTATTTAAAGAAAAATTACCAAGTGCACATCTCTCCTACCATACCAATTTAACATGAAAAATTGGAGGAGTCACTTATACAAGTTGTTGATTAATTAAAAAAATTACCCCCCTGCTGATTTTGATCAAGCAGCAATCTATCCTATCCATGTGCGGTTGCACATCTCTCCTGCCATATCAATTTAGCATGAAAATTGGAGTAATTTATAAAAGTTGTTGAATGGTTAATTATAAAAAATATAATTTTATAAACATCCTAGTAAAAACATCGAAGCTATTAAAAAAAACATGGAATCTGTTAAAATAATTTTCATGTAACCTGTGTTATGATATAATGTTGTTTTATATAATAATTTAAAATTTAAATATAAATAATTTAAAATTTAAAATGTTTTCATAATTTTTTTTTAAATAACTTATAATTTGAAAAATTAATAATTATTTACAATTAAATTTACAATACCATAAATTAAATTAACATAAAAATAATCACCAACCTCACATGCTAACTTTCAGCCAAATTGTCATAAAAATCAAATAAGCATCCCATATAACATAACCCTCAATTCAATATAATCAACGTACATTATTTGCAGAATTGTCAATGATATTGTATAGTGTAGAAAAACTCAAATATATTTAAAAAACAAATAAAAAACATCAAAATTATAAATATAATATTTATAAATTTAAGAGTTTCTAAATATAAATAAAATTGAAATTGTTGCTTTTATTATTAAATAAATTTAGTTTTTAAAAATTTTGAGAATTAAATTATATAATGTAAACAAATCAACTGAAATTTACAATTTCAATCGCTTTTAACTAAATTTCTAATAAAATTAATATTAAAATTAAATAAAAAACTTAAAAAATATAATGTTTAAACCAAACTTTTAACTAATAAACATATACATAAGTTTAAATTATTTGTAATAATTTATTTTAAAATACAAAGAATAATTTAAAAGGCCGTAGTTTAACTAGATCTTTTTTTGCTTTGAAAATCATAGAAATTTTGCAAGACGGGATTTTTGTAAATTCATGTTATAATTATCAAACTTCAATATTTTAGGTGTCTTGAGGTTTGTGATGGTGCTTAATCCATTTCCACCATCAAAATCATGATTCAAACATTGTTACTATACAATTTCTTAAATTTTTTGGCTCAAATTTCGGCCAATTTTGATCGTCCAAACAATTCCTAACCAACTCCATTAAAAAGTGTTTTAATAATTTAATTTAAAATACACTAATATAATGCCAATTTATGAAATAAATTATCAAAATAAGTAAATGTAATCCTTCACGCTAAGTAAAAATAACACAATCACCCCCAACTATCATATATATATAGATTAGAAATAAAACATCCTTCTTATTCCCATCCTAAAAATAACACAATCCTTCTTATTCCCATAGTCACAGTCACTCACAATTAAGAATTGTAAATCAACTTATTTCTGCAACCTAAAACGCTTCCTGTACTGCTGTTCAAATGGATTGGAAACAGAGGGAAGAGGGTATTTGTCAATGCAATCCTTCCAGACATTACCATCTTTTTCAGTGTCCCCTCCACAGCCATCCAGATCTCTCAGCACTTTCCACACCCCACTGTTGCATTTGAATCCAGACCCAAACCCTAGCATCCACACCCTGTCTCCTTTCTTGAGCCGACACTTGGCCTCCATATAGGACAACACGTACCACAGGCAACTCGCTGACGTGTTCCCAAATCTGTGCAGCGTCATCCTCGAAGGCTCCACGTCATAATCGCTCAGTCCCAGGCTTTTCCCCACACCGTCTATTATCACAGGGCCGCCGGGATGAATGCAGAAATGCTCGAAGGCTTTCTTGAAATTGGGCGTCCCGAGTTTCGAACCCTTGCCCTGGAGCCTCGCCTTCAACATACTGTAAACATACAGGAGCTGTTCAGACAGAGGAAGAACCTTGGGTCCCAGTGTGGTTATGTTTTTCTTCAGCGCCTCGGTTGCAGAATCGATGAGACGATTGCTCAGAGAATACCCAACAAGCCCATCATCGTCTTCCCTCTGCTGAACGCAGGAGTACCCTTCTTGGCTCGCGCCGATGTGGGTTCGAATCGCGTGGAGGAGCTTGAATTTCGCAGATCCTCTGTATCCGGGCTTGTTGGTCAATAAAATTGCAGCGCCCCCTGCCCTGAACAGACAATTGGTGACCATCATGGATCTCTCGCTCCCGGCATACCAGCTCTGCGAAATGCTGTCAGAGCTCACTATTACCGCAAATGAATTCCGATGAACTCTGAGCAAATCCTTGGCCATGTCTATGGCGATCAGAGTTGCACTGCAGCCCATCCCTCCGAGGTTGTAGACCTTCACATTTTCTCGCATCTTGTAATGGTTTATGATGCTGCCTGCAAGCGATGGAGAGGGGGCAAAACAAGAAATGTTGACAATCAATATATCTATATCAGAGGGCGAAATCCCCTGTTTTCCGAAGAGCTTGTCAAGAATTTGACAGTAGCATTCCTCGAATTCGGCTCTCCCCTCTGCTATGGATGGAATGTAATCTTCCTTGAACATGAATCCTGGGCCATATGTTTCTTCTCCCAGCCCGGATTTCAGCAGCACTTTGAGCTGAAATGTAACATCTTCCTCTGTTAAATTCTCATGCCTTCTGACAAAATATTCACACAGGTCTGTGTACATCTTCCTGTCTTCTGGTGGCTTGAAGCAGCAATAGTCTACCAAGTAGCATTCATTCATTTGCTTGTGCTTCCAGATGAAACGAATTACCCAAACTACAATGATCAGACTTGCTGCCATTCGTAACAGAGAAATCTCTGATAAAGAATTTGGGGAAATTTCATCAAAAGCAGCGAAAATATTGTGATATCGATCTAATATCAATTCTTGCAAACATAAAAGATATCCTCTCATTCCATTCCAGAAAAACCACAAAGCTGACTGAATACTGAGAAAGATCTCCATGGTGTGAGGTTTCAAAGCTGACTGAAAACCGATAAAGAGATTCATGGTGTGAGGCTTCAAAGCTGACTGAAAACCGATAAAGAGATCCATGCTCTGAGGCTTTCTGGGTTATCAGAACAATGGATTTCACTGAGTTGCCTGGAGGATAAAGGAATTGTGATACACTTATATTCTAGATAAGAGAATGGCGTTATGGAGAATTTGTTGTTGCTGACAAGGTTTGGTCGATTCATTAAACAAGCAGGTGTCCTTTAAATGATTTGATCGATTCATTAAGTGAGCAGGTAGACTGGTCGATAGAGTTAATGTACATTACGTTGTTACACCTGCTTTACATTTATGGCAACCAGAAATCTCTCGGTTCAATTTATTATCTCTCGAGAGCAGGGATGGAAATTGACGGTGACCAGGTGATTTGCCCCCTCCAATATAGTTAAAAATTTTGCAAAATTGTCATCTTGAAAAGAAACTGTTATCATCTTGAAACTTCAAATGGGTAGAAAATTTTGCAAAATTTTCATCTTGAACTGTTATCATCTTGCTTGAAACAGAATCTGTTATCATCTTGAAACTTCAAATGGGTTGAAAATTTTGCAAAATTTTCATCTTGAACTGTTATCATCTTGCTTGAAAAAGAATCTGTTATCATCTTGAAACTTCCAATGGGTTGAAAATTTTGCAAAATTTTCATCTTGAAAAGCAACTGTTATCATCTTGAAACTTCAACTTCAAAGGGTTGGGAAGGTGTGAAAACTTGAAAACTTGTTTCGAGATGTGAAGACTGGCTGGGAAGGTGTGAAAGCTTGAAAACTGGTTTGGAGATGTAAAAAAGGGTTTGGATACGTATAAAGGCGTTGAGAAGTGTGGAAATTTGAAAATAATGGGTTGAGAAGGTGTGAAATCTTGAAAACTTGTTTGGAGATGTAAAAACTGGCTGGGAAGGTGTGAAAACTTGGAAACTGGTTTTGAAAACTGGTTTGGAGATGTAAAAAGGGGTTTGTATATGTAAAAAGGGGTTGGGAAGTGTGAAAATTTGAAAAAGATTGAGAGATGCAAAAATTTGATTGGATTTGTTTTTAAAAAGGTAGTTTAATTTATAAATGAAGGTGTGAAAAAGATGGAGAGATGTAAAAATTTGATTGGACAGGGTAGTTTAATTTATAGATGAAAGTGTGAAATTTTGAAAAAGATTGAGAGATGTAAAAATTTGATCGGATTTGGATTTGTTTTTAAGAAGGTAGTTTAATTTATAAATGAAATGACTTTTTTTCAGAGTATTTTTTGGTTAATTTTAATCAAAATTTGAGCGAGTTTTTTTTTTTTAAAGTCAATAAATATTAAAATTAAAAAATAATAATAATTAACTAAATTATTATTTTATTTTTAAATTAGTATCATTATTAAAAAAAATTAATATATAAATTAAACATATTTACATTTAAAAACATATAAAAAGATTTTGAACTATTTTGATTTATTTAATTTTATTATAAGGATTTTTATTTATAAAGAGGATTTCTTACAATACTATAAACTAATATAATAGTTTATTAATATCACATATCCAAAAAACCATAACTCATTTTATCTGATATTATGAAATTTGTTATGAAATTTGTTATATGACATTTTTAAAATTAATTTATTTAAATGAAAAGAAATATATATATATATATATATATATATATATATATATATATTTCAATTTTGAATTTGTAAATACTATTATAATTTTTAGGAAAGACTAAATCTTTATCATCTATTTAATAATTATTAAAAACTAGTATAATTATGAAATTTTATTTAAAAATTAATAGACTTAAGTTAATTATAAATATAATAGATAAATGCTATAGAAAGAAATAAAAATAAATGTGGATTCCTATAAAGAAATAAAAATAAATGTTAGATTTAAATTTAATGTAATAGATATAACTACTTTTGGTTCTAATAGATTTAGAATAATTTAAAGGAATGTTGATTTAAATTTAATGTAATAGACATGCTAAATTGTTAGGAGTTTTTTGAACTTTTGGTTCCTCCTGTCGCTCACCTGCACAAAGCAACGACAAAACAAAAAAAACATACATGTGTAAAAATAAAAAAAACGCGTTAAGTTCTCAAAGCCGGTGTTTTGATTTTCTTGTGTGCGGATTCTGCATTCGATACTGTACGTTCAGCCTTGGGTTTTGTTTTATTTTTTATTTTTTTAAAATCGATTTTGTTAGATAGCGTTAGCGTTTTATGTTAGTCGATTTGTTTAAACTTTATTTTTAGTTTTAGACTTCAGCGTAAGTTCGATTTTAGATTTATTTTGGTTTAAGACTTTGTTAGGTTTTAAATGTATATATTTTAAATTTGATATCATAGTCTTAGTTTAGTTTAATTTTTAGAAATTCTAACTTTTAGTTTCATTTAGTTTTAATTTTCTGTTTGTAGTTTTAGTTTAGTGTTTAGCTTTAGTTAGCTAGGTTTTAGATTTTTTAAATAAAGTTTGATTTTTATTAGATTAGCTTTTAGTTTTAATTTAGTTAGTTTTAGATTTGGATTTTTAATTTGTTTTAAATTTAAAAAATATAATACAAAATACAAAATTCCAAAAATTTCTAAAAAAATTTAGAAAATACAAAAAATACAAAATTATAAATTTTCTATAGTTAGATGTGCTAAAATTTGACTGTGGAACATTTTGATTTTTGAACTCGATTATAATTGGAATATCTTATTTTTCGGAAATTTTCAAGCATCTGGCATTTGCATTTTATTGTTATTCATGGTTGTGGCATTTTCAATTAAATATCATTGTAATCAATCGTGTTTTAATAAGCAGCAGTTAATTGTCACTTACTTGCTTATAATTGCATAACGGGATTTTGTTTGACTCCATAAGGCACTAGTCTTAAATGTGAAATCTAATTTAGATCTGTGGAATCTCATTCATTTTATCAAGTATTTGATGTCTTAGCTGTGTCTCTTGGATTCTTCATCCTCATTTCTAAAAGGGTCTACCTCCCTTAGCTTGCAAGGAGGCAGCTTAAATAGAGAGATTGGGGATAAAGGTGACAGCGCCCAATCTGAGTCGTTGTCGCGGTGCCCGGACAATCTGTGCGACAACATTTTTTGGCACCGTTGCAGGGATAGATTTTTTCTATCATTGGTCTTAGCGACATTTTATAATCTTCTGATCTTTCATCGCCATTCATTAGCCTGTCGTAAGGGATCACATTTTCTGACGACTTTTCATCTCTGCATATTTTCATCGTCTTATCTTTCGTCATATCACTAATCATTTCATCATCGCATCTTTAGCACCTGGACATTTCGGTTGGCTTCTTGTTTGGGTGGCGACTCCACTTATTCATCTTTTTACTCCCAAACAAGAATCCCCCCCTGATATCCATCTACTATCTCTCGATTATTTCTTTTGTTTTAGAATTAGTTTCATGTTCAAGTGGCGACTCTAATTCTTTCATTTCTTACAAGAGTTCCTACTAAGAAGTTCGCTTCTTGAGGACCTTTTGACTATTCTTGAACACAGATCTGTTTCTAAAATCTTAAAAACGATATCATGGATATTTTTGCCCCGTGTAATTTTGCTAATATTCAGGGTTATCCCCATGATCTCCCTCAAATGGATAAATTACCTATCTTTCAAGGAAATGATGCAGTTAGTGTTAAATCTCATTTGTTTGCTTTTACTAACTGGTGGAATAGATTTGCAGTTGTAAAAAATAATTTCGAGGATGTAAAGATGAAAAATTTTGTTCTTACTTTTGGTGAGGATGTTGCTGAATGGTTTACGGAAAAACCTGATAATTAATTTGATACTTTTGAATCAATTGTAACTGCTTTTAAGGAAAAGTATGGTGATAAAAGGGAAGATAGGCATTTTCTAAGAGAAATCAGTACCATAAAAAAGAAAGAAAATGAAACGACTGAAGAATTTAACAGGAGATTTAATGGTATTCTTAGAGAAATATCTCAAACTCATAAACCTCCTGATGAATCTCGTTCATTTTATCAAGTATTTGATGTCTTAGCTGTGTCTCCTGGATTCTTCATCCTCATTTCTAATAGGGTCTACCTCCCTTAGCTTGCAAGGAGACAGCTTAAATAGAGAGATTGGGGATAAAGGTGACAGCCCCCAATCTGAGCTGTTGTCGTGGTGCCTAGACAATCTGTGCGACAACAGCGTCATTTGACCACCACATCACCCCTTGCTCGTTTACCGAGGGGGAATTAGTCCTTCGCTATGATGTTGCAAAAGAGGCCTTAGGGCCAGGAAAGTTCGAAACCTTGTGGAAAGGACCCTAAATCATCAAACACTACCTCCAACAGGGGGCATACATCTTGACGGGACTAGACGGGACTTGCCTCACTAACCCTGTCAACGACCTTTACCTCAACAAGTTCTACCCATAAAGGCCCCAACGGCCTTTCCCCTAGAATAAGAGTACATAAAAACAACCCACTCAAAATTTTTGACCCAAAGACTTAGTTAAAAGACCTCAAAGTATCAACATGGATCACAAAAATGAACCATATTTCGGATTTGCTGATGGAGCGTCAAGATGGTCTCAAAATTTAGCCACAGTCGCCTGGGTCATTTATCGCCCTGACTGATCACCACTATGTTCAAATGGCGTGTGTATCGGTTCAACAACAAATAATCAGGCAGAATATGATGCCATCATTGGACTTATGTGCAACGCCCTCCATCAGGGCATTCGTCGTATGCATATCTATCTTGATTCCCAGTTAGTAGTATCACAACTAAACCAAACATTTGAGACCAGAGACACACACCTGTTTAGAAAATATTTGTGCGCCAAAAGATTAAGCAGACAATTTGATTACATTACATTTTCACATGTATCAAGGAATCAAAACCAAGGAGCTGATCACATAGCTAACTATATCTTAGACTGGAATGCATCTCGAATAAACCATCATACATAAAAACCAAAAATATAGACACCCATTAGCATAACTCGACACATAAACCGAAACAGGTGATACATCATGTAGAGCCGCAAAAACATCTCACATATATATATCAAAAAATATATGTATCTGAGTACAAAAATAGTGTCGTTGGCCCTTTGGCTAGCCCAAAGATACAAAAGTTGTCAAAAAATATGGGAAGCATCCTCATAACGGGTGATGTCCCTATGTACAAAATACTCTAGGGGGTTGCCCCCTCAAGAGGAGCGCCTGGACCCACCAATACTCCTAGTACCACCACTGGAGCCGTTGTCGCCACCGCGATCACCACCTGATGTAGAGTGGGCCGATAATCCCTCTCGTAGGCATCATTTTCTCTAACCAAACCTCCTCGAGGTCATCCATGAAACCTCGCGCAGGCATACCCTGGGTCAAGCAGTCCACTCGACCCCGGAAGTCCTTAAGAGCAGCCACCTGAGCCGTCAGTACCGCATTGTGAGCCTCAGCCACATCAGCACAAGCCCGCTCGGCAGAAACCTCTGCTGCAGCCGAGCTGCTTCCCTCACCAAAAGGGCCAACACCATCCCCACCCGGTCCACCTGCAACAACTCCTCCCTGACCACCTTAAGGTCGGAGCGAAGGGTCGTGACCAACCAGTCGGGCCATGGGGAAACCTACCTCGCCAACATCTGCATGAGTAACTGAAATAATGTCAGTGTCAATAAAAAAACACATAAGTACATAAATACTCAAACAACTGCAGAAAAAATATAACGTATACCTGTAGGTCCCCAAACATAACCGAAAGGGAGACCCATGTCTGGGTCACCACGAAAGTCCATCCCCACATACGGGTATGGCAAGAACATTTGTGGATTGGCCTCAAACCAGACCTCTGTCGTGTCATTCCAATAACGACCCACCATGCCACCACCACCTCGTGGCATCACCGAAGCCCACCTCCTCATGCATGGCTCCCGCGCCCCCCCAATAGGCACTGACACCACCGGCCTTAGCAGCACCACCGGCCTCAGCAGCACCACTCGCTCGTACATAATGTTGCATAAGACACTGCCATACGCAAAATACTTCGATCCACGTTGGACCTTGTTCAATTGTGACACCATGCCATCAAAACAAAAACTGGTGAAATCGAAAAAATGCCCGCCCCTCAGTCGGCGTAAAACTCCAACCTGCGGGCCATATGCCCAATGTGGAGCAACCGACCCTGACAATCACACAATAACTGCCAGAGCACACCACTCTGCCACATCTGTCATTGATGCAATGTTGAAGCACCCCTCAGAAAGAGGCGCACCACCGCAATGCTGCCTCCAGAATCTGTCAAGGTTCACTCTCCCAACAGAGAGTGGGTACCTCAAAGCCTCACCTTGAGGCAGCAACCCAGTCACAAAGTAAATATCACCAGTACATTTGGCGGAAATTCTGACACTTTTGTCGTAATGTCAGAAATTTCCCCAATTTCTATCAATTTTTCAAATCCCGCCACAAACTGTCGCTATACCGACGTTTAGGGATATCGTCACTTTTGCGACGTTTATGTTTGTCGTCGAAATTGCGACGTTTTAAACATTTCGTCGGTGTTACGACGTTTATGGGACGAAACGTCGGAAGTGCGACGTCACCTACACATCTGTCGGTCTTGCGATGCTTGGGAGAAACCGTCGGAAAAGCGGCGTTTCTCATATAGACGTCGATCTTGCGACGTTGTGAAGCCAAACGTCGCAAGACCGACGTCTATATGAGAAACATAACTTTTCCTACGGTTTCTTCCAAGCGTCGCAAGACCAACATTTAAACAACACAACATTTTAATATGAAAGCATTTGTTTGGTTGGACAACAAACTTGGACATGAAAAACAATTACATGCGTGGACATGTAAAGTATTTCTTTATTAACAATTGTTCAAAATTTGAATATGAAAACATTATATTATTTAACATTTTGTTTATATAAATATGATTTATTTGGACATAATGAGTATTACATTATTGGATAATGTTTTTTTTTTTGGAAAACATGCTTATACATCAAAAAATTTACATTACACTTATACATGAAAACTTGCACATTTTGGTATATTATTCCAAAGGCTAGGACATGCTTGGGATCTTTTAAATCCTTGATTACAACTTGGTGAGATGAAAACTCTACTATTCTACCTTTACTTGAATGAGTGATTCGATATTTTAATTGAAGGTTGCAACAAAGACTCGGAACACATAATACATTATTGAAATGTATGTTATATTCCTTAGTTGTTATAGACCCTACATCACCAACAACAGAAAAAAAATTGGTGTTACAATCATTACAAGAAATAAAATTGCATTTATGTTTAACGATATAATAATATGCTCTAGAATAAATAAGCCACTCATTGGAATAAGAAGTAGAGGATGCATTGAAATAGAAACCAAAAGCAAAAGTGTATTTCCAAAAGAGCTAAGCCTGGGTGAAATATTTTGTGGAAACAAAAAACATGATAAGCATATTTTCGGGCGGCCCATTTTCCGTTTACTCCCATGTGGCATCGGTCGGTCGAGCGCGCCGTGTCGCACCATGTGAGGTCGCCTAACTAGGCGCGTTCAGGTCGGGTTTGGCCGTTTCGTTAGAGGGCGCCCATATCATTTTTGCTAAGTTGTGACCGCCTGAGTGCATTGTGCACGTTCGGGCTGCTCGTTTGTCATTTTCTCCCTTGTGGCATCGTTTGGTCGGGCGCGCTGTGTCGCGCCGTGTGAGGTTGCCCGACCAGGGGTGTTTAGGTCGGGTCTGGCCGTTTCGTTCGAGGGCGTCCATATCAGTTTTGCTAATTTGTGACCGCCCGGGTGCCTTGTGCACGTTCAGGCAGCCCGTTTTCCGTTTGCTCCCTTGTGGCATCATTCAGTCGGACGCGTCGTGTCGCGCCGTGTGAGGTTTCCTGATTTGTAGGATTGTCTCTGTCCTGTCTAATACTTGAAGTTCCTCAAGTTCTTCTCTATTCTTGCTATTGAGAAATGTTATGAGTTTTAATGCCTATTCAGGTTTATCAGTCAATTCATCCTTGGTCTTCTGTATCTCTACTTGAGCTGCCAATAACAATTCTTTCTGATCAAATATTACTTGAATTAAAGGCTATTGATTATGAATGGCTTCAATGATGTTGGTCCAAAGATGATTTTTGATGTAGGAGATCTGCTCTGTGAAAGTAAATTCCTTTTGTAGATTTTTAAGTTGCTCCCCTAATCTAATATATTTTTGTTCATGATTTTTAGCATTAATCTGCGCTGTTTTATTTGCACTCTCAAGATTTTCAATCATCTTGTTTAATCTGTTTATTTCATTTATCTTCAAGGACATATCTTCCATTGCTTTTACTATTTGGCTGGCTTCATTTGTATGTTGTACAGCTGTGGTAGAAGATTTTGTAGCTGAAATGGTGGCAGAATTCACTGGCACTGTAGTTGCCAGTGGGCCCTTTGGTGCTAACTTTTCTCCTAAAGTAGAAGGCATTGTTGTAGTAATCACTAGGATGACTGTAGGAATTGTAGGAATTTCTGGCTTTTTTACAGTCTCTCTTTCCTAGACCAACTTGTTCATTTGTGTTTCCATCTCCTTAATCTGAGCTGTTAATTGAAGTATTAGTTTCATCATTTCCTCTTTTTCACTTTGATCCTAGAGGACTGCTTTTGTTTGTGGATGCTCACTCTAAGGAAGTTTGATTTGTTTCCTCAAAGCTGCTATATCTTCATTCTTTGTCTTAATCAATAATTTTGTTGCTTTGATGTTTGAAGGATCATATCCCACCTATAATACTAGTTCCTCTAAGGCTTTGATCCTTATTTCTTTGGCATATAGTGAAGCTTTGTCCATCTTCATCTGATCTTGCATGTTGAGGATGGTATTTTGGAGTTTATTGGCACTCATTGCTTTAGTTGCCACTGTAGAATATAACATTTCAAAGCTCTGCCTATGGAACTCAATCTGGTCAAACTCATGGATTTTTTCTGTGTCTACCTCAAGATAAACCTTTTTGTTGTCTGATAATGTTTTTGGTACTGAGGAGGTAGGCTGTAGAAATGAAATCATCATTTTATTGCTGGAATAATCAAATGCTGATAATAATCTATTCTGATTGCCAGGATTCTGTTTCAAGAATTAAGGGTATATTTTTGTCTTTATTTATTCATTTTTCTGCTTAATTAGATTGTAATTCTCTTTAATGTCCAAGTCCTTTTCCTCAGCTGGCTGTGAGGAATAGGCTTCCATGATGTGTTGTTTCTCAATCATCTGTGTGTCAACCTGATTTACTAGTTTTTCCTTTTGAATTTCCACAAGTGTTTCATTGATTATGGATGTTGCTATATCATCATTGGTCACTGGAGCATCTATCTCATCAATAGCAATTGTTACTTTCTCCTTATCAACTGAACTGAGCTTGGGCCTTTTGTTATAGATTATTTTAAATTTAGTCTCAGTTGTTGTCTCTGTTGTGTACACTCCTTCTTCCCTGACTCTTTTACTTGATGTTTCTGGCTGTTTGGCAACTTCCAATGCTTGTGTTGTATCTTTTTGTCTTGTCACCTCTATCAAGGTGTTTTCAATCCATTCAACTTGATTGGAAAATTTTTCTATTTCAGGCTTTGACTCATGGATAAAGGGTTTTAATTTACATTTCACTCTTAGTTGGCTTAAGATCCCTTGTGTAAGATTCCAAACAATAAAAATTTTGTTAGATCTAAAACATCTTAGTGTTCTTATTTAATACAATATTTCATCAAGAACCAGAACACAAAAAATGCAGCCATTTTATTTATATTATTATTCACTGAAAGTAAAATACATGCCCGGACCATAAAATCCTACAAATGGCATGCACAGCTGCTTGAAAATGACAAATATAAGAAACTGAAGCCCACTTGTGAATCCTGGATGGATCCACCACATAAACATCACCGCGGGGTTTTCGTCCCAGGATCAATAATAGAACTGGCCAGGCCAGGCCAGGTTCTCAACCCAAACATAATAAGATAGATAATACTAGACTCATCTAAATGACTAGCTTCTCTCCCCTTTTATAGGCTTGCTGGGTCAATACCAACAAGAAATACCATGGGTCAATACCAACAAGAAATAGCATGAGTCAATACCATGGGAAAATACCATGGTAAGTACCATGGATTGATTCTATCCACTTTGACTAGATGAAGAAAGGGAATATTACAAATCCTCCCGCCCAAAGATTGCTTGTCCTCAAGCGATCCACTTCTATCCACAACAGAAGCATTTGTACATTGATACCAATATCCCATACAATCTGATGCATTGTTCCATCCCTCCATGTTGAATGGTCTTGAATGGATCCTTCAATACCTAGATCCCAAAAAATCCTTTGGCCAATCCTTCTCGCAATGGATTCCCCTGGATCCCAATGCCACCTAAATCCTAGGACCTGTGGGTTATGGTACCATTTCAACCATCCATCGCTGTTTGCACCAAGTGGTTCAAGCTGTAATTTTTCCTTGGCTATGGGTATCCTCCAAATAATCAACCCATCAATAGAATACCAACTCATAATCTCTCGCCAATTCATACTTGGGAAAGAATGAATATCTACAAATCTACTATGTTGATGTTGTTCGATGTTCGATTCATGCTACTCTACTTGGTTACCCAACCTGATGTATTTGGAGAACTCTACCCTGCTCTTCTTAATGTATAAGGGTGGGTTGTTGGTGTTGCAAGCCTTATTTATGTATTCCTGTAGAGCGCTGCTATGGGACTCCCAATTATACTCCTCATGTGTCCTTGTGAGGGACTTGAGTTGTTCCTCAATACTCGACAGCTTTTTTGATGATTTGGCACATTTTCCTATGAGTTCCTCAATTTTTCTATTCTCTTGTAAGACAGTGTCTCGGAATGTCCAGAATCTTTGCTTCAACAACATAAGATCTGCCTTGAAATGCATGATCCTTTCCTGAAAATGCATGATCCTCTCCTCATTTGATTCTCCTTGGGTATATTCATCCTAGACCTCTTCACATGTGAGGATCAGTTGTCCTTCCTCTCTGGTTGTCAAACATGGATGTACTGGTGGAATGTTGTCTATACCCGATTTCCCATACTCTTTATGGATGTCTTTTTTTTTTTTTTTATAGATTCAACTACCACATCATCAGGAGGAATTGCATCTTTCCTTTCGTCATGTACTTTGTCAAGCTGGCTGCTCAGCTTGTCCTTCAAGTTTCTCTGAAGAGCATGGTGTTGCTGCTCACCATTTGTACTTGACTGCACAAATCCTTCATAGGTCCTCTCCTGAAAACCAACGAACCCATCTATGGATGAATCCCCATGATCTAAAGAAGTCTCTAATTTTTCTATCCTTGTTGCCTCCTTATTATCTGGACATGAATGGTTAAGTGCCCAAACTCCCTTGCATAAAAAGCATAAGCCTTTCCTCCTTAGTTCATTCTTGTTGTCTCCACAAATTTTTGTTAGTTCCTCCTTGGTTAACTTCTTTCTAAGTAGTTTGATGCTTTGTTTGATCAACCCCTCAACTAGTTCATAAGCAGCAGGTGATGCAATTAGCTCCTTCCTCCAAATGGCCAACAATTTGGATCTCAATTGTTCACAGATGGCCCTATCTTCTCCTAGGATCGGAGACATGATCTTTTGCATGTCTGTTTTGATGAAGTTTGGATGAGATGTTGTAATTCCATTGCAGAATTATTGGAACATCTGAAGGATTAAATCATCACACTCTAGATCTAGCATAAGCATACCAAATCTGAATTTCACCATGCATTCCAAAATTGTGCGCTTCTGGAAAAAAGTAAGAACGGTGGTGTTGTCCAACCCTTGGAGTGCTTCTATCATTACCCGAAAAGTCCTCCTCATGATGTCATCATTGTAGGGCAATAGCGGTGTTGTTAAGGCTATGATTTTACTGAGACAAGAGGCGACCGTGAGTCTAACCTTTTCAAAAGAATGCTCCAAGAACCTAGGTTGTATCAAAGCAAGCATGGATGGCTTCAAGGCCCAACTTAACCCTTCCCATTTTGATTTCTCTATCAAGCTCAAAGCCATATTGAATGTGTCTAGCTGTAGGAGAACATCTTTTGACTTTGTACCTAGTAATTTGGATCCAAGTTCGAAGAGACACTTGCTTGTTACATCTTCCTTCTGGATATCTTTTGACTGCTGAAGGATAACATGGACCTTTCGAGAGAAAGGCCTGTTTCTCTGCTCTTGCTTCTGATTTGTATGTTGTTTCCATCTTTGATCCATAGAAGTATTGTAGCCCAGAGAATCGACTGATATATCATTATGTTGATTCTTGTGGCGTTTCCAAAAATAAAATGACGACATTGGCATCAATGGATCTCAATACTTAGCTAATGAGAAGCCTGGGAATGATCCCTATCTAGCAATAATTTTCCAGCCTTTCAACAATGACCATATTTGCAAGAAATATATGAATCTTCCATACACATGAATAAATATCATGGGTACATTTATTCATAAGAGGCTATATACAAGCTATAAATGATTTTTCCAATCATGCCTTTAAATATTTTCACAAATTTAACCCACAAACTTATAAATGATTTTCCCTTCACTTATTTCTCCCAATAAAATAATTTATTGAAAAATAAAAATCCAACTAGGGTGATAAATATCACCAAAGTGAGAAATGCTGGCGAGGGTGAAAATTAAATTTCATCGAAGTTCCTTGCATAAAACTCTCAGGCTGGCAGGATGCACAGCTCTGATACCACTGTAAGATTCCAAACAATAAAAATTTTGATAGATCTAAAACATCTTAGTGTTCTTATTTAATACAATATTTCATCAAGAACCAGAACACAAGAAATGCAACCATTTTATTTATATTATTGTTCACTGAAAGTAAAATACATGCCCAAACCACAAAATCCTACAAATGGTATGCACAACTACTGGAAAATGACAAATATAAGAAATTGAAGCCCACTTGTGAATCCTAGATGGATCCACCACATAAACATCACCGCGGAGTTTTCGTCCCGAGATCAATAATAGAACTGGCCAGGCCAGGTTCTCAACCCAAACATAATAAGATAGATAATAACAGACTCATCTAAATGCCTAGCTTCTCTCCCCATTTATAGCCTTGATGGGTCAATACCAACAAGAAATACCATGGATCAATACCATGGGTCAATACCAACAAGAAATAGCATGGGTCAATACCATGGGAAAATACCATGGTAAGTACCATGGATTGATTCTATCCACTTTGACTGGATGAAGAAAGGGAATATTACACCTTGTGGATCATAATTCCATGGAAGACTCTCTTCAAATCTGAATTCTGATAACATCTTTGTCACTTCCTTTTCAGCATCCCTGTGGTTGCAGATAAATGAACCAATTTGATTTTTAACTTAAATTGGGTCTTCTTCTTGGCTGCCATAAATTTAATTGAATCTAAATTGAGAGTCTGTCTAAGATATTCTAATGCAAAAATTCTCATACACATATGCTTGGGCAACTTGTAGGGTAACAAGTTTGACCCAAAAATCCTTAATTCAGTGTGTTTTTCATAAAGGTACCAATCTCCAACCTTGTTTTGCTCTGAAAGTTGTAAAATTATTTTCATTTCTTCACTGATCCTTGGTTGTTATGATTTATTCAATATGGTCATTTTTGGATGCAAAAATAGCTCTGAAAAGTCTGAATAGGTGAAATCATTACATTCTTTTCTCAACAATGAAGTCCAAAAAATAATTGATAGAGGTTCTCCCTCTATATCCATTTTTTGCAAAGTGACTGGAAATTTTCCTGCTTGAAAGAATAGGAACAAATGAAAAAGATAAGAAGTATATCTAAATACTCCTTTTGTGGGTAATTTAGTCAACTAGTAGTGGATGGCATCTACTATGAAACCAGCATAATAAAAAATGACTAATGGATGTTGACCAGGAGACGTGGTGGATAAGAAGCCAATAATAGATTCATCGGTATGCTCATCTATAAAATATCCAAGGATGAAAGAGAGCATAGAGATAATGTGTCTAGAACCTTCAGAAAATTTAGCTGTGGATTATGGAGGATTTATCTTTAGAATATCAACATGAGAAGGCATAAAATTTTGAAAGATCATGAACCTTTTAGGGAAATCTAGGCCAAGGTATACTTGAGTTAAGGCCTCTATAGATAAGGGGACTGCTTGGGGATCAGACTGCAATTGTAGCATTTGATTAATAGACTGGGCTGTAATAGTGAAAAGTATCTCTTTATCAGCATTTACTACAGCCCTTTGATCTGGTTCATAATACTTTTGACATAGTCTTATGACTTCTTGACCTGGGTGGGTTAAGGGAACTATATATTTGGGTAAATGTGTTTCCCAAATAGAAATTTCATCTTTGTCTAGATACTTTTCATAACACCAGTTGTGTATATCTAACAAATTGAATTCAACAGCAGGATAAACAATTTTATAATCAATATCAGTTAAAGGAAGGCTTTCAATAGCAACCACAGGTGGTTGAAGGGGGTTTACTGATATAGCAGGTTTAGCAGTGATGACTGGAGTAGACTTAGGGCTTTGGATCCCTTAGGTTTGGGTGCTTTGGATCCTTCAGGTTTTTTGGTACTCTGTTTTTTAAGCATTTTTAGGTCACTTATGCAAGATTAAACAGTTTACAAGAGTAATTTTTCTTTTAGCAGAGGGAAAACTGGGAAAATTTAAGCTAAGGATAGTCTCTTTTAGGTTTTATACTCAATCAATTTATCTGAGGATATAACAACTGGTATAAAACAGAAAACATGGGTTTTCTGAGTTTTTTTGGTTGAGAAAATAGGAATTCAGGGTATTTTAGAGGTTTTTTGGCCTTCCAAATCTTTGGAATTGATCTTTAAATCGTAACAATTGAGGAAAATTGCTTGAAAGGTGTGCAGAGTATAAATGGAGTTTTGGGAAAAAATTTCCAGGGTTTGGCTTGTTTTTTGTGTTTTTAGGCTGTTCAATTTTGATTAATTTTCTTAAAAAAAGGATTGGTTCTTTTAAAGATAATTTAAACTCAATTTGCAGGTTTGATTTCTTTGGAAAATAACTTTTTATGCAGGTACTTGGCTCTAAAATGTTTCTGAGGTTTTCCGTTGAATTTGAAGACTTGAACAGCTTTCTGGAGCGGCGACTAACTCCTCAACGGTCTTCAGGGATTTATATTGGCAATTGCAAAGGTTTTGGGCGTAAATTGGTAATCAGAGGCTCAAAATGCTTTATTCAGTTGGGAGCAGCAACTCAGAGGTTTAAAACACGTAAATAAAATGATAAAACGAAGGTTTTCAAAGGTTTTAACATATATTTTGTTCATATTTATCAGTATTAAATGCAGGTCGCATCATGGCGGGAGGCGGTTTCGGATTTTAAATGAAAACCAAGCAGTGGTTATCACGCAGCGTTTGGGAGGTAAGCGGATTTAGACAAAACACACGCGATCCAGTGAAAAAGCGACACGTCAAGGAGAGAGAAATGAACAAAACTACCCATTTCGCATGCATTTGAAGTTCGGGCGATCAATTACATTTTCTACGCGATATTGTGTATCGGGCGTCAGATCTGAAGCTTAGATGCGAAGGGCTGAGATTGAATGGAAAGCTGCGACTAAATGAAATTGTGGGACCAAGCTTTATATGCATGCGTAGATAGTTAAAACATATAATTAAACCTTTATGTTTTGCTAAGGGTAAAGACTTTAATCATATATCGAGGTGGGGTTTATTTGGCGGCAAGGATTAGCAACTTTATACATTGGTTTATATGATAACAAAGGGATATTGTTTTAATGTTAGGTCCCTATATTACTAGTATAGCCCCTTATTGTTGTTAGTGTAACCCCCTTATTGTTATTATTGTACCCTTGTAACCCCCATATTGTTATTATTGTGCCCTTAAATTATTATTGTTAGGTCGGCTAGGATTACATTGTGGCCCCACTAGGATTACATTATGGCCCCATGGACTCCTATCTATAGAAAGGAGGTTTTGTAAATTGTATCATCCAAGAATTTTTCATTTATGTAATGTATTGGAGGTTTCCCCCTAGAAGTGGCTTATTTATAAGGCGTTGATATCTCTTTTCTTCTATTTTTGGAGCTGGTTACACAACATTTGGTATCAGAGCTTTGGATTATAGGGTTTCGCTGCTCTAAATAGGTCATCATGGAATTTTCACTATAATTTTTTTTCTACGAAGGTTCAGAATTTGAAATTTTTAGGTTGCGAAGCCGAAATCCTGAGGAAACTCGTCAAAAAATTTCAGATCTTGGTTCACAATAGTTTCAGAGATATGATCTGTGGAAGGTAGTGATTTTTCAGGCTCCCGAATTTCATCTCAAAGAGGTGATCGTGGGAAAAGATTCATAACTCTCTCTCTGAGCATCAGATTGGAGTGTCGTAAAAAGTGGTCGCAAGTACATGGATTTTAGTTTCTTGGCTATCAATTTCAGAGCTGAAGGACGAAACAGTGACACGTGGCAAGTTGTACAAGTTTGCTCTACTGAACCAGTCTAGAATTAGGTCATTGTGGGATATTGGACACAACTTTTTCTTGGAGAATCCAAATCAGGTCAGACCTGTGGAATTAGAAAAAGAATTTATAGGGATACGTCGGTGCTAAATTTCAAATATTGAAGAGTTGCAATCATAGAGATAATCCAATTTCAATATCGAGCTCCTCAAAAGCAAGAAAAAGGTGTGTATTTTTTTCTGAATTGCATAAGTCTTGTTTGAAGAATTAATTTGAATTGATTCCAAGGGCATATTGTAGAATAGATATCAGTATTGGGTTCTCAAATATGCCCCGTAAAAATAATTCAACACCCATTAAGCCTTCAAAATGCTCTACTATGACTCATGAAGATGAAGAATTGCAACATGATCTATCAAAATTACAAGAGCAAGTGCACCAAATTTCGCTCTCGCAAACAGCAACAAAAAATGAAATGGAAGTTTTGAAGAAAGGCATGGAAGCGAAGATGGATGGTTTGAAGAAAGGCGTGGAAGATAAGATGGATGGCATGGAAGCTGGCATGTAAGCTAAGATGGATAACATAAAAGACAACATGGAAAACATGAAGAATGATCTAAAAGCAGACATGGAAGGTTTGACAAAGTTGATACAAGAATTTTTTCCTAATGGCGAAAAGATAGTAGAAGAAACTCATGATGAGAACAAAATAAATGTGAATCGTGATTTCATAAACTCTAATGTTGGTGGGAAGAACCACCATATTCCAAAAATGGATATGAGGAAGTTTGATGGAAAGGATCTTGTAACATGGATACTACAGATGGAGTAATATTTTGATCTCCATAACGTGCAAAACACACAAAAGGTTCACATTGCAAATTTACGTTTAGAACAAAATACATTTGTATGGTATCGATGGCTTTACTCCCGTAAAAAAATTGTCACTTGGTCAATTTTTATGGAGGAAATGATAGCACATTATGAGGATACAAAGAGCAACACCTTCTTTAGCCAATTGATAAATCTCAAGCAAAAGGGTTTAGTGGGGCAGCACATTGAGGACTTCCAAAAATTGAATATAAGGGTAACTGATATTCCAGAGGAACACAGGATTGATCTCTTCATAGGCACTTTAAAGGATAACATCCAACATGAAGTTCGCGTTTTTGAACCTGATTCATTGGAGAAGGCATTCAGGTTGGCAAGAAAAGTTGAATGTAAAATTATGGCGACAAGGAAGCCTACCACTCAATTCTATAAAGAAGGAAGTGTTGCTATGCCTAGATTTCCACAACCTACAAGGTTGACACCACAACAATTGGAAGAAAAAAAGAGCAAAAGGGCTTTGCTATAGTTGTGATAGCAAATACACTAAAGGTCATAAGTGTGCTGAGAAGAAATTATTTTACATAGATTGTGAAGAGGAAGAAGAAAATGAACAAGAAGAGGATATACACCGGGAACCAGCCCTAGAAGAGGAAGAAATGAATCCGACCATATCGTGTAATGCACTGGCAGGAATTACCACTCCTCAAACTCTCAAGATAGAAGGACAAATCAAGAAGAAAAAGGTAATAGTGTTGATTGATTTAGGTAGCACCCATAATTTTATTCATTGTAAGGTAGCGAAGGAATTAAATTGTTTCCTATACCCAGCACCAGAATGTCAAGTGATGGTTGCAAATGGAGGAACTATAAATTGCTCTGGAAAATGCCATAATATCAAGCTAACCATGGGGGAATATGTATTGAATATTTCAATGCTTTCCATTCCTATGGGAGGTGTTGATGTTGTACTAGGAGTACAATGGTTACAATCTTTGGGGACGGTAGCTTTTAATTTTCAAGAAATTTTCTTGAAATTTTTTTCAGAAGGAAAGGAAGTTGAATTATGGGGTATTGCGGGGAAGCCAGGAAAGATAATAAGCTCTAATGTCATGACAAAGCTTCTAAAAAAAGAACAACGAGGCGTAATTGCACAATTATGCTCACTAGAAGTTCCGACATCAAAATCATCTATTTCTGCAGATCTCCAACAAGTCTTGGACAATCATTCCAAGGTGTTTGAAACTCCCAAGGACTCCCACCTATTCATGATCATGATCATGCTATTCATTTGATTCCAGGAAGTGTTCCTCCAAACATCAGGCCTTATAGATATCCTTACTTCCAAAAGAGCGAAATTGAACGTATGATTGCAGAAATGTTAGAGGCGGTTATAATTCAACCTAGTCAAAGTTCTTTCTCTGCTCCTGTAGTATTGGTACACAAGAAGGATGGATCATGGCGAATGTGTCCGGATTATAGGGAGCTCAGTAAGCTCACCATTAAAGATAAATTTCCCATTCCTGTGATTGATGAATTATTGGATGAATTACATGGAGCAATTTATTTTACCAAGTTGGATCTTTGTTCAGGATATCATCAAATTAGAATGAAGACTGAAGATATTCCAAAAACAGCATTTCGAACTCATGAGGGTCATTATGAATTTTTGGTCATGCCTTTTGGCCTTACCAATGCACCTTCTACATTTCAGGGTTGATGAATTCCATTTTCAAACCCTTCCTTAGAAAATTTGTGCTAGTATTTTTTGATGATATACTAATCTACAGCAGGTCTTGGAAGGATCATGTTGAACATGTTGACAGGGTGCTCAAACTATTGCGGGAGAAACAATTATATGCAAAAACATCCAAATGTTTCTTTGGAGTACAAGAGGTGGAATATCTGGGTCATATTGTATCTCACGAGGGTGTTAAAGTAGACCCTAACAAAATTAATGCCATTAAGGAATGGAAAGTCCCCACAACCATAAAGCAGTTGCGAGGATTTCTCGGGTTAACAGGGTATTATCGCAAGTTTGTTAAGAATTATGGGAGAATAGAAGCACCTCTAACAAAATTATTGAAGAAAGATGCATTTTCATGGACTCCTGAAGTAACTAAGGCCTTTGAACATCTTAAAGAGGCAATGTGCCTAGCACCGGTCTTAGCTACGCCAGAATTCACAAAAACCTTTATTGTGGAATGTGATACCTCAGGAAATGGAATTGGTGTTGTTTTAATGTAGGAAGGAAGACCCATTGCTTTTGAAAGTCGTCCAATCAAAGGAAAGTATTTACAGAAACCTATTTATGAAAAGGAAATGTTAGCAATACTGCATCCACTAAAGAAATGGCGAACTGACCTAATGGGAAGACACTTCAAGGTAAAAACTGATCATGATAGTCTTAAACACTTTTTGGAACAAAGACTATCTTCAAAAGAGCAACAAAAATGGGTCACTTGGTAGACTTACCAAGTATGCACACTTTTGTGCATTTTCATGGACTCCTGAAGTAACTAAGGCCTTTGAACATCTTAAAGAGGCAATGTGCCTAGCACCGATCTTAGCTACGCCAGAATTCACAAAAACCTTAATTGTGGAATGTGATGCCTCAGGAAATGGAATTGGTTTTGTTTTAATGCAAGAAGGAAGACCCATTGCTTTTGAAAGTCTTCCAATCAAAGGAAATTATTTACAGAAACCTATTTATGAGAAGGAAATGTTAGCAATACTGCATCCACTAAAGAAATGGCGAACTTACCTAATGGGAAGACACTGCAAGGTAAAAACTGATCATGATAGTCTTACACACTTTTTGGAACAAAGACTATCTTCAGAAGAGAAGAAAAAATGGGTCACAAAGATGTTGGGTTATGACTTTGAAATAATCTACGAAAAAGGAAAGCTTAATGTTGTTGCAGATGCAATCTCAAGAAAGAATGAAGAAGTGGAAGAATTGCCTTGTGCCATCTCTATTATCCAACCAGATTGGATAACCGAAGCAAGAGATGAATGGAAGAAGGACAAAGATGTATGGACACTCATTCAAAAGTTGTAGCAAGATCCTAGTACATCTGATACATTTAGTTGGAAAAATCATTCCTTATGGTACAAAGATCGTTTATATCTTTGTAAGAATCCCAACTAAAACAAAAGATTCTTTTGGAATTGCACACTTCTCCTTTAGGAGGACAGTCAAGATTTTTAAAAAATTACCACAGGGTGAAGAAAGAATTTTTTTGGGATGGCCTTAATTCTGATATTCAAAAGTTTGTGGTGGAATGTTTGGTTTGCCAGCAGACAATTAAGATCCTGGGACTTCTACAACCTTTATCCATTCCAAGTCAACGTTGGGAGGAGATTTCAATGGATTTTATCACAGGTTTACCTAAGTCCGAAGGAAAGAGTGTCATCATGGTGGTAGTTGATAGGCTTACCAAGTATACTGCTGTGCATTATCATATTTGAAGTAAAAGTATAGTTGCTAAAAAATTTATGGCAACAACTACATGGAAGCCCAAGGGTTATTGTGACGATAGAGATCCCATTTTCTAGAAATTTTGGGTAGGAATTATTTTCTTGTTTGGGTACTCAACTAGCTCATAACTCATTTTATCATCCTCAATCTGATGGTCAAACTGAGATAGTGAATAAATTTTTGGAAGGATATCTTCATTGTTTTGTATTTGATAAACAAACACAATGGGTCAAGTGGTTACCTCTCACTGAATGGTGGTATAACACTTCCTTCCATACTGCAGCAAAAATGACCCCATTTATGGAACTTTATGGATATCATCCACCATCCATCACATCATCTTTAAGAGAAAATTTGAAGGTTCAAGCAGTGGAAGATCACATCGAGCATCAACAACAAGTTCTCCAACTCTTAAAGGATAACCTAAATTTGGCACAAAATCAAATGAAATAACAGGCAGATCAACATCGTAGTGAGAGAAGTTTTGATGTAGGAGATTGGGTATTTTTATGGTACAACCATACAAACAAATGACCCTCAAGCAAGCTCAGAAGGATAATAAATTGTCGCCAAAGTACTATGGTCCTTACAAGGTGTTGCAAAATATTGGTACTATGGCATACAAATTGGAGCTTCATGCTTCTTCATGAGTGCGTCTAGTTTTCCATGTTTTATGCTTAAAGAAGGTTATAGGTGAAAAAGTTCCAGCTCAAACAATATTGTCAGAACTTGATGAGGAAGGAAAAATCATATTGGAACCTGAAGTAGTCACAGAAACAAGAACTCGACAGTTAAGAAATCGATCAATTTCAGAGTATCTCATCAAGTAGAAGAACTTACCCACTGAAGATTCTACATGGGAGGATGAGAATTTTATACAGAAGCATCCAGAGCTACTCAAGCGTTGAGGAAAAAATTTCTTGAAGGAGAGGGAAATGTTAGGTCCCTATATTACTAGTATAGTCCCTTATTGTTGTTAGTGTAACCCCTTATTGTTATTGTTGTACCCTTGTAATCCCCATATTGTTATTATTGTGCCCTTACATTATTATTGTTAGGTCGGCTAGGATTACATTATGGCCCCACTAGGATTACATTATGGCCCCATGGACTCCTATATATAGAAAGGAGGTTTTGTAAATTGTATCATCCAAGAGTTGTTCATTTATGTAATGTATTTGAGGTTCCCCCCTCGAAGTGGCTTATTTCTAAGGTGTTGATATCTCTTTTCTTCTATTTTTGGAGCTTGTTACACAACATTTAAAACATAGGATAATGATTTAACCAATGCAAAGGTGTGGGATTTTATGTATAAGTGGGGCTAAAGCTTTTGTAACTTTATTAGATTCAAAACTTTGGAATGTCGGGTTAATATGTTTCACTCAAAACATTTTTAATATGTCTTAATAAAAACATAAAGGGTGTGGTATTTAGTTTATTATATAGTTTTTAAACCTTTTTTTGAATGGTTTAACGACCATAGGGGCCGGAAATTTATTTAATGATAGTTTAGAACAAAGGGCTTTTTAATTGGGGCTTTTTTATTTTAGCACATGGTTAACAACTTTGGTCTAAAACTTTATAATAGTGGGTTTTTGGGGTATTTAGATATAGGGAGTTAAATAAGTAGGATAAGGTAATTAGTTAGGGATTTAATAAAATAGGTTAAAAGTTAATATGAAAGGGAAATGGAATATAACACAAAATACATAAAATCACTAAGTAAAGTGTAAGAGTAAAGCATAGCTTATCTTTTTATCATTTCACCATTTATGAGGATTTTATGCATGTTTCTGAAGAGATGAAGTTAATTACATGGGGTTTTATGCTTCATTAAGTAAGAATGAGTCTTTACTTATGAAAATGAGTTATAATGTATGAATGAGGGATGAATAATGATAAATGGGAATTTTAAAATAAGAACTCAACATTTTCAACTAACCAGTCATCAAGCCTTGGGTCCGGTTCCAACAAAAGTCAGAGAAATGCTTTGAGCCTCTTTGACTGATAACTTAGAATATTGAATACTTATAGGGGAGGGGAAATTAGTGATTTTTCCCGATGATCAATATTACATGCTTTCTCCACTTCATTCTACCTGCTCAGCCTTATTCTAACATTTTTTCTTCATTTGGCAGGTGCATTTAGACTTGCAACCTTGAAACATTTATTCTTTTAAAGCAGAAAATATCTAGATCTACCTTATTTCATCTGAGGGCTCAGATTAAACTGTTGAGCTCCTCATTATTCTCTACCTATCTATTGATTTGTCAAGTTTAAACTGTTTGACAAATCTTTATTCAGTATCTAAAACATGAAATTGAAAACATGACAAGTTAAGATTAAACAATTTTGACTTATCATGGATTATGGCATTTATTGACACTCTGCCATAGTCATTTATTTTGCAGAAAAAATAAAAAGTAGTGGAATTTGGACTTGCTCACTTTCAGGTCTTATTTTTATCTCTTTTTTCTTTTGGGGTCTATATTTTTCCAAGTCCTTTGATCTTTCTTTTAGGACTTTTACCCTCTTTTTTGATTTTTTTATTTCTTTTTCATATTTTCAAAATATGGGAAAACAACTTGCAGAAAGCAAGGTATGTACATATTTACAAGACTTATCAAAGTCAATTCAAAATTTTATGAACCCTATTATTATAGGACCTTAACAGAAGGCAGAGAAGAAACCCGCTGAGAAGAAGCCCGTCATAGAGAAGTCCCATGTTGTAGAGAAGAAGCCTGCTCTCAAGGCTATGAAGAAGCTGCCCAAGGAAGGCAGAGAAAAAATCATGAACAAATTTATCAATGAAAAACTTTATCAATGACAACTTTATCGAGAATCATGAATAGTTTTATCAATGACATCTTTGAGAAATTGTCCAACGAAGCATCAAGATTGGCGTGATACAACAAGAAGCCTATTATTACTTCCCAAGAGATTCAAATTACTGTAAGGCTTTTCCTTGTAGGGGAGCTCTCTAAACACTATGTCTGAACAATAGTCTTAAAGGGTACCAAGGCAGTTACTAAGTTCACCAGTGCTTGAATTTTATATTTTCTTTTATTTAGGTTTGAGCGCAATTTTTTACGCCATTTCTGCCATGAACCTTTTTCCCTTATCATTATGGTTCATCGGTGCATTTTCTTGAGCTAATTGGTTGATTATATTGAGTTGGATCCAATTTCTCTTGCGTGGATTGGTATTCTTTGGGGATTCTTGTACAAGCTATTTCAGGTTTATTTGTTGTGTTATTTTAAGGGGAGGTTCCACTGGACTATGGAGCCCATTAATTATGTGTCCGCAGCTTGAATAGAGTGTTGTGTGCCTCTATTTTGTAGCTTACAGGTTTGAAAGCCGAGGAAGTTGTTGTGTACAATTGAGTTGAAGTTGTTGTGGGCTATTCGGGCTGCGAGGCTGAGGATGAAATTTGGAGTCGTTTCTCAATCAAGCCTATCATTTTATTTTGTTGAGTCATTGAAATCCGTTAAGAGTGTGTATTCATTGTAGGTTTCAGGTTTGATTTTCTTCCCTAAGTGGATATGGATAACATATTTCATATTTGATGTCTCTGAGAGTTTTAATCCTTCGGTGGTTGTATATATATGTTTAAGGAGTTTTAAAATTGATTAAATTTTAGCCTAGAATTTGAGGCCCTCCAGCCTTGATGTAATGTGTATAGTGAGACCATGTACCACTAAATAGATATTGATGTATTGGTTTCTATAATTAAAATTAAAGTGCATTGTTTTCTATTGATAAAATTAAGTAAAATTATTATTATTATCATTATTAAAAGAGTTAAGCTAACCAAGGTTGCAACCAATCTTAATATTGGATGGAAAAATGACATATCTACATGTCAGCAAGATAATTCTATTAAATTAATCTACAAACAAATTTTTTGGAAGATAAATGAAAAACTAATTAAATGACAAATTTGAACTCTTAAATTTAGTTGCATACCACCTATAACTTCTTCATAAAATGGCCAAGAACATTCACAATGGCCGATTGGGCTAACTCATTGGACTAATTTCAATTATGTGTGTGTTTTAACTATGATACAAAGGTGAATAATTTTTCATTTTGTTTTACAAGTGTTATTCACACACATCTCACCATAAATTTTAGGACAATGAAATGTTTTTGACATGTTTTCTATATTATTGGGATAAAAAAGTTTATAATCTTGAATGAACAATTTCAAAAATTTTGAGACTACTTTGAAGTTGGATCGATGTTGAATAAACTACAACATAGCAATTCCCTCATTGAGGATGGTACCTAGGATAAACCCTAAATTCTTCAAGTCATAAGGCTAAGTCAACCACATGGCTTAAAGTCATCACAACAATATACTTAGGCGAGGATAACACGCCTCTCAACTACCTGAACTAGACCCAACTAACTAAGTAAACTACAACATGCATCAATGGACTTTTTATTTTGATATCTAGCTTTGAAAATAAATTAAATTAGGTGTAAATGATATTGAAAATGATAAATTATTCATTGGATTTTTTAAATCACTTGGATGATGCCTCAAAAATCATTATATGATTTACAATTGAATGATGGCTTAATGGATTAGTTTATATTATAGTGTTAAAATTTATGCCAATAATTCTACTCTCATAGGAATTGAGTTGTTGAATGATTCCCTTGCATCCACTTACTCAACTGTACTTGGCGTAACCCTAGACAACCTTAAAACATCTTATAAAATAACTTATGGCACAATTCAAATGTATGCCTCCTCAATCTATGTTTAATATGCACTAGAATCAATTCAAAAAATTTCAAAGAGTTGTTAATCTCATATCAAAAATGGGTTACCTTACACCATAATCTATATGCACTACTACAATCACAATGATGATTCCACTTTCAAATGCATGATGGTTTAACACTATATCGACCATGTAAATAATTTAAACGATGATTCCATAAAATGCATGACGGTCCAACAAAATATTTACCATGTTAATAATGTAATATCTATAACTTTGCACATGGTCATGAGGAGCAATAATCATATTATGTATGTTGGTGAAGAGATATCAAATTCCCACCTTCAACTATTCATCCAATATCGAACTTTAACCATTCATCCAATATAATATTTTACTTAATAGATTATTATAAAATGTGATTTTTGATGCAATTATTATAAACCAAATTTCTAACAATTTTACATAGTTTTTAGAAAATTTGTTAGGTCCATATATTACTAGTTTAGTCCCTTATTGTTATTAGTATAGCCCCCTTATTTTAATTGTTGTACCCTTGTAACCCCAATATTGTTATTATTGTTCCCTTACATTATTATTGTTAGGTTGGCTAGGATTATATTGTGGCCCCATGGACTCCTATATATAGAAGGAGGTTTTGGTCATTTGTAGCATCCAAGAATTATTCATTTATGTAATTTATTGGAGGTTTCCCCATCAAAGTGGCTGATTTCTAAGGCGTTGATCTCTCTTTTCTTCTATTTTGGAGTTGGTTTCACAACATTTGGTATCCGAGCTTTGGATTTTAGGGTTTCACTACTCCAAACAAGTCATCATGGAATTTTTGCTATAAATTTTTTTTCTATGAAGGTTCAGAAGCTGAAATTTTTAGCGTGCGAAGAAGAAATCCTTAGGAACATCGTCGCAAAATTTCAGAGCTTGGTTTGCAATATTTTCAAAGATATGATCTGTGGAAGTTAGGGCTTATTGTAGGCTCCTGAATTTAACCTAAACATGTCATCGCAGAATTTTCGCTATAAATATTTTTATACGAGTTTTCAAAAGCTAAAATTTTCAGAGAGTGAAGTTGAAATGTCGAGGAACGTCATGGAAAAATTTCAGATATTGATTCGCATTATTTTGGGAGGTAGGATCTATGGAAGTTAGGGTTTTTTCAGGCTCCCAAATTTCATCTCAAAGAGGTGATCGTGGGAAAAGCTTCATAACTCTCTCTCTAAGCATCGGATTGGAATTCTGTAAAGAGTGGCCACAAGTAAATGGACTGTAGTTTCCTGTCTATAAATGTCAGAGCTGAAGGAGGAAACAATGCACGTGGCCTGTCGTACAAGTTCGCTCTACTGAACCAATCCATAATTAGGTCATTGTGGGAGATTGGACATAACTTTGCCTTGAAGAATCCAAATCAGGTCACACTTATGGCATTAGAAATAGGATTCAGAGGGATACCTCAAGGCCAAATTTTAGATATTGAATATCCAAAATCATAGAGATAATTCAATTTCAATATTGAGCTCCTCAAAAGAAAGAAAAAATTGTGTATTTTTTTTCCGAATTGCATAAGTCTTGTGTAAAAAATTAGTTTGAAGTGATTCCAAGGGCCTATTGAGCATATAATTTAGTATTGGGTTCTAAAATGCCTCCTAAAAAGAATTCAACACCCATTAATCCCTCAGAATACTCTAGTATGACTCATGAAGGTGAAGAATGGCAACATGATCTATCAAAATTACAAGAGCAAGTGCACCAAATTCACTCTTGCAAAGAGCAACAAAAAATGAAATGGAAGTTTTGAAGAAAGGCATGGAAGCGAAGATGGATGGTTTGAAAAATAATATGGATGGTTTGAAGAAAGGCATGGAAGCTAATATGGATGGCGTGGAATCTAAGATGGAGGACATAGAAGAAAAAATGAAAGACAACATGAAAAACATGAAGATTGATCTAAAAGTAGACATGGAAGGTTTGACAAAGTTGATACAAGAAATGATTCCTAATGGCGAAAAGATAGTAGAAGAAACTCATGATGAGAACAATAAATGTTAATCGTGATTTCATAATCTCTAATGTTGGATTGAGGAACCACCATATTCCAAAGATGGATATGAGGAAGTTTGATGGTAAGGATCCCGTAACATGGATACTACAGTTGGAGCAATATTTTGATCTCAATAATGTGAAAAACACACAAAAGGTATGCATTGCAACTTTACATTTAGAACAGAATACATTTGTATGGTATCGATGGCTTTACTCCTGTAAAAAAATTGTCACTTGGTCAATTTTTACTGAGGAAATGATAGCACATTATGAGGATACAAAGAGCAACACCTTCTTTAGCCAATTGATAAATCTCAAACAAAAGGGTTCAATGGTGGAGCACATTAAAGACTTCCAAAAATTGAATATAAGGGTAACTGATATTCCAGAGGAACATAGGATTAATGTCTTCATAGGGACTTTAAAGGATAACATCCAAAATGAAGTTTGCGTTTTGGAACCTGATTCATTGGAGAAGGCATTTAAGTTGGAAAGAAAAATTGAATGTAAAATTATGGCGACAAGGAAGCCTACCACTTACATCTATAAAGATGGAAGTGTTCCTACTCCTAGACCTCCATAACCTACAAGGTTGACACCACAAAAATTGGAAGAAAAAAGAGCAAAAGGGATTTGCTACAGTTGTGATAGAAAATACACTAAAGGTCATAAGTGTTCTGAGAAGAAATTATTTTACATAGATTGTGAAGAGGAAGAAGAAAATGAACAAGAAAAGCATATACACCAGGAACCAACCCTAGAAGAGGAAGAAATGAGTCCGATCATATCAAGATCACATTACAATTGCCTCTCAACTCTCAAGATAAAGGCATATCATAAAGAAAAGAGAGTGATTATTCTAAGAACATAATTTTATTCTATCGAGAGGCGTATAAACGTGAATCAACCTATTATGCACCTATACCACTAGAACGTCATGATGGTGTTAAATGAGAACCATAAATCGCTTTCAAGAAAATGCTAGCACATCAGTAATTGAACCACTAGGTATGTATATAAGTTCAGTTCAGTCGCCTTTCCATTCCAGCTAGGATGAGCAATACAAGGAGTGCCAATATTTACAAAGTTTACAATTTAATCAGGCTTAATTTTTAAAGACTTTTCTATACTTTCATAAGGAAAGGAAGTCGAATTACGGGGTATCGCAAGGAAGCCGGGAAATATAATAAGCTCTAATGTCATGACAAATCTTCCAAAGAAAGAACAACGAGGCGTAATTGCACAATTATGCTTACTATAAGTTCCAACCTCAAAATCATCTATTTTTGCAGATCTCCAAAAAGCCTTGGACAATCATTCCAAGGTGTTTGAAACTACCAAAGGACTCCCACCTATTCGTGATCATGATCATGCTATTCATTTGATTCCAGGAAGTGTTCCTCCAAACATCAAGCCTTATAGATATCCTTATGTCCTAAAGAGCGAAATTGAACGTATGATTGCAGAAATGTTAGAGGCTAGTATAATTCAACCTAGTCAAAGTCCTTTCTCTACTCCAGTAGTATTGGTGCACAAGAAGGATGGATCATGGCACATGTGTCTAGATTATAGGGAGCTCAATAAGCTCACTATTAAAGATAAATTCCCCATTCCTGTGATTGATGAATTATTGGATGAATTACATGGAGAAATTTATTTTACCAAGTTGGATCTTCGTTCATGATATCACCAAATTAGAATGAAGACTAAATATATTCCGAAAACAACATTTCGAACTCATGAGGGTCATTATGAATTTTTGGTCATGCCTTTTGGCCTTACCAATGCACCTTTTACATTTCAGGGGTTGATGAATTCCGTTTTCAAACCCTTCCTTAAAACATTTGTGCTAGTATTTTTTGATGATATACTAATCTATAACAAGTCTTAGAAGGATCGTGTTCAACATGTTAACAGAGTGCTCAAACTATTGCAGGAGAAACAATTATATGCGAAAGCATCAAAATGTTTCTTTGGAGTACAAGAGGTGGAATATCTGGGTCATATTGTATCTCACAAGGGTGTTAATGTAGACCCTAACAAAATTAAATCCATTAAGGAATGGAAAGTCCCCACAACCATAAAGCAATTGTGAGGATTTCTTGGGTTAACAGGGTATTATCGCAAGTTTGTTAAGAATTATGGGAGAATAGCAGCACCTCTAACAACATTATTGAAGAAAGATGCATTTTCATGGACTCCTGAAGCAACTAAGGCCTTTGAACATCTTAAAGAGGCAATGTGCCTAGCACCGGTCTTAGCTATGCCATACTTCACAAAAACCTTTATTGTGGAATGTGATGCCTCAGGAAATGGAATTGGTGCAGTTTTAATGCAGGAAGGAAGACCCATTGCTTTTGAAAGTCGTCCAATCAAAGGAAAGTATTTGCAGAAACCTATTTATGAGAAGGAAATGTTAGCAATACTGCATGCACTAAAGAAATGGAGAACTTACCTAATGGGAAGACACTTCAAGGTAAAAACTGATCATGATAGTCTTAAACACTTTTTGGAACAAAGACTATCTTTCGAAGAGCAGCAAAAATGGGTCACAAAGATGTTGGGTTATGACTTTGAAATAATCTACAAAAAAGGGAAGCTAAATGTTGTTGCAGATGCACTCTCAAGAAAGAATGAAGATGTGGAAGCATTGCTTTGTGCCATTTCTATTATCCAACCAGATTGGATAACCGAAGCAAGGGATGAATGGACGAAGGACAAAGAAGTGTGGACACTCATTCAAAAGTTGCAGCAAGATCCTAGTACATCTGATACATTTAGTTGGAAAAATGATTCCTTATGGTACAAAGATCGCTTATATCTTTGTAAGAGTTCCCAACTAAAACAAAATATTCTTTTGGAATTGCACATTTCTCCTTTAGGAGGTCACTCAGGATTTTTAAAAACTTACCACAGGGTGAAGACAAATTTTTTTTGGGATGGCCTTAAATCTGATATTCAAAAGTTTGTAGCGGAATGTTTGGTTTGCCAGCAAAATAAAGTTGAGAAAATTAAGACCCCAGGTCTTCTACAACCTTTATCCATTCCAATTCAACGTTGGGAGGAGATTTAAATGGATTTTATCACAAGTTTACCCAAGTTTGAAGGAAAGAGTGTCATCATGGTGGTAGTTGATAGACTTACCAAGTATGCACACTTTTGTGCATTGTCTCATCCATTTAAAGCAGGTATAGTTGCTACTACATTTATGGACACAATTCAAAAGCTACATGGAAACCAAAAGATTATTGTGAGTGACAGAGATCCCATTTTTACTGGAAGTTTTTAGACGGAGTTATTTTCTTGTATGGGTACTCAACTAGCTCATAGCTCATCTTATCATCCTCAATCCGATGGTCAAACTGAGATAATGAATAAATGTTTGGAAGGATATCTTCGTTGTTTTGTATCTGATAAACAAACAAAATGGCCAAAGTGGTTACCTCTCGCTGAATGGTGGTATAACACTTCCTTCCATACTGCAACAAAAATGACCCCATTTATGGAATTTTATGGATATCATCCATCGTCCATCACATCATATTTAAGAGAAAATTCTAAGGTTCAAGAAATGGAAGATCACATCGAACATCAACAAGAAGTTCTCCAACTCTTAAAGGATAACCTAAATTTGGCACAAAATCGAACGAAACAACGGGCAGATCAACATCGTAGCGAGAGAAGTTTTGATGTAGGAGACTGGGTATTTTTACGGCTACAACCATACAAACAAATGTCCCTCAACCAAGCTAAGAACGATAATAAATTATCGCCAAAGTACTATGGTCCTTACAAGGTGTTGCAAAAGATTGGTACTATGGCATACAAATTGGAGCTTCATGCTTCTTCACGAGTGCATCCAGTTTTCCATATTTCATGCTTAAAGAAGGTTATAGGTGAAAATCTTCCAGTTCAAACAATATTGCCAAAACTTGATGAGGAAGGAAAAATCATATTGGAACCTGAAGCGGTCATGGAAACAAGAACTCGACAACTACGAAATCGATCAATTTCAAAGTATCTCATCAAGTGGAAGAACTTACCCACTGAAGATTTTACATGGGAGGATGAGAATTTTATACAAAAGAACCCATAGCTACTCAAGCGTTGAGGACAACACTTTTTTGAAGGAGAGGGGCATGTCAGATCCCTATATTACAAGTTTAGTCCCTTATTGTTATTAGTATAACCCCCTTATTGTTATTGTTGTATCCTTGTAACCCCAATATTGTTATTATTGTGCCCTTACTTATTATTGTTAGGTGGGCTAGGATTATATTGTGGCCCCATGGACTCCTATATATAGAAGGAGGTTTTGGTCATTTGTAGCATCCAAGAATTGTTCATTTATGTAATGTATTGAAGGTTGCCCCCTCGAAGTGGCTGATTTCTAAGGTGTTGATCTCTCTTTTCTTCTATTTTGGGGCTGGTTTCACAACAAAATTTTGGATATATTTTAAGTAAAACTATTATTGTTATCATCATCAAAGTTAAGCTAAGACTAGGTTGAGGCCAACCTTAATGTGGAATGGAAAAATGATATACTCAGCTATCACCAAAATACTTTTATTATAAAGAATCTAAAAAATATTTTTTGGAAGAAAAAATAAAAACTAATTAAATGACAAAATTGAACTCCTAAATTTTTCTTTGTTGCATCCCACTCATAACTTCATATTTATATATGCGACCCAACTACATATTTGCATAGAAATAGTGAATTGGTCAAGAACATTCACAATGACCGATTAAGATAACTCATTGGACTAATTGCAATTGTGTGTGTGTGTGTGTGTGTGTGTGTGTTTTAATACTATGATACAAATCTGAACAAATTTTCATTTTGTTTTATAAGAGTTGTCCACACACACATCTCGCCATTAATTTTAATGTTCGTATTGTGAAAGGGTTTTGATAGATATGATATGTTATTGAGATAACAAAAGTTTATAATTGTGAATGAATAATTTCAAAAGTTTTGAGAGTGCTTTGAAGTGGTATCAATGTTTAATAAACTACAACATAACAATTTCCCTCTTTCCAAGGATGGTACCTAGGGTTAACCCTAAATTCTTCAAGTCATAAGGTTAAGTCAACAAAATGGCTTAAATTCATCACAACGATATATTTATTAAGAAATAAACATTTCACTTTTAGGAATTGAACCTTCGTGGTGAGGATAACACTCCTCTCAACTTCTTGAATGAGACCCAATTGACTAAATAAACTACAACATGCATCAATATATTCTCTATTTTGATATCTAGTTTTGAAAAGAAATCAAAATGTATGTGAACGATATTAAAAATGATAAATAGTTCCTTGGTTTTTTTGAATCACTTGGATGATGCCTCAAAACTCATTATGTGATTTACAATTGGATGATGACTTAATGGATTAGTTTATATTATAGTATTAAAATCTATGCCAATAATATGACTCTCATAGGAACTGAGTTGTTGAATGATCCACCCACATCCACATACTCAATTGTACTTGGTGTACCCTTAGAAAAACTTAAAACATATTATAAAATAACTTACACCATATTTCAAATGTATGCTTCCTCCATCTATGATTTAATGTGCACTAGAATAAATTCACAAAATTCCAAGGAGTTGTTAATCTCATATCAACAATGAATTATCCTACACCATAATCCATATGCATCACTGCAATCACAATGATGATTCCACTTTCCAATGCATGATGGTTTAACAAAATATCAACCATGTGAATAACATAAATTATGATTCCATGAAATGCATGATGATCCAACAAAATATTGACCATGTCAATATCATAATATCTATATCTTTGCATTTGGTCACGAGGAACAATAATCATATTGTCTATCTTGGTGAAGAGATCTTAAATTCCCACTTTCAACCATTCATCCAATATAACACATGTAATTTTCATATCAACAATGGGTTATCTTACACCATAATCCATGCATAATCCATATGCACTACAACAATCTCAATGATGATTCACATTTCAAATGCATGTTGGCCCAAAAAACTATCAATGATGTCAATAATGTAAAAATTGATTACAGTTTCAAATGCATGATGGTTCAACAAAATATTAATCATGTCAATAATGAAATATCTATAGATTTTCATATGGTCACAAAGACCAACAATTATCTTTCCTATGTTCGTGAAGGGATCTCAAATCCTCACCGTCAATCATTCATCCAATATAGCCTTTAACCATTCATCCAATGTAACACGTTTAATTTATCAAAAGGGGAAGATAAGGGCAAGGATTATCAAAACTCCCTATTTTCTAATATCTCAAATATGTTAAACTTGATATTGGAGTGTTCATTATAGCTATATGGAATTAAAGTTTAAGGGCATCATTCATCCACATATAGGGGATATTCATGGCTTCCAAATCAATCAATATCCTCCACCTTTTGGAAAAGAAATATCCTCAACTTTTTGAAAATATCATGGAATCAAGTCAAAATTTGATTTTTGGTTTTGCTAAATTTCGACAAGAATTGAACTTTCAATTTTTTTTAGGTAATCCTTAGAATACATCTTATATTAGAACTTGCAAAATTAATAACATGCTTGTAAAAACATTGACATTATAACTTTATGGTTGTACATGGCTATCAATTCCAATAGTATTGATGTATGTTTTTTATAATATGTTTGTACATGCCTTATTCTCTAGAATTTGTGTATAATAAATTAAATAAATATTTCAGCCTTGGATTCCAAATATTAAGGTAATTTCATTTCAATTGATTTGGACATGTTTTTCCTTATTCACTTTAGTAATTTGACCATAATTTAATATCATATTAATGTCAAGTGAACTTATTATATTACGATGTTGTGTAAAAGAGATTATTTGCTCCAAAATTTGAGATATGGTATTGAGAAGGAAATGACCAAGCTTTCAATCTTGTTTCATCATTATAACATAGAAATGAAAGTGTTTCAAGGCTCATTGAGGTGTTTGAACTCTCTAATTAATCAATTAGATAGAATTAGATGGTTTTAATGAGTATGTATGTCATTTTAATAGTTTGATGCAGAATTTTTCATGATCAATGATCATGTGTCTTAACATCCAATGAACCCCTTCATTTTGAATGCATAGGAACTACTGGACATCACAACACATTTCAAGGTTTTTCTTGAACAATATACCGTTTCAATATGGTGGAGTGATTTACATAATATGAGTTTTTTTTTTATCACATGATTTACGTTCCTTCATCTTGCTTTTTAAATTACCATTTATTTAAACTTTTATATAATGATTACAATATAATTTTAGAAAAGTGTGGCATGTATAAATATAGGGTGGCGGTATTGGAAATTATAATAAAACACAAATCCTCTCTCAAACACCACACTTGTGGAACATTACAAATGCATCATTGTTTCACAAATGACACTTTCTTAAGGTAACAATTTTTTTATGGAATAAGTGAAGAAATTGAACTTTTGTTATAGATTTAAACCCTTTCACTCTCGAATGGATGTGTTATTCAGTCATTCACAAGCCAAACATATCTTAATTCTTTTGACAAACTAGAAAGTAAAAATGATTACAAAATTACAATAGAAAATAGTCTTTTTCGTTCATTGGCACATTGCTTTCTTCAATGTTCCTTAATGAAAAAGGTTTCAACAACAAAACAATGTATCCTAGAACGCAGCTCAAATATGACTTGAAAAAATAACTTGATTGTAAGCTCCCAAACATAGTTCGCCATAGCATTTTTTCTTAGATTATGTTCATACTTTGATAACACAAATAGAAGAGGCATGAAACCATTCAATTATTCATTTCTGGAATATTCAATATGAAATTGTGTGAATACTTTGATTACAATAAGAAATAATATAGAGTACTTGGGAAATTTGGTTCTTCAATAGTTAACTCAAATAGAAGGTTTCTCCTTATCCTTCGATGGGTAAATTTCATATGCATTATAGATGAAACTCTATTCTTGAGAGCTTGTCATTGGGAGCCAATGAGTCACAACTCTTGCAAATTGTTGAGATTATGACCCTCTTGTACACTTTGGACTATGGATCTCACCTAAACCACTGCTTTACAACCTTTAATTGAATTATAATAGTGACCTACAAAAATGTCTCAATACATAATAATGAAACTCCATCTCTTCCTAAGCCAATATTCTTTGGAAGAATATCTTTATATATCACCACCACATTGTTCTTGAAAGTTCCATTAAAAACAAAAATTAGGGTTGATTCAATGATGGACCTGTATTTAACTACCTTCAACAAAACATTCTCCCACCATACATCCATTCATGTTTACCCAATCTTGAAACAATATAAACGCCTCAAGTTACTTCGGCGTTCCCTTTCCCCCAATTTGGGGTATGTTAGTTTATATATATGGCTTGGCAAGTTGGCACTAGGAACAATAGTAGACTCTGATACTGTGGTTAAAACTTAAGGTGAGCGTGATTCATTAATACCTTGGCCCTTAATGATGCTTCGATCGCATGAAAAGGTTACAACTTACATCCTACATGATGAGTATAAATCTCAACTTAAAGTCTTCAAGTCGTAAATGCCATGGTGATTCTCTTATCTTCCCAAATATGTTATGGTGATTCTCTTAGCTCCCCAGTTCCAAAATCCAATTATGTTCTCGTGGCTCGCCTGGCTGGTTGCAACTGCAAGTTATTGCTTGATGTGAATTCTCGTGGGGAGCAGGGGCACAGGCAGCACACTACATAACCAACAGACCACTCGCACAATGTAACCATGAAGACTTTCAAGAATAAGTAACCAATGAGTGATAATCGATACCTTGTTCTGTGCATTCTAATTATTGTTTCCAAAGCATTAGGTGACAGAATGGTTCTCCCCTGCTTTGTGTAAGAATAAAATGGTTTGAGAGACATATTTATTGCAAAGTAATTCATGCAGAAGGGATTAAATAATTACAGAGGCACAAATCTCTGGCAAGTTGGGATTAAATAATTATAGAGGGCACAAAGTTGTAGCAGGTTAGAAGAATCTGGGATACTAATTTAGGGCTTTTCCATATGCTTCAGGTTTTTTCATATTAATTTATTTAAGCCTACTCACCGGTCAACCATCTACCCTCTCGGCTCTATGACTCGTTTAAGTTGACCATCTGCCGAATCGGAAATTGACCAACTTAAACGAAAAGTAAATTTTAATAAAATAATAAGTTCTCATGAATTTGAGTGGCATCTTGTTATTTTTGGGTGACATCTTGTTATTTTTGCCACATGTGTAGACCTGGGTAATTCAAAGTTCTGGAAATTTATGTTTATGGTTTTTAATATTTTAGGTTTATTTAGGTGTTAGTTCAACTAAAAATTAGAATATGTCTACTTCGGATTTCAAGAAATCTTTTTTTTCCTGTACAAATGAATGAAATATATAGAAAAAAATAGACCATTTATAGTAAATATTGAAAAACTTTTCCCTGGACTTAAGAAATTATTAAAATATTATAAACAATTAATAGGTATATTATTAAATATTATAAATAATAAAGAGTTATATTTTCTGATTAATATCATTTCTCAAAATCAGTGCAAGATTAATTTTTTAATATGTTTTTAATTGATGAATTGAAATTCATATATACTAATTAATTTACTTTTATTATATAGGCATTATATATCAAAAAATATCTTCAAAAAATAGAAATCAATTTTCTATCAAAAAGTTTTTTGGATGGTCTATTGTTTTGGGGCATAATGAATAATTTTATACCTCGGGGCATAATGAAGAAAGTGATGAATAATTTCACAAGGCAAAACCTAGCACCCAAAAGAAAAAAAAATCTTGGTCAATGGAAAACTAAGTATAAGTTGTTGAGAGAGGCAAATCGTGAAGGAAAAACAGTTATGAAATGCATATATTGTGGAATGCGTAAGGCAATGGGGCCATGGGGAATTGGGAGTGGTTGTTCTACATTGCAACATGATTCTATAGTTGTTTATGCCAGTTTAGGGACACATAAACTCTCTCAGGAAAAGTGGATATGTGGAAATGAGAAGAAGACGAAGTCTATGACAAAACACATTGCATGCATTGATGATATGAACAAAGAAAGAGTCATCACTACTATGAAATTAAAGGATCTACCACTCTCAAAATATGAATCTCTTTGTTTGTTTACAATGTCCTTACACACACCAAATATTCCAAAGAATAAATATTATACATCATTTACAATTCATATGGCTACAAAAGAATTCATTTTTTCTATATCTCAATATCTTGAAGAACTACAAATTTCTAAATGGTAGATAGCCCTTTTTTCATTGATGCTAGATGAAAGTACATACCATAGCTTAGAAAAACATGTTGTGGTTTATGCCAAGTTTTTAAACTCAAAAGAATTGGGCCCTCCAATTTCATAGTTTTTAAAACTCATCAATGTTTGTGATGGAAGAGGGAAAAGAACTTATGATGCAATCAAACATTTAATGGAATCAAGGGGAATGAAAATGGTTTTATTACTTTCTTGAATAAATATGTACCTAATCTTATAGGCATTCATTTCACTGCTAATCATGAAGCAGCCGCATCAGATGCTTCAAAAAGAATACCTGAATTATTGTTTGTTAAGAAATTAGAAAATAAGGTATATTCTTGGGTGCAAAATTCTATGAAAAGAAATAGTCAGCTTATTGCTCTGCAAAAACTTATGCAACTTGAAACTCTTCAAGCTCTTCAAATCGATGGAGTTCGATGGATTTCAAGGGGATAATTCTTTTAAGTGAAATTTTTTTGTCCAATTTAATTGCAACAATATTTACATTCACTATTTTCATATGAGAGTAATGATAAATATACTTTTTTTATACTCTATAATATTAATTTTTATTATTTCTTAGAAATAAAAAAATTACAAATATACATACATATTTTCCATCTATTTTCTCACTATTTCCATCCTATAAAAAGCTGAACATTTTAACAGCCTGGAAAAATCATAGAAAAGTTTCATCAACAGGTCTCAAAGAAAGTGTAGTAATGAGACTTACGTGGACTGGTACAACAAAGAATGAAAATTCTGCAGCAATTATGAATACAATTGGCAGAAATTAAAGGAAACTTGTACAAATAAATATTAAAATTCATGTGAGTAGCCAATTTAAAATAAAACCATCATAAAAAAAATTATGAGGCGGTAGGGGCACCTGTCAAATTTAACCCTTGGTCCCGACTCCCCACCCAGCACAACTCTAAAACCATCTCGTAAATCTTTATGAAAATGGAAAATCGTCTCCCACATTATTTTCCCGCCCTGCGGCTTCAAATAGAAATCGTAAATGGAAAATCGTCTCCCACATGAGTTTTTCCGCTCTGCAACTAAAAATAGAAATTATAGTTCATTGCAGAATGAGTCGTGCTTGCTTTTCCCTCTCTCGGACTAATGGGATTAGATGGTTTTAGATGGTTTACGTGCTTGTTGGTAAAGGGTAAATAAATAAAATAAAATTATATGTAATAATAAGTATTAGTCTCGTATTTTATGAAAAATTAATTGATAATTAAATTAAAGTAAAAACAATAAACAACTAAAATTGTATATAGAAAAATGCTTTCAACAATGAAAAATATAAATATTAAAAATAGAGTTACTTTATTTACATAGTTTGAATTGATAACCTTTTTAATTTATTATTAATATTTTTTCACTGATTTTTATTAATATTAAGTAAAATTATATAATTAAGTTTGCATATTCACATTTTTACTTCTATTTATTAAAGCATTAAATAAAACACCTTGTTCCTATCTATTTTTTATGCAAATACTTGCTTAAATTATGGTGGAAAATTGTCCATATGACATTGTGTTGTGTCGTACCATTACAATAACAATCATTATTATGACATTTGTCAAATAAAAACTTGTTTTTAGATTTTTTATTTTTAATATAATTTTTATGTTTAACAATTCAATTTAAAACCACATAGAAATAGTCATCAACAAATTAGAAAAAAAAAAAAAAAAAACATTTTATATTTAAAAACAATTTCCCCGATCGAGGTGTCAAGTCGAGGACAGGTTGGGTGGCCATACCACGCACCCTGACACGCGGTAAGGTTGGTAAGGTTGTCAGAGGGCCATTAAATAGAGCATTATGAAGACCTCTCCTACGATCATATAATGAATGAACCACGTTGCCACCCTTGCATTCACTGCATGTTGAGGTTTGGAACTCGAAAAACGCGTTGGATTTTGGATTGCAAAGGGATAATTGAAGTTGGAAACATCATTCTTCAAATAGCAAAGATTTTTTGGATGCAGACGGTGGTTTTGACAGTCAGAGGTTCTAAAGCTCAGCATCATCAACGTTGGGGAAGACTCAGTGGGTATGTAATGGTTATTACCATCCTTACTCTGCACTATGGTTTCCCTATTACCTCTCTGTCTAAGAAATAAATGATTGTCCCAGGAATCCCTCTTAATTTTTCTAGTTTCGTTTAGTTCTCAGATTACTCTGAACTTGCATGTTGAGGTAGAGGTAGTAGGTTTGGAGATTGAACCATGTTTTAGAAGTCTGCCTTTCAATACTATTGATATTAGATTTGGGCATTTAACATGCATTGCGTTCAATGGGTTATTCTATTGGCTTTGTTCAAAGGGTCTGGCTGGTATATCTCTTGGGATGCATATGTTAGTATGCAGAATTTCCAGCTCATATCCCTGTTTTTTTGTCTTTATTGCGTCAAAGGAATTTGCTTGTAGCTTTATATGTTGGCCTCTATGTTTCAGTATATTACTCTGTTTTGAGGTTTACACTTGTCGTTTATTTTCCTATGGGTTTCTTCAGTATGGGCGGGCATTCCATCGATCTCTGTTTCAATGCAAAAGTTTGTATCTTAGGGTCAGTCGTCGTAATTGGGTGTTGGCTGATAATATGGTTATTCTCGGAAATTCCCTTACTGTCTTAGTTCAAAGGTGGATTATTAATTGTGCCAAGTTTGTTAGTTCCTGCAACACTGTGAAGGTTAACCTCTTCTCCAAAATTCACTTGACTGAAAAGAAGCTGCCAAGTTTAATTGTTTCTAAGTTTCATATCTTTCCTCCATTTCAAATCACAAGGGGTTTCATCTTCTAAATCAGTAGATTACTTTAACCAGGGCAAGATGACAAAAGGAAGAAATGTCAGTCGAAAATCTAGTGATAGAGACATCAAATTAAAATCAACCCAGAAAACTAGTAAAAGAGGTCGGAAAAGAAATAAACAGATTCTGGAAAACTTAGCAAATATTTATGAAGCAAATACCCCTGAGAAAATTCACAAAACAATTCATGGATGGGAGAAACAAAATGATGAAGAAGCTACAAACATTCAAGAACAACAGGCCATGATAGATTTTATTTCTGATCTAGGGAGTACAAGGGATAGAGTGTCTCTGTTTCAGCAAACAGTTAAGACATACTGGAAGATAAAATGTGTGTTAGCAAGAGAAATGATGAGCATGCGAGAAAAGGAACTTAATTCCTCTGTGCTCTTTGAACTTCAACAAATTAAACAAGATATGTGTGAAATGTCCAAGACTCAACTCCAACCAAATGCAAGAATTGGAAGGATTGAGCAACAACTTTAGACTATCCAGCAAGCAGAGATGCCAGGGTCTACTGCTAAAGATCCAACACCTATAGATTCATCAGATGGATAATTTCTAAAATGCTTTGATAATTTTGAATGATTTTTGAAAATAGTATGTATAGTGTTTTTTTTGTATGCAACTTTTATGGACATAGTAGAGTAATCTTACCAGTGAGTAAAAGGAAGAAACAATACCAATTTTTGTTAGCTTATAACTCTATGAGGGGGCCAACAGATCTGGTTTCCTTCGGACTGGTTTCCTTTGGACAGGTTGAGGCTACCAAAAACTGATGAATATATATAACAACTTGCTCTATATAATAGAAAATGAAAAAGTACTACAAAATTAACGAAAAAAAATTAAAGAATAAAAAAATTATATTTTAATTTTCAAAATATTCAATTTAATATTTATTTTTTTCAAAACTTTAATAAATTTCATAAAATTTATTTAAAAATTTCTATATCAAAAGTGAATTTTTTTCGGCTAAAACACAATATAATATATATAATTTTTTTTAAGAAAATAAAAAAACAACATAACATTTATAAAAAAATTAACATTTAATTATTTTGATAAATTAAATATTAAAAAATAAATTAAAAGAAGAAAAGAATAAAACTTTCTAAATTGTATCCTTTCTTCTATTAAATTTAAAAGATCTCAAAATAAACATAATTGAATTTTAATTTGTAAAAACTTTAAAATAAATTAAAATAATCTTTAATCATTTTATGATTGATTAAATGTCTAAAATAATTTGCAATGAATACTTTAGAGCAATATAACTTTTAACCATTTTTATGAATACTTTAATGCAATATAGTTTTTAACCATTTTTATGACAAATTAAATGTCTAAAATAATTTTGAGTAAAATTAAAAGAATTTTGAAATATATATGAATAGCTTTCAAATTGTGGTTAGGTGAAAAATTAACCTTTTATTTCAAGGTGCACATTCTTTTCGCTAAATATTTAATTATATGACAGTAACTTTTTATACTAGATGTGAAAATTTAACTTTTTCATGTACGTATTCTTTATACTCAATATCTACCTTCATTATATAACATACCCAATAATTAAAAACATATATATATATATACTTGTAAAATGTCATAAGTTAATAAATCCCTTTCTCATTCACCAATTACATTGTGAATATCTAGGTGCCTAACATCCACATGATAATGATAAGATAGGAAAGTGTATTGTATACTTTTCTTGCACTAAATTCAAAGGATTTGGAATATAATTTTTACTTATCAAGAAACATTTTAAATTATTATTTTGATTTTAACCTATTATTATTATTTTGTTCGTTGTGACTTATGGGTTAGTTGAAAAAATTCCGAAAATCCCTTGTTTTTCGTTGGTGAAAAGGAAAATAATCACAGCCCCTCCTACTATTGATTAGTGGTATCAGTTCAAATCATAATTGTGAAAAACTTGACGATTTTCTTTGGAATCAGAAATAATACGAATATTATTTTTTCAATAGCTTTCCACATCGCTAGCAAACATTTAATATTGCAACAGTGACACTCACAAACTTTTAGTGCTTGACTCATAATATTTGTTGTCGTCACTTTGGGTCACGTCTTGCGCATTCCAAATAAAAAATCTAAAACAACCCTAGACACAACACATCACGATTCATGCGTGGTGGTGGATTAGCATTACATAAACCAAGGTTTGATGGTACACTGTAATAAAATAATTGGTATGGATTGTCATCTCATTATATTATAAAGGTTAATGTTATATATATATATATATTTTAAATTTATTTTATATTTTATATTATTTATAAATAAACCCCATACAAATAGTATAACTATTTATTCTAGCCAATAAAAAAATATATAATTTTTGAATTTAAAAAATAAAAGAAATCATTTTAAATTTTAGAAAATTTATTTAAATATAATAGTTTCAGATGAATTTTATAAAAAAAATTGAGAAATAAAAAAGTCAAAAAGTTTTTAGTAAATGTGAATTATTATTAAGTATATGGTAGAGATTTAATATTAATAATATAAATGATATTTTGAAAAAAAAAAATCTCGAGAAAAAATTGAACTTTTTATAAATAGTTACAAAAAGTTACATCGTATATGCCATAGCATTCCATATGATATATCGCCCGGTCAAAACAGGGCGAGGGCAGGTCAAAGATCCCAGTTACACATTGCCAAAAACATTGGACTCATCTTTTTTGCCTTTTTTCTTTTGAACTTTTTGCCAGTCATCCAGTGAACAAGCAGTATGAATAATGGCCAACTCCATGTTGGGGGGAAGTTGGACGTCTTTTTCTGAATCAGAACTTTCAGAAACATGTGCACGCTTAGTGCCAATCACCCCACGGTCATCATTCTGCTTGTCTTGTTGGAGATCCACGCGGTTCTGCTTGTCTTGTTGGGGATCCGCATCCGTAGGCGCGGATATCTTCTCATCAATTTCCTTGTTCTCTTGTGACTCTTGTTGGTTTTCTTGCTAATTTTTTGTTTCTATACCACTTGCACCTTTTTTCCCTAGATTTTCAAACCCCACTTATTACTTGCAAGACTTTTGTTATTTATTCTATCTTATTATATTTTACAACTAGCCAATGGTATTATTTTAAATATTAAGACTATTTTTTAACCCTTTTAACCCACACTACAATCTACCGTGTTAGTTCCACTTCCCTCTTTACTAAACACATTAACATTAATATCTTCTCCAAGATAGCGAAAAGTTATCGAGGCCTTTGCAACTATTCTACTAGTTTCATAATCAACTCTTACTTCAAACACAACTTTGTAATAAGGATAATATAAGGTTTTTCTAACCAGGTTCTACATATTCATGGCCTAATTCACTTCAACACCATTTACCAATTTTATGGCTACGAAATTTATGAATTAATAAAATGTCATTTATATAATGTGAGTGAGATGATGCTTTATATTTCATAAGTAAAAATTAGTTGTATGCTTATAGATTTGAAGTTTTAAATTTATTTATTTTTTGAAAAAAAAAAAGTTTTCTTATTCCTCATTTTATTTATATATTTATTATATTTTAAAAAGGATAATTACTCATATAGATGCATCTTGATTATATAGTTTATTCTATTTTATTTTTATGTATAAATATTTATAATTAATTAATGAAAGATTATATACATTAATTATATAAAAATAGGTTTATTTTCATTTCTCATATACAAAAAATTTTCAATTTAGAAGTGAAACATGGCTTCCCTAAGCCTTGGACGCAAATACTTATTGCACCTATCTTTAAAAGTGGGGATAAAAACATTCCCTCAAACTATAGGACTATCATGATTAGCCACATTTTAATCAAATTGTATGGGTTCGTTTTGGAAAAGAAGACTAGCCTCTCGCTTGAAATCCATGGTAAAATAGGTAAAGGGAAAGATGGTTTTAGGAGGCATCATTGTGACGACCCCTATCATTTTCCCAATTATATGTGCATTGTAAATATGTCATGCATTTTAATTAGAAAGAAAAAATGGGTTGAGTTAAGGGACACAGATTCCAAGGATTAGGGGAGGTTACTTGCTTAGGTGTTTGAGATTTTTTTGCTGCAAGAAAGAAAATATGAATTGGTCATGTTAGCTCTTGAAATATGGGTGGTGAAATTTATTGGTCTGATATTTTCAAAATTTATGGAGCAACAAGAGGAGTACGTAGACCCATGCTTTCTTTCAAAAAATTTACAAGAAAAAAGGACAAGAAATTAAAATAATACCGGGAAGGATGTTAGCTCGTATGGTTTGTTGGCTACCCGAAGCAACAATCCAACTAACAAAGAAATCTAGAAACTGTCGAATAAGTGAACCCTTATTATTGGCTAACAAGTCTATGGTAAGAGAAAGGGGCCCCACTATCAGAAGAAATATAATTCTAATGGCAAAAAAAGAACATGGAATACAAAGATACATTGCAAGGGGACAAGGGGGAAGACTACACAACATCAAGCAAGCAGCAAAGAGGAAATCGACTTGCTAGGCATGCACTCGAAAAATTAGATAGTGCAAGGAAACACAAGGACTGGAGTTGTTGAAACAACGCAACAGAGAAAATTGGAAGTTGGTGGAACGTCGCAGCAGAAAGGAAAACATAGGTCATTCAAACTACGGGAAGAGGAAATCAAACTATTGAGAAAGAGAAAAGAATGCAAAAGAGAGTTATGGAAAAGATGAACACAAAAGAATATCTAGAAAAAAGGAATGCATGTAGCCACAAAACAAGAAAGAAAATCGAATGGTTGGAAAATTGAGAAGGAGCTATGTTATAATTTTAATAAGGAATCAAAATGAAATCACTTCAAGTGACGGACCAATTGCCTCTCAATTCCCTAATATCCAATGGAAGGAGACAAGTTTTCTCTGGGTTCCTAAGTGTTGGGGTAGAGGAACTGTCCCTGGAAATTCGTGGAGGAATTCTGGATATTTCCTGGTTGTAGCTTAGTTTTACTACAAGTTCTAGAGTCCCCAAGGTGGGTGGAACCACAATGCTACAATCTTGAAGGGTGGAGACAGGAAGTCTCTAGACCCTTGTGCACCTTGTTGATTGCAACCAGTTGGTGGGTGGAGGTGGAAGAATCTCCGAAGTCACTGGCTCAATTGGTGGTTGTGTCTAAATCCTTGACAAAAATAACCCTCGGTCTCTGGAATATGGCTCGAGGGTGACAACTGTAAGTGAGAAAATTGGTTGCAAGTGAGAAAATTGGGTGGGGAGTCATTGTCCTAGAATCACTTGCCTAATGTATTTTTAGATAAGTGTTCCTTATGATTTTTTATTTACAATGAGAATATGTTTATATTTATAACTTGAAATGGATTAATCAAATGGGAACTTAACCGAGTTCTCACTTTTTAGAGGTAGCAAAGAATCATCTGATTTTGAAAAGTGTTGATTCAGAATACACATTTTTTTTGGAGCATATTATTGACACTTTTAATTGTGTTAATGAACATTTCTTTTTAAATGTTAGTGCTTTTCATGTTCATTTCGAAAAGCTTTGATGTAACATCAACCCTTTTTTTTGTCTTATTTTTGACATTTTAATTTTTCTAATATATTAAGTATGGATATTTTTTTAAAATGTTGGTGATTTTCATGCGGATTTTGAAAAACGTTGATGCACCATAAACATTTTTTTTGGGGGAGCATATTTTTGGCACTTCAAATTTTTTTATGTCTCAATATTTTGAAGTTATAATTTTTTTATATATTTATGTATAGTTAATTAATGCTTCAACGCACATAAACTAATTGTCACTAAAAATTTATATATATATATTTTAAATATATGACAAAAAATATACGTTTTTCATATATATATATAATTAAAAAATATACATTTCAAGATTTTTTTCTTCTGAAAATGACATGTTAAATAAAAGATTGTTATTGCACCAAAAAATGTATAAAAAAACAATTGTAATGAAATTTTTAGCAATTTTGTCTAGAGATCATAACATTTGATTTTTTTTTCAAAAACAACATTTCACATAAAATTTTAAGTTAAAAAAAAAAAAGCATTGTTAAAATAAAAATAAAAAAACAACTTTAAAAAATAAATCAAAATATCAAATTAAAAAAAAAAAACAAAAAAAACAAAAAACAAAAATTGTTGGAATTTGTAGGTTTTTTTGGAATCATGATATTTTATCTTCATTGTTGGAAACTATTGGAATTTTAATATTTTTTGGGGTTGTGATATTTTATTTTTAATGTCATTGCTGAAAAAATGTTGGAATTTTAGCCAACATCAACACTTTTTTTCATGTTTAATATTCACATATTTTAGTTTTTAATGTTATTGTTAAACCACCCCTTTTAATGTTATTGTTAAACCCCCCCCCCCACGCCCCACCCAAAAAAAAACAATGTTGATGCAACGTCAAGTTCCATGTGTTTTTTCTTGTTTTTTGCGCAAAAAAAAAAAAAAATTACCATCACTTTTAGAAAAAAGTTTAAAATTTACCAAACAAAATTTGTTCGAGCATCAACACTTTCTGTTTTGGGGTTTAATTTTTTGGGATTTTTTTACTAGAGTTCTCATTTTTAGGTAATAGTTCTTGTTCGATTGGTAACTTTGTTTCAAGCAAGGAGATCATCCTAGAGAATAAGGATAATATTAAAAACATTATTACTTCCAAATTTAAGGATAAGTTGTGGGATGGTAACGAGTTAGAGGGAAAAAGGAAGGTAAGGTATAATAATAAGGTGATTAAACCCACTCTTTCTAACCAAAAGTATCTTTCTGTCTTGACCAATACTAAGAAGAAAGTGAAATCAGATGTTGGTATATTCCCAAAATACCTTGGGATGACCTTTGCAATACTAAGAGAGTTGAAGATGAAAAACGCTTTCTCTTTGATTGTTTGATCCTTACTCACATCTGTTCTCCTTTTCAAAACATTGTCCACACAACCAACCTTCTTGACTTGTTAAGTAAGTAAAACGAGAGTGATCTTAGAATGTTTCTCTCCATTCTTTTTTATCATAGAAATAAAATATTAAAGAGTCTCAATTAATCGCTTTCTTTCTTAAGATTTGATAGACCATATTAGTCTTAGTAGACGTTAATCACCACCATCATCAACATCATTTTTTGAAAATATATATATTAACTTTTATCTAAATACTTTTCCTTACAAGAAAAATAAAATTATAATTTTTCATACATATATATAAATATTATATATATATTCTTTAACTAAATTCTTAAACCTTGTTAATTTAATATATTAATATTAAAATCATAGTAATTTTACACTTTCATTTATAAATTTTCAATATATAGATATTAAATTCTTAAACCTTGTTAATTTAATATATTAATATAAAAATCATCCTAAACATGAGGACCCTTCTTATCTTCATACGGTCTTTCTTATCTTAATAATATTCAATTTTTCCCAATAATTTTCTCCAAAGTATTTTTTAAGCAAAGATGTATATGTATGAATGTCTAAGTCATTCTTTCAATTTTGCACATGTACTTGCACAGACATTTGCGTCCACCTTTTACACATTCATTTCTATCCTACATTTTTTTGGCATCTATAATTAGTTGTAAGTTTTTTTTAAGCAAAGATGTTTATGTACGAATGTCTAAGTTATTCTTTCAATTTTGCACATGTACTTACAGAGACATTTGTGTCCACCTTTTACACTTTTATTTATATCTTACATTTTTTTAGCAAATCTATAATTAGTATAACTAGAATTTGCATCAAGAAGTGCAAAGTAACGCCGAGAGTGGGGAATGTGGAAAACAATAATTAAGTAAAATATATGGAAATTTTAGTTTCCATATATATTTTAAATAATGTAAAATATATTATGACTTGTGATCGGATTCCTAGGGAACCAGGGGAAATCGGATTCCTAGGGAACCAAGGGAAACTAATCCCTACCCTTGACTTCAAAATAAATCTATGATTTTTATAAGAATGAAAAATACTGTAGAAAAAAAAGAAGGCATAAATGATGGCCCTTCATTCCAATTATTGATATAATATCCCAATTATCCGCACATTGTTTTATTTTGTTGAAAAGCCATACCAGCTGGGTCACATCACCATATAGATATGTTTGTATATGGTCACACTCAGTCTCGTGATTTCTCTGAAGTGTAAACTCCATTGTGATTTTGGGTTTGTTGAAGAGCATTTGAGTGATGGAGGAAATTAGTGGTTTTTGGTATTATGTAATGATTTTCATGACATTATAGTTGGTTTTAAAGGTCATTAATTTTCCAAGAAAGGGCACAGGGAAGCTGCTTCTAGGGCCTCCCAGATGACCCATTGTTTGAAATCTACTCCAGCTCAGGGGATGCCCAACGAGTCTATGTACCGCCTTGCTACAAAATACACTCTTATGGCCCTTCATCTCGGAATGAGAGCCACAATTGTGGTTTCATCTCCCACTATGGCCAAGAAAGTCTTGAAAAGTCATGACCAAGTCTTTTCCGAACGCACCGCCATAGAAGCTGCCAAGTGTCTCTCCTACAACGACTCTTTGATGGCATGAAGAAACACCCGTGGGCCTCGTTGGTGTGTGCTTCAGAGATTCTGCAACACCAAGCTGTTCAGTGTCAAGAGACTAGAGGCTTTGCAACATCTCAAGGGTCTGATGGTGGTTCCGAAGTCCAAATACTGCGGTCGAGTTTCCATGTGGGATGCTTAAGAAAATATATGCAAGGAGGGCTCGGCCATCTACTGAGTCAAGTCGATGATATAGTAGCTCGGAGGTTCAAGTACTTGCACAATAATACCAAAACTGCTCTATAGATTGTGGACCTTCCCATACATCTATCCAAACTCCAAATCCTTAAAATAGACACTGCCCACCATGATGGAGAGGCCTCGACGAGGGATGAACTTCATAAGATCTATGTAGAAGAATTACCATTCAATAATTTTGTTGAAGATGACACAAAATTCCAGGCTGTTGCTTCACTTCTCTCAAAAGAATATGATGTTGTGCTTAATGCAGATAATTTCTTGTGTCAACCTAGCGTTGAGTAGAACGATGAAATCACCATGAGACAATTCCAGGAGTTGCAACAACACACTATTACATGTGATGGTCAATAAAACTACAACTGGTGAACGCACTGTTGTGAACTTATGTTCACCCATAACATATGTACCTTTTCCATATAGATCTCATTCTTCATTCACTATGAGATCAAAGTGCACAAGGTAAGTCAATGGTAATTCAAATATCATTCACTAGGTTTCTGGAATTCATATCCCTGCACATCATTCACTTACTGCATACATAATTAGGATCTTAAACATAAATCATTACACTAATCTCTGCATACTATAGACAATCCTAAAAGCAAAAATCATTGTATACCTGTATAGATTCAAAATAGTCTCACTATCATCATTTATGTGTCACAAATGTTATGTTAGCTAAGAAAAGTGTGAGGGATAGAGTCTCAAACTTTGTCACGAATCCAAAATACAACCAAGAAAAAATATCCATACAACCTCATCCATATTCAAGTATTCAAAGAACATACAATCGTTAATGATAACTCAAGCAACCAAGACCCAACTCGTCAAATATCAACATTACATTATGATATCTACATATATATCTCTACATCAAATACTCATCATTAGATAAACAAGGGCATATCAAAGGTATTACTATGGTCTATGAAGATTGGGATAAGAGTCACAAAACTAATTTCGACATATTTCTGACCCCTGCAAACATAAGATGAGTCATGGTATCTGAACATATATACCATGTCCAATCATATAGATCTTTGTAATTCAATCCCTGTACTGCAATATCAATGTAAGCCTTTGTCTCTTTAGTCAATAAATCATCCTTGCATTATCACATTAGATAACAAGCAAATAATCAAACCAAACAAGATTTATATTACTGATATACACAAGAATATTTGAAAATAAATCATAATCATGCGTTGATCAAAAAATTAAACCGTCCATCCTCTCTGTCATCTATCTCTACATATAACCTTTAACAATTTGCAAATAAACAAAAAATACAAGTCACCACTTCCATGGTATCAAGGCATCCTCTGCATATACATTAGATCTCTGAAAACAATGCTATATGAGCAAGTGAGGAAAAAAACATAAGCTCGTTGTTTAAGAGACTGAGCTATTTCAGCAAATGCTACTATATATATCTGCTCCCTATATCCTCCATTACACCTGCATTCAACAAGTTAGATCATAGATATCAATGCTTGATCACCTTCATGTGCCCTTGCCCAAACTCGTGCGAGACAAAGCGTAAGAAATTCAAAGAGATGCACTTTTCAAATGTATTATATCGATCTCCTTTTATAGCACTTAATCCCATCAATACCTTAGGAAAAAAACTAATGCTCTCCAAATACCACATGCAACATAACTAATGTATTTAATGTTGTTATTATTGACCATGTTAATAAAACCCCACGCAAACAATTCCATTGACGAAAACGTTGGTTTCACTCGTGGTTTTTATTTTTCACCACCTACAGGCATGGCCACACGGATGAAGAAGGTAAATTTTTGGTGAAACCTTCCCAGTCGCCCCGTTAACAAGCCTTCCCAGCGGCTGCAACCTTCCAACCACACTGTTGACCTTTCCTCCGTGCGGCTGAGGCTTAAACTATGCCAAAAAAGCTCCACTCAGTCAAGTACTTGGCCACGCTTATGCCTCCTACTTTGCAACATCTTACAAACCTTTTTAACCACCTCTCATTCAATCCTATACAACTTCTTTCACTCAAACATCAATCCTGCAGTTGACACTGCAAACCTACACTATGACCATCAAACAAACATGAAGACATACAAACAAGAGAGGAAAAAATAATCCTCCATGTAAACATATTGATATGACATCTTCCATTAGTCTTGTACTACAATATGACACATCAATCCTGTGATGAATCCATCCACCGTACAATCTTGTTCTTAAACTTCCATATAGTTGAAATCAACATTCAACATCCAAATCAAACATCCAGGTTGACATTGAGGCCAAAACATTAGCCATAATGCCAATAGGATTTGCATACGCAACCCATCCATATGATCAAACTCCCAACCACTGATGAGCGCCCTTTTTTACAATCCCATTGCATAATCCTGTAATATATCAGAGCCAAAATAATGTTTTTTTTAATCTCGGGGGTAACTTTAACCAAATTCCCAAACCACCATATTCACCATGTATGTATAATGTCTGATGGCAGAGGGAGTCCAGCAGTTCAGTATTACAGATTTCGTAGCTGAGGCTGTAAAGGTAGCCTTCGATTGGAGGTCATGTGCAGAAGCAAAGCAGAAAGCTACTTTCTATCTCGATTCTATAAAATCAGGGGATGTCCGTGTTTTAACAAGTACTTCATTTGCATTGGGGACACGCGAAAGGTATTCTGAAGTTCGTCTTTATGGATTCAAAATGCTATAGCATCTAGTACGGTTGCGATGGGAGGAGCTCAACAATGAAGAAAGGGAACACTTTGCAAAGATGAAAACTAATATGATTTTTGAAGTATCAAAGCCTCATGAAGAATGGGTATTGAAGAGCCAGACTGCAGCACTTGTAGCAGAGGTGGTAAGGAGAGAAGGGCTTACTTTAGGGCCAGGCGTATTACCAACTCTTGTCTTTATATGTGATCAGATTCCAATACATGCAGAACTTGTTGCTATGGTGTTGAGGTGGCTTCCAGAAGACATCACTGTGCATAATGAAGACTTAGAAGGAGATCGACATCGACAGTTATTTCACAGACTAACATATTCTTTATCTGAAATTTGGCCTCTATGTGTAAAACGCTGCCCACATTCTGAAATTCTGGAAATGAATGGCTGCACCGAAAAATCTAATACACCACTGATCCGACAACCCTTTTTTGCAACTTATGGAAGGTCGAGGAAGAGGAGGGGGAATGGAACCAGAGCCGGAGCAGGAAGATGATATGGAGCAGGAGCGAGAAACGGATGGTTGCACCGAAAACTCTAATAAACGACCGATCCAGTAGCCCTTTTCTGCAACTTACGGAAGGTCGAGGACGAGGAGGTGGAACGGGAATGAGAATCAGAGCTGGATCATGAGCAGGTGGAGGAGATGGAGCAGAAGTGGGCGAAGGACGACCAGGACGACTTACTCACCCAATATTCTGTCGACACATGTCAACATGTAATTGGCTAGAAGGGCGATGAGGAAGCTTTTTGATTGGGTGGGGTGAAAAGTGGTTGCCCACCCAATCTCATAAAGAAAACGCCTCCGGCGTAATTAGTTGTAATAAAATAGCTATCAGTTTTAGGTAATTTAATTATTATATTTTTTCTTTTTTTCTTGGCAAAACTTTCAAGTAATTTTATCTAAAAATTTAACAATTTTTTTTTTCAAATTATAAATTTAAAATGTGTAATTTACACATTCTAAAATTATCTAAAAAATTAATAATTAAAAATTCTTTAATATAATCAAAATATTTTATAAATATTAATTAATCACAATTTTATCAAAAAATATACTATTAAAAACAATAACAACTTCTACTTTGTTTGTAAGCTTCGTAGATATATTATATTACTGAAAAACTGATATTACATTGATAACTTCCATTTCCCAAAAACTCTTTGGGACCTCATGTTCCATTAGTGGGAAAAAAGTTCACCATTACTATAAGTGACAACCTTAGGTCCTTTCAGTAACAACCTTAGGTTCGAGAATTAACTTTCAGATTGTTCAAAAACTTACAAAAAATTACAAAATGTCAAGATAGATAGACAAGTTGTTTCCCATAAAGAGTTACAGGAAAAAGTATGAACAGAGAAAACTAGACAAAACTTGTGTTTGCATATGGCATACTAAAACACCATGAAAATGATACAAGCATAGAAAATATAGGCATATCTTGTTTACAAAATGAAATACCAAGAACCATGAGTAACTATTAATCTGATAGGATAACTAGAGAGAGGGAGTTGGAATTTCCTTGGGGAAGAATCTTTGTTGGAGCTATTGGAGTGTTGATGACTATTGGTGCTTCAGGTTGCATATCTGATCCAAAGTCAGAGTTAGACACCACAAAATGCTCTGCCCGTGTTAATCTAGCCACGATTTCGTCCAGATTGTATCTAATATACTAGAGAATTTTCTTAATCTCATCTTGTCTTGCAAATAACCGATAATGGGTGACTTGCTTGTCACAGATGACCATGTGAAGCAAGGTTTCTAGCTGACGACGCACAACTACTAAATGAAGGGATTGGAGACTCATTTTTCAAAATTTCCTAGGTCCACCTAAAGGTGCTGCCACTGATTTCAGAGTCATATACATATGATCGATCCCCAAATTCCCTTGCTTCAAAGTGAAGAATCACATTCTTCACTTCATGGGGAAAGGAATCAAAATGATAACCCATAGAATGCCAACCAAAGAGACGCCGACGATGAGAGGAATATGCACGTGAGGTGCCACCCCGAAGACTGGGTAGACATTGTCTGGGTGTCATATAATGGTTGGGAAAATGTGTGTAGACATGGGAAGGGGGACAAGCAAAAGACTACACTGGTGGACACACAGTATTATTGAAGCGTGGTGACTGAGACAAAATAGGGTGTTATCAACCATTGAGAGGAAGAGCGACCCAAATAAATATTCAAGCTCCTAAAGTAATTGAATTTGTAGAGGAAAATGATGGATAGGAACTTGGAAATTGACCGTAGCGAAGACCTGACTCGTGAGACCAACAAAACCATATAAAAAAGTGCCTATATGTCAGAGACCACATACGAGGACAAAAAATTGAATGAAATACTTGCAAAGTCAGCAATTTGGGGGGACATAGTGGGTAGCACATTGACCAACTCAAAGGAAGGATCTGTCGTTGTGTTATGAAGAAACAAAACAAATAACTTGGACACCTGTAAAATCCAGATAAGGTGACAAAGGGAAATCACGCAAAATGACCAAAAAATTGATAACAAGAAAGGTATCATGGAGATAGGTAACACAGTAACAACTTCTATTAATTAAAATGCACCATCATAAAACACTTAAAATAGTTAGGAAATAATTATGGCACTTACCCTTTGGAATTCCAACCCCCAATGGTACCATCAATTTAGTTAGAAAGTTGTGCGGTGAAAACAGTTGGATCAAATTAGGAAATAATCAGGGCACTTATGCTTTGGAATTCCAACTGTCAATGGTACCAACAATTTAGTTGGAATGTTGTGCGATGAAAGAATTTGTTATTTTCCCTTTCAACTTGTCAACAATATTATTTTTCCTAAAATTTACCTTGATGTACAAAAGATTTGCTTAGTTATATGGTATAAAGGGAAAAATCGTCTATTCACTTTTGGAGTTGTGATGTAGGGGCATTAGGCTCTAGACAATACTTTGTATATAAATAGACATAGGGGGATCTCATGTTTTGATTTTCTATGTAATTATTCATAATTTAGTGACTTTTAGTTAAATGTGGAGAGAATTGTAACTGCCCTTGAATGATTAGTGGGCATATGCAGAGATAGTCAGTTCAGTTTGTCTAGGGATTAGGCTAAATTTAGAACTGTAGGAGTTCAAGAGTTTTGTTGAGTCACTGAAGAATCTGAATCAATTCTTTAATAGTTTTTGTATAAAAATAAGCCTAAAAGGCATAATAGGGAGTCCTGCAGACCTGCATCGAGCTGCATAGAGTTAGAGAGCCGAAGAGGCAGAGTAGGAGAATAGAAGGCCATCATATTGAAGATCTGGCCAACTAGAAGTTTGTAAGTAATGTCACTATATAAGTGAAGAATTGTTTCAGTATTGCATACACATTTGTTGATTTAAATTCCTGTGTGAATGGGCTTGAAATTCATAAGTGAGAGTATAAGAATGTGTAATTAGACCCTGTAAATTGAGGGCTTGATGATGCTCTGTATCTGATGACAAAATTGATGTCGATTAACGAGATGACTAATCTCGAGGTTGTAGTTTTAAGTTAAATGTATGGAGGGTTGCGCGTTCCCTTGGAGAAACAAAGAGAGATTATAGTCATCGACCACTGTAAGGGTCAATGACTTAGAGTGGAATTGAGTCCGATACAGTGTTTGCTATCCGAAGATATACTGTGTGTTGATTGACTAAGATTTAGAAATCGTGCTTGGGTTTTTTATTAAGGAACTAACCATAGGCACTAGACCTGAACTAATCCATACGCAGGTGAATGCAAGGGTTATTAAGCCTGTTTTAACACCAACAGAAGCCTGCGTAAGATGAAATAAAACTGAATTTGATGGCGCAGTTTGAATGAAGGAAGGAACCTTGAATGGAGTAATGGAATCGTGAGTTGTGTGAACAGTAAACACGATTTCATCCCACAATACTAGCAGTATCGCGTGGTGCCTTAGGTGGTAAGTGGATTTATGAAAAAAAACGTGATTCCATTAGTTGTTGGATGCGTGGAAAAGGTGGTAAGGCAGAAACCACTCTTGTCGCGTTTTTTTTGAGCATTAAACCTCTGTGAGAAAAAAAATGCGATATTTGTTTATGGTCGTCGGATCATCCAAAGCAACATGATAAGTTATCCATCGTTGGATGAGGAAGGTACGTTAGCACTGGGGCCCAACTCTAATATATGTTGGTTGTTGCTATTCTAATTAAGGTTTGCAGTTTATATGAATTGCCATAACAAAAGGGTCACCGTGGAGGCGTTATGAATTATGTATAATGTGCGTTGATTCGCCACAGGGTTATATCGTAATTTTGGTCTTGAACAAAGTATATAGTGTGCATCAGGTGTCGTATTAAGTAGAAGATTAAGGGGGTTTTAATTCGATTGTGCATTCCATACAAAGTCGGATATTCTTCGATTTTAGTGGAATATTTTTCCTAATAGGGTCTCCATTGGAAGTGAAAAGGTAGCTTCTGAATGTGAAATAAAGCATTGGTGGGGTTATTATTAAAGGGGTATCTTATATGCTTTGAGGGTTTATAATAAGTTTTTCTTCCGCATAAGAGAATAGAATTTGGGCTATTGAAATGTGTGGTTTCATAACCATAAGAGGAATTTGAAATTAATATCTCAAATCTCAGATTTGAGATATTAAAACTTCCAGCTAGATTTCATTTAAATTGCCAGTCCAGAAGATAGAACACTGTGATTTTGCCAGATTGAGAGTTTGTAAAGGATTGAAACTTGGGATTCATTTATATATACACAAAAGTGGGAACTGTGGGTTTTACCCGACATCAAGTGGTATCAGAGCTAGAATTGGAATAGCTCTTTGAGAATTAGTTTTTGAAATGCACATGTACTGAAACAGTGAGGAAATTTTGGGCTTAAAATCTGTTTAACAGAATTTACAGACTTGATTAATTATGCAGTGAAGGTATTCATATTTGCAGAATCTGAATTTGGAGACAAAGTGTTTTGAAGATTGCATTAGATAGAGATGCAGTGCAGGTGAAAGAAGAAGCAAGATAATTCAGGGATCTTGGGAGGTGAGTTGATGAGCCTTATTTAACTCTGGCTTGAAGGTTTTGTTTGCAGAATGTAGAGTGCAAGCAATTGAGGAAGGAATCTCAGCAAAAGCAGATCATAGCTTTGGGAGCAGTGATGAAGGAATCCAACAGAGGATTCTGTGGTAAGAAGAAGTGTGGCAGAACCTGGAGGATTCCAAACTGAGGTTGGAGGAAAAGAAGAATAGATGTGTTCTTGAGGAGTTGCAGAGTGAAGCCTAGAGAGAGCAGAAGAGAGTGCTCAGAAGGTTCCTGCAAAAGGGGACCAGTACTTACCAAAGCCGGATCTGGAGGAAAGGATTGGTGAGGTAAGTTGCAACAAGAGAGCTTGCTATTGCAGAGGCTTAATGCAGCTTGTGAGTGAAGAACTCATGGAGGAGAAAATGGCTACTGATAGCCACAACAGAGATTGCAGAGGTTTTGAGAGAGGCCACAACAGAAGAGTGAGGGAAGATGCCAAAGAAAATGGCATGAGGAAGAAACTCACTGATGAAGAATATTGGAAAGAGATAGCTGAGATCATAGAGCAGTTCAACAAAGTGGAACTGATGATAAAAGAAAGACAGAGAGTGGGTTGGCTCATGAAGAAGAAGGTGAAGTGGCAGAGGCTACAAATGAAGAGAGAGCAAATGATAAATGCTCAGCTGAAAGACAGATTACTCAGGATGATTGAGTATTTGGAGAAGGACTTGAAGACTGAAACTTCAAGTAGGACCAAGAGGTCAAATGGCCTTACATCTGACAAATTTTATATGTTTGTAGGAAGAACATATGGAGAAGACAAAACTGCTGATGTTGTCACTAAGGAAGAAAATGGAGCAGCTAGATGTTTTGAAAATGTCCATGCACAGTTGGAGAAAGGTTCTGCTTTCCAACATATTGGAAGCAGAAGAGATTTAAATTGTGATGATGGCCAGACGCTGGAGGTTGGACAGCTCAAGGAGACTGAAGAGAGGACCATTGAAGAATTCCTGAAATGTATTGAAGACTTGGAACATCAGAAGGACTTGATCATCAAATCATCAAATGAGACCATGGGGTCTTATGGTTTTACCACTGACAAGTTGTGTGTGAATGCAGGTATTGATGAAGACAGTTCATATGATGAAACTGTGGTAAATGAAGTTGAATGTTGCTAAGCAAGATATGATGATTATCTTTCGGATGAAGATCAGATTGAATTGCAGCAACAGAAGGAATTCATAAATTCCTTGTTTTATGAAAGATATTATTTCAATGAAGTTGTGTTTGATGATGATAAATTTGTTGTTAATGCTAATAATGATAAATTTCTTTTATTAAATGGCCAAATTTAAGATGATGGACAGATAACTGAAGTTATTGTAGAGATGGAAGATCAGAATTCTATTCTGATGAAGGCTGAAGAGATAGTGATAGCAGGAAACTTGACTTGTGAAGATTGTGAAAATGTTTCCTTAAATGAGATGCCAGGATTGTGGCATGAGCAGAGGACAGAAACACAGAGAGAAGGTGTTCATATTTTAAGGGAAGAAATGACTGGGGATGAGAAAATTCATTTTTATGAACTAGAGCAAGGAGACATCCTTGAAGAGGATGATGCAGAGGAGAGACTAGTTGACAGTCTCAAGAATTGTTTGAAGAATTGGAATCAGCAGGATTCAATGCAAGAGAGGGAACCTCAATTTCAGAATTGGGGATTGCAGAATGTAAAGACAAAGAGGAATGAAGGCAGTGAAGATTTTCTGAGTCTCAGAAAAGACATAGAACTGTAGAGGGAAGAATTGGTGATTGAATCATCAATTGAGACCATTGGGCCTTGTGGTTTTAAAACTGATAATTTGACTGTGGAAGACAACCCATCGCTTGTAGTTGTCTTGAATGAAGATGAGCAGTTGAAGGAAGGTGAGACATTCATGTCTCCTGTAAAGGAACTTGTTATTTCTGTAGATGACAAAGAAGAGTTGGCTTGTTTGAATAGCCAAGAGAAGACTGTAAGGCAAAATTTTGGGGTTGGTATAGTAGTAGAGAATCAGAGTTTTACTTTGATTGAAGATGAAAATGCAGCACTTGAAGAACTTGATTTGATTATAAGAATCAATCAAGGAGATGAGAGGAAATTGTTGAAGATTGCCCAAGAAGAAGAAGAACATGTTGGAACAACTTTACAACATATTGATGATATGGTTATACAAGAGAGATGGCTGAAAACATTTGGAGAAGAGAATGAAATGGCAGAGTAGCAGATTGAGGTGTTGCTAGAAGAAATGATAGAGCAACAATTTGAAGTGTTGCCAGAGGAGGCAGAGACACAAAGGTTTTATAACTTTGATGTTTGTCTTATGATTGCAAGTACTGATGGAAGGACTAAGGGATGTTTAGTCCAGAAGAGGAAAAGATATGATGACAGAGATTGGAAATTTAAATACCAGTCCAGAGAATTGCTGAAGTCAGAGGATGAAGAAATTGTCATGGATGGAAATCAAGAAGAGTTTTACTGTTGCAGAGGACAAGAGGGTATGGATGATTGGGTGGTTGCAAGCAGCAGTAAGAGTCAAGTAAGAGTGAGAGTTCAAAAAGCAAGAACTGAAGAAGTAAGGACTGAGCAAATAAGAACTCAGCAAGAAGAAGCAGAGGTAAGAATTCAGCAATCAAGCGGAAGCAGTATCCAGTAGTCATAAGACATATTAGACAGAGAAATTGAATTGATAAGAAGGTTGATGGTGAAAGTGTCTGAGAGAAAGATAGCAGCAAGAAAGTAGAGAAACAACAGCAATAAGGGAAAGACAGTCACAGACAGTGAAAGCATAACAAGTGGAAGGATGCAGCATAAAATATGGAAGCCTGGAGAAGTACAACAGAAGAATGTTGCAGTAGATGATCAGCTACAAAATAAAGTGTGGGATCCAGGAAGACAAGAATGAAAGCACATGATCAGGAGATCATGAATCATTTTAACCTAGGGAGTCTAATGCAGGGGCATTAGGCTCTAGAAAATACTTTGTATATAAATAGACATAGGGGGGTCTCATGTTTTGATTTTCTATGTAATTATTCATAATTTAGTGACTTTTAGTTAAATGTGGAGAGAATTGTAACTGCCCTCGAATGATTAGTGGGCATATGCAGAGATAGCCAGTTCAGTTTGTCTAGGGATTAGGCTAAATTTAGAACTGTAGGAGTTCAAGAGTTTTGTTGAGTCACTAAAGAATCTGAATTGATTATTTAGTAGTTTTTGTATACAAATAAGCCTAAAAGGCATAATAGGGAGTCCTGCAGACCTGCATCGAGCTGCATAGAGTTAGAGAGCCGAAGAGGCAGAGTAGGAGAATAGAAGGCCATCAGATTGAAGATCTGGCCAACTAGAAGTTTGTAAGTAATGTCATTATATAAGTGAAGAATGGTTTCAGTATTGCATATGCATTTTTTGATTTAAATTCCTGTGTGAATGGGCTTGAAATTCATAAGTGAGAGTATAAGAATGTTTAATTAGACTCTGTAAATTGAGGGCTTGATGATGCTCTATATCTGATGATGAAATCGATGTCAATTAACGAGATGACTAATCTCGAGCTTGTGGTTTTAAGTTAAATGTATGGAGGGTTGCGCTTTACCTTGGAGAAACAAAGAGAGATTATAGTCATCGACCACTGTAAGGGTCAATGACTTAGAGTGGAATTGAGTCCGATACAGTGTTCGCTATCCGAAGATATACTATGTGTTGATTGACCAAGATTTAGAAATCGTGCTCGGGTTTTTTATTAAGGAACTAACCATAGGCACTGGACCTGAACTAATCCATACACAGATGAATGCAAGGGTTATTAAGCCTGTTTGAACACCAACGGAAGCCTGCGTAAGATGAAATAAAACTGAATTTAATTGTGCAGTTTGAATGAAGGAAGGAACCTTGAATGGAGTAACGGAACCGTGAGTTGTGTGAACAGTAAACATGGTTTCATCCCACAATACCAGCAGTATCGCACGGTGCCTTAGGTGGTAAGTGGATTTATGAAAAAAACGTGATTCCATTAGTTGTTGGACACACGGAAAAGGTGGTATGGCAGAAACCACTCTTGTCGCGTTTTTTTTGAGCATTAAACCTCTGTGAGAAAAAAAAACACAATATTTGTTTATGGTCATCGGATCATCCAAAGCAACACAATAAGTTATCCATAGTTGGATGAGGAAGGCACGTTAGTACTGGGGCCCAAATCTAATATATGTTGATTGTTGCTATTCTAATTAAGGTTTGCAGTTTATATGAATTGCCATAACAAAAGGGTCACCGTGGAGGCGTAATGCATTATGTATAATGTGCGTTGATTCCCCACAGGGTTATATTGTAATTTGGGTCTTGAAGAAAGTATATAGTGTGCATCCAGTGTCGTATTAAGTAGAAGATTAAGGGGGTTTTAATCCGATTGTGCATTCCATACAAAGTCGGATATTCTTCGATTTTAGTGGAATAGTTTTCTTAATACGGTCTCCATCGGAAGTGAAAAGGTAGCTTCTGAATGTGAAATAAAGCATTGGTGGGGTTATTATTAAAGGCGTATCTTATATGCTTTGAGGGTTTATAATAAGGTTTTCTTCCGCATAAGAGAATAGAATCTGGGCTATTGAAATGTGTGGTAAAATAACCATAAGAGGAATTTGAAATTAATATCTCAAATCTCAGATTTGAGATATTAAAACTTCCAGCTATATTTCATTTAAATTACCAGTCCAGAAGATAGAACACTGTGAGTTTGCCAGATTGAGAGTTTGTAAAGGATTGAAACTTGGGATTCATTTATATACACAGAAAAGTGGGGACTGTGGGTTTTGCCCGGCATCAAGTTGTCTACGGAGGCAGAGGAATTTCTCGGACGACCAAAAGTGGCCGGAATCTGGGCAAAAAAAAATTAAGAAATCTTGCAGTAGTAGTGTTTGAATCATGTTTTTGATGGTGGAAATGGATTGAGCACCATCAAAAACCTTTAGAGCACCCAAAATATTGAAGTTTGATAGCTTTAACCTGAATTTACAAAAATCCCTACCAGATTTTCTTAAAAATTTACAAGAATTTCCATGATTTTCAAGGCAAAATAACAATCTAGCTAGACTATAGTTTCAAGACATCAAATATTTATTTTAAATAAATAAATCTTAACTTCAGCATTTAAGAAAATAAATATTTTATTATGCCACTGTGAAGTGATACTTAGCGATAGTGTTGGGTCATTATTTTTTATTGTATCGCTAAAATTTCAAAAATCAACATGGGTTTTCAATTTTTTTTTTAAGATCTGACGTGGTCCACCACCGCCACCAGGGCTACCGAGGTCATATGTCAACCTCTCTTGTTCCATCTGGAGGGGCTATAACCTTTTCACATGGTAGCTCATCGACAAATTAATGGATTAGCCAAGCATAACTCTTTCCAGATGGCACATTCATTGAAGAATTAATGGATTTGTGAATGCCACAAGTTATCGTAACAACGAATCCACCCATAATTTCCCATGTCGTCGTAACTTTCATAAATGCCGGTAAGTACTCAATGGCCATTTGTGAGGCAATACGCTGTCGTAACAGTGAATCAACCTATAATTTTCCATGTCGTTATAACTTTCATAAACGTCAATAAGTTTGTTGTGTTAAATGTGCTTTGTGTTGAGTGTTACGAGGTTTTAATAAATTTCCACCAACTTTGATGGTATTGTATGGCAGAGGATCAAGATTTAATACAAATTCAATAAAAAGTACAGACAAAGATTTAATAAACATTCAAAACTATGATTAACATAGTTATATGCTTCATTCAAGACTCGCAGCTTCATTCCACAGTGGGCTGAGGGTTTACTTTTCTTTAGTTATTGATGAAGTAGCAGGTATTTCTAGTCGGCCCAATAAAACACACACACGTATTTTTCAATTGTATTAGCATGAGCTGAATGAGCTTCCAAATCGTTAGTGAGCTTTTCATGAATCAAGTGGCAGGGACTAATAAGAAGATGTACATGGGATATTATAATTGCTACCTCGGACGTTAAGCTAAGTGGAAAAACCCTTTTTTTTGGGAAATTTCCGTGAGGAATCTGGCAAAGGAAATGAACTTCGTCATAGTTTCATTATCGGATGGGAACATTGCTGCCTAAATTTGGAAGGATTGTGTGGCTGCTTGTGGCTACATTTGATTGCAACGTTGTGAACATGTAGAGAGTGGAGGTGAAACATGTTGATAGATATTTTTAGTCGAACTTGATATTCTATGTTATATTTATTTATTTACTTTCCTTTTTTTATGTTTAATAAATGGACATTATTTTATCCATGTTAATTTATTTTCTTCATAAACTTTCTTTATTTTAATTTTAGAATTATATAGAATAACTATCACGGCTAAGTGAAGGGTTTCGATGTGCATTATTAGTGTGATCGGGGAGAGCAGGTTTTGGTATTGGAGTCTTTTGGTATTGGAGTCTTGGACCTGAGTGAATCCCTCGTACATGTGGCACGAATCCCTCATCCATGTGGCACGACATAACGGATTCATGACTAGAAGTTATATGGCCACATGTCTTGCAAGAGAATTATGCATGTGGTTTATTTATATATATGACCTTTTTAGAAAGTTCATTGTTACAAATAGTATACTCATTTTTACTCATATAGTTCTTCACAAAAGGAGATAAAGAAAAAGTTTTTTGAGATGAAGAAAAAGTCTTTGAGATCAGATAGGGTGTACCAGTCTAGATTCATATTAACTCTCGATCTATCAAGTGCTTAGAGGGAAAAAATTTCTCGAGGTGCAAACCTATTTTTTGTGCGCAAAATTTGAGGAAAGGTTTGCACCTCAAGAGATTTGATCCCTCTCAGCACTTCATAGATACAGAGTTAATATGGATCTATGTTGGTTTCAGTGATGTGCATCCAAGTAAAATATATCGAACATATGATTAATTTTATCAATAATATGTAAATACATTTAATATTAATATAATCATTATCGAACATATGATTAATTTTATCAATAATATGTAAATACATCTAATAATAATATAATCATTTTATATATGCTCAATATGTCTAATATTTATCTGGTCATTTTAATTTTAAATTTTCTTAGTTACCTTAGTTTGTTGAGATGATAAATATTGTTAATAAATTTAATGATGAAATAAAAAATTTGAATACAAAGTGACAATGTAATAGTGTTTAATGATTGAAAATGTAAATAATAAGAATGCATCCAATTACAAAGAGTATTCATTGTGATCACTCTCAAACTATTTTCTTTTACTATTCTTATTGTCACCCTTGTTAGTTTATCATATTTTCATTTGGATTATATGAAAAGGATGGTTGAAATCGTAAACCATTTAAATATTTAGTTGATCTATTATACTAAACATCATACATTGTTTCTCTTTCTCTCAAATATTAATAGGTTGAATTACTATAACACAAAAACCAATGTACATTGTCAATAATTTTTTGTGCTTATATTGTAATCAATGCACACTGTTAATCTAGTCACTTTAAAATTATTGTACCATCATATGTCCAATTACAACAAATTAAAAATCAACGTGTACACTAAAATCAATGCATCTAATGCAAGTAATCAAATAAGATTAGAAAACAACATCTACACTGAAATCAATGCATCTAATGCAAATAATCAAATAGGATTAGAAATCAACATCTACACTGAAATCAATGCATCTAGTATAAGTAAGCAAATAAGATTAGAAACTAACATTTACACTAAATCAGTGCATCTAGTGCAAGCAATAAAATAGGATTAGAAATCACCATCTACAAAGAAATCAATGCATTTAGTGAAAGAAATAAAATAGGATTAGAAATCATCTACATTGAAATCAATGTATCTAGTGTAAGTAGTCAAATATAATTAGAAATCAACATCTACACTGAAATTAATGCATCTAGTGCAAGCAATAAAATAGGATTAGAAATCACCATCTACACTGAAATCAATGCATTTAGTGCGAGCAATCATATGGGTGTTAGAAAATTATATATTACAGAGAAATGCAACACATAAAATATGCAAAAAACACAAGCACACAAATCACATAAAACCAGAGAGACACAGATATATGTGGTTCACCTAGTTTGGGCTACGTCCACCCCGAACAGCTAGTCCTTCCTTTCTATTATCCAACAAAATGAAGAGACACAACCTACAAGAGATCCGCTGTAATATCCTTTGTTCTCTCTCACAGTCTCCCTATTTGTTTCTCGCTCTGAGAATACACATACAATACACAACCGCAATACAATACCCTCATACAAAGCGAGGGGTTGCCCTTTAGGGAAAAAAACCCTAAACTAAACATAACTTCTATCGTCAGATCAGCCGCCTAATGAATGGCCCAGATTGACTAGAAATTACTATACTTTTACAAGGCAATTTTACATATGTTTTTAGCTTCGAAGATTTTCTTGGCTTAGCTAGGGGGGGGCGGCGGCTCCACAAAGTTGCAGCCGCCCCCCCCCTCCCCCCCTTGGACCCCCCAGGCATGGTTTAATTTCGGGTGGTGTTGCCGCCCCATTAAGGTACAAGGGTCCAATGCCATGATACAAAATAAACAAGATAATCAGGCTCCACACCCAACAATGGGATTATAAATCACCTACATTGAAATCAATGCATCTAGTGCAAGCATTTAAATATCATTGGAAATCAACATCTACACTAAAATCAATGCATTTAGTGCAAAAAATCAAATAGGATTATAAATAACCGTCTACACTAAAATCAATGCATCTAGTGCAAGAAATCTTCTTCCCTCTCTCCCTCCTCCAACTTTGTTTCTCTTTACCTCCCTCTCTCCACTCTCTCACATCCTCTCTCTTCCTTCCTCTCTATGTCTTTCTCCTTCCCTCCCTCTCTCCCCCCCCAAATCCATCTCTCTATCCCTCCCTCTATCCTCTTATATTCCTTCCTTTAACCTCCTCTCTCTCGTCCTTCCTCTCTCTCCTTTTCTCTCCTACCTCCCTCTCTCTCTCTCTCTCTCTCTTTTCCCTCTAATTTTATCTCTTCCCCCATCACTCTCTTCCTCTCCCTCAAGTCCTCTCTCTCCCTTTCTCTCCTACCTCCTTCTATCTTCCCCTCTCTCTCCCTCTCTCAACATCTACACTAAAATCAATGCATATAGTGGAAGAAATCAGATAGGATTAGAAATCACCATCCACACTCAGATCAATGCATCTAGTACAAGAAATATTCTTCCCTTTCTCCCCCCTCCAACTCCATCTCTCTTTCCCCCCTTCTCTCCACTCTGTCACATCCTCTCTCTCTTCATTCCTCTCTCCCCATTTCTCTCCAACCTCTCTCTCTCTCTCTCTCTCTCTCTCTCTCTCTCTTCACCCTCCAACGATGTTACTATATCCATCTCTCTCTCCTTCACCCCCCCTTCCCTCCACCTCTCCTTATTTTTATCTTTATCTCACTCCCAAACATACACACTGTCTCTGCATTTATCCCTTGTCACTCCCTCTCTCTCTACTCCTCACTCTCGATGTATTTCTTCTTCCCTCCCTCTCTCTCCCTCCAACTCAATCTCTTTACCCCTCCCTCCTTCCTCCCCTCTCTCTTCCTTCCTCTCTCCCTTTCTCTCCTACCTCCCTCTCTTTCCCTTTCTTGCCTACCTCCTTCTCTCTACCCCCATCTCTCTCTCTCTCTCTCTCTCTCTCTCTCTCTCTCTCTCTCTCTACTCAATTAAACAAATAAAATTAGAAAACAACATCTACACTTAAATCAATGCATCTAATGCAAATAATCAAATAGGTTAAGAAATCAAAATCTACACTAAAATCAATGCATCTAGTGCAAGTAAGAAAATAAGATTAGAAACTAGAATTTACACTAAAATAAATTCATCTAGTGCAAGCAATAAAATAGGATTAGAAATCACCGTCTACAAATAAGTCAATGCATTTAGTGCAAGAAATGATATGGGATTATAAATCACCTACATTGAAATCAATGCATCTAGTGCAAGAATTTAAATATCATTAGAAATCAACATCTACACTAAAATCAATGCATCTAGTGCAAGCAATCAAATTGGATTAGAAATCAACCTCTACACTAAAATCAATGCATCTAGTGCAAGAAGTCCTCTTCCCTCTCACCCCCCCTCCAACTTTGTCTCTCTTTCCCTCCCTCTCTCCACTCTATCACATCCTCTCTCTTCCTTCCTCTCTATGTATTTCTTCTTCCCTCCCTCTCTCCCCCTCTAAATCCATCTCTCTATCCCTCCCTCTCTTCTCCTATATTCCTTCCTTTATCCTCCTCTCTCTCCTTTTCTCTCCTATGTCTCTCTCTCTCTCTTTTCCCTTCAATTTTCTCTCTTCCCCCATCACTCTCTTCCTATCCCTCAAGTCCTCTATCTCCCTTTCTCTCCTACCTCCCAATATTCGTCCTCCTACCTCTCTCCCTCTCTCTCTCTCTCTCTCTCTTCACCCTCCAATGATGTTACTATATCCATCCCTCTCTCCTTCTGCCCCCTTCCCTCCATATCTCCTTCTTTTAATCTTTATCTCACTCCCAAACATACACACTCTCTCTCCATTTATCCCTTGTCACTCCCTCTCTCTCTCCACTTCTCACTCTCTATGTATTTCTTCTTCCCTCCCTCTCTCTCCCTCCAACTCAATCTCTTTATCCCTCCCTCTCTCCTCCTCTCTCTCTTCCTCTCTTACCTCCCTCTCTCTCCCTTTCTCGCCTAACTCCCTCTCTCTACCCCCATATCTCTCTCTCTCTCTCCAACCCACACTCTTCCCCAATCACTCTCTTCCTCTCTCTAAAGTCCTCTATCTTGTAATTTCTCTCTCTCCCTTTCTCTCCTACCTCTCTCTCTTTATCTCTCCCTAACTATGCTGCTATATCCCTCCTTTTATCCTTCTCTCTCCTTTCCCCCTTCTCCCCATCTCTACTTTGTATTTTTTTCTCACCCTAAATATACACACTCTATGTCCATATCTTCCTTGTAACTTCCTCTCTCACTATCCACTTCTCACTCTTTATGTCTTTTTTCTTCCCCCCCTTTATCCCCCTCCAGCTACATCTCTTTATCCCTTGTAGTCCCCTCCTCTCTCTCAAGTCCTCTCTCTCTTCCTTCCTCCCTCTCCCTTTCTCTCCTACCTCCCTCTCTCTCTCTGTCTCTCTCCTCTAATCCGCTCATTATATCCCTCCCTCTCTCTTCCTCTCTCCCCCCTCCATCTTTATGTCTCCCTCGCCCTCTCTTACCCATCCCAACCTCTATCACTCCTCTCCCTCTCTCTCTATCTTCATTCCTCCTCTCCCTTCTCCTTCAGTTTATCCCCATCTCTCCCTTGTCACCATCCCTATCTCTCCAGCTCTATGTATTTGTTCTTCCTATTTAGTGCAAGAAATATTCTTCCCTTTCTCCCCCTTCCAACTCCATCTCTCTTTCCCTCCTTCTCTCCACTCTCTCACATACTCTCTCTCTTCATTCCTCTCTCCCCATTTCTCTCCAACCTCTCTCTCTCTCTCTCTCCAACGATGTTACTATATCCATCCCTCTCTCCTTCACCCCCCCTTCCCTCCATCTCTCCTTCTTTTTATCTTTATCTCACTCCCAAACATACACAATCTCTCTATATTTATCTCTTGTCACTCCCTCTCTCTCTATACTTCTCACTCTCTATGTATTTCTTCATCCCTCCCTCTCTCTCCCTCCAACTCAATCTCTTTATCCCTCCCTCTCTCCTCCTCTCTCTCTTCCTTCCTCTCTCCCTTTCTCTCCTACCTTCCTCTCTCTCCCTTTCTCGCCTACCTCCCTCTCTATACCCCCATCTCTCTCTCTCTCCAACCATCTCTCTCTCTCCACTCAAGTAAACAAATAAAATTAGAAAACAACATCTACACTGAAATCAATGCATCTAACACAAGTAATCAAATAGGATAAGAAATCAACATCTACACTAAAATAAATGCATCTAGTGCAAGTAAGAAAATAAGATTATAAACTAACATTTACACTAAAATCAATGCATCTAGTGAAAGCAATAAAATAGGATTAAAAATCACCATCTACAAAGAAATCAATGCATTTAGTGCAAGAACTCAAATAGGCTTAGAAATCATCTACATTGAAATCAATACATCTAGTGCAAGCAATCAAATATAATTAGAAATCAACATCTACATTGAAATTATTGCATCTAGTGCAAGCAATCAAATAGTATTAGAAATCACAATCTACACTTAAATCAATGCATTTAGTGCAAGAAATCATATGGGATTATAAATCACCTACATTGTAATCAATGCATCTAGTGCAAGAATTTAAATATCATTAGAAATCAGCATCTACACTAAAATCAATGCATCTATTGCAAACAATCAAATAGGATTAGAAATCAACCTCTACACTGAAATCAATGCATCTATTGCAAGAAATCTTCTTCCCTCTCACCCCCCTCCAACTTTGTCTCTCTTTCCCTCAATCTATCCACTCTCTTGCATCCTCTCTCTTCCTTCCTATCTATGTCTTTCTTCTTCCCTCCCTCTCTCCCACTCCAAATCCATCTCTCTATCCCTCCCTCTCCCCTCCTATATTCCTTCCTTTATCCTCATCTCTTTCGTGCTTCCTCTCTCTCCTTTTCTCTCCTACCTCCCTCTCTCTCTTTTCCCTCCAATTTTCTCTCTTCCTCTCCCTCAAGTCCTCTCTCTCCCTTTCTCTCCTACCTCCCATTATCTTCCCCTCTCTCTTTTTATCTCTCTCTCTCTTCACCCTCCAATGATGTTACTATATCCATCCCTCTCTCCTTCTCCCCGCTTCCCTCCATCTCTCCTTCTTTTTATATTTATCTCACTCCCAAACATACACTCTCTCTCTCCATTTATCCCTTATCACTCCCTCTCTCTCTCCACTTCTCACTCTCTATGTATTTCTTCTTCCCTCCCTCTCTCTCCCTCCAACTCAATCTCTTTATCCCTCCCTCTCTCCTCCTCTCTCTCTTCCTTCATCTCTCCCTTCCTCTCCTACCTCCCTCTCTCTCCCTTTCTTGCCTACCTCCCTCTCTCTACCCCCATATCTTTCTCTCTCTCTCTCTCCAACCCTCTCTCTTCCCCAATCACTCTCTTCTTCTCTCTGAAGTCCTCTATCTTGTAATTTCTCTCTCTCTCCCTTTCTCTCCTCTCTCTCTCTCTCATTCAATCCTCTCTCTCCTTTTCTCTCCTACCTCTCTCTCTCTCTCTTCCATTCAATCCTCTCTATCCCTGTCTCTCCTACCTCTCTCTCTCTATCTATCCCCAACTATGTTACTATATCCCTCCTTTTATCCTTCTCTCTCCTTTCCCCCTTCTCTCCATCGCTACTTTGTCTCTTTATCTCACCCTAAATATACACACTCTATGTCCATATATTCCTTGTAACTTCCTCTCTCTCTATCCACTTCTCAATCTTTATGTCTTTATTCTTCCCTCCATCTATCCCCCTCCAACTCCATCTCTTTATCCCTTGCACTCCCCTCCTCTCTCTCAAGTCCTCTCTCTCCCTTTGTCTCCTACCTCCCTCTCTCTCTCTCCTCGAATCCTCTCACTATATCTCTCCCTCTCTCCTCTTCTCTCCCCCCTCCATATTTATGTCTCCCTCTCCCTCTCTTACCCTTCCCTACCTCTATCACTCCTCTCCCTCTCTCTCTATATCTTCATTCCTCCTTTCCCCTCTCCTTCAGTTTATCCCCATCTCTCCCTTGTCACCACCCCTATCTCTCTAGCTCTATGTTTGTGTTCTTCCCATATACCCATATATATCTAGAGTTAATATATATTAGGGTTAATAATGTTTTTTTTCATGGTATTAGTAATTATTTGACCCATAGTATTTGGCCCATAGGCTTCACCTAAATAAAACCTTTTTTTTTTGGTGTTCTTAAATATAAAGAGATTTATGGAGTAAATATAAAAAGAGATTTAATTTATTTACCATACCTTTTTATTTACCATGACATTTGATCCATAGGCTTGGTATATAATTGGATGTTGATTTCCAATCATATTTGATATATTTTTATATATTTATCATGGCGATTTCTACCTCTTTTATAAATATGGTATTTAGCCCATGGTATTAATAATAATTTCTCCCATGGTATTTGGCCTATAGGCTTCACCTAAGTAAAACCTCTATTTGAGTTTTTGTAAATATAAAGAGGTTTATGGAGTAATTATAAAAAGAGGTTTTATCTATTTACCATACCTCTAGTTTATTTATATTTTTATTTATTTGCCATACCTAAACCTCTTTATATTTTAAATTTATATTGTGTTTATACATAATAATAATTAGGTTTATTTTTAAATAGGACGACGTTGGATCAAAAATGTTAAATGTTAAACATTACATTTAGGTTTACCTTTATATATTTACATGTTTACATGAGATCTACCTCCATATTCAATAGCAGAGTTGTAGAGAGCCTGTGGCGTAATAATACATAGTTTTATTTTAATAATTAATATTAGCCTATAAATAAGATTAAAAATTTGTATATACATTATATATGATTTAAGATTCAAGTTAATGTTTTGGTCGACATTAGCTAAATTTATTTTTATTATTTTTTTAGGACGTGACATACTTATTTTTATTAGAGAAAGTGTTGCTTATTATTATTTTAGGTTATTTTTTCCCAACAGATCCCAATTGGGTTTTGGAAATCACCTTAAGGTTTAGAAACAACAAATCATGAGAATTAACATACTATCATAGTGGTGAACTTCAAATGGAATGACATGTATTGATCTACCAATTTTTAGATGATTTTCATATACTTCACAGATTGCTATTTTAGAAGTCACTGACCATTCCCATTTCTGAATTGTTTTTGTATCTACTTCATTCCATCTCAATGTGTAGCCACAACGTATTTTTTATTATTATGTTTAAATCTGGTAGTTGTTTTTCTTCAATGGGAGCTTATTGTGGGCAGTTTTGAATCCCCAAATGAGAGAACTACCATACTATCCCATTTGAGAACATCCAATGGAAAGATCCACACGTATTTTCCAAAATCGCATCTTAGTTTGTAGGTGAGTTGATCTCTTTCTGAGAAAGGAAACATCTTTTAGACAATTCCTTTAGCTAAGTTGTTGAAGTCACTGGAAACTTGCACCCAATTTAATTAGAATCTAATCTGAAAACTTGGACAATTGCAGAGATTTTATTTTTATTAGGGAATATCCCCTCATCTAATCCTTTGTCATGAACTCAAAGTATGTTTTCCGAAATTAGTATGTAGTTGCAGAATTTTTCTTTTTATTAGGGAATATCCCCTCATTTAATCCTTTGTCTTGAACTCAAAGTATGTTTTCCAAAATTAGTATGTAGACTTGAGCTTGAAGCTCCTAAAAACTTACAAAACGATATTAATTGATATATGAGTTAGTTGCATTAATTCTTAATTTCATATGGAGCGTTTATTTATTTATTTATTTTGACTCGAATGAATTTCTTAATGGTTCTTTTGTCATGGTTTTGGCCCATTCTTATTACAATAGTGTGGCTCTTTTTTTAATGAAATTTTCCATGAAATCTATTAATCAGTGTTTCTAAATTTCTCAACCTCTCTTATTTACTTACGCTAAATACATAGGGAAGTTAACTACACATTCATGCCTACCTAGTTCTCTCTTTCTTTATGCTTGCCAACTTTTCATTTTAAACATCAAACAAATACTTACCCAAATGAGATGGACCGATGCACTACTCAGAGATGATTGCCGATCATTGACACATGGTCTTGATTTCCAATCATTGTCGAAAGCTGATAGACAATCATTGTGTTTTGATTGCCAATCATTTTCGAAAGACGATAGATAATCATTGCCATACACATCATACTACTTGGTTTTTATTTTTTTAATCAATTTTTGTTGAGTAGTTAAGGTAAATTTGAAATAAAGTTCAAGTTATAGGTGGTTGGTGGTCTATTGGATTGTGTCAATATTCAATGTCTTCAACCATGTAGAGGTTTATTCACCATGTAAGCTATTACAATGGTCTATTGTAATTGTCAATATAAATAAATGATATATACAAGAAGTTATAATACAAATTAGAATTTGACCACCAAGAGATGTAAACCCTATACTATTGAGGGGACAATGCAAAATACTAAAATAGTTTGTTGCTACTGTCAATGCAATTGAAAATGTTTCTTTACATTTCAAAGATGATGTTGTGAGAGGAAACATTGGAGATATTGAACATTATCAACTGCATTGCACTAGAATTTCTCATCAAAGTTTCATAATAATTGGGAGCTGATGTCTGGCTCATTTTCATCTAATAAGTGATAATGTATGAAACTTGCGACGTTGTGATGCAAATTTAGATTTGGGAAGATAGTCATCATATTGTTCATGAATTAGTATTATTTTATTTAGTGTATCTCATCTACTACTTGTATTTTTTCAAAATCTATCAAATATTTGCTATTGGAACTTGAATGATCATATTTGAAGATTAAGAGGCAATCTATGTTGGAATTACAGAATATGTTAATTTAACATAATGTAAGTGATTTTTCTTTATCTTCTAGCTTTGAATAAAATTTTGTTTGCTGATATTTATCTTCAATGATTTTTTATATGTCATGATTTTTATCAAATTTATACCTTGCAACGTTTCTTTTGCAACATTTGATGCAATTGCTAGTATGATTATATAGAATAACCATTAAAGCTAACTAAAAGGTTTAGATGTGCATTATTAGTATGATGAGAGAGAGTATGCATTCTATGGAGTTGGTGAGTGAATCCCTCATAACAAATTCAAGCCTAGGAGAAGTTACATGCCCAAATGTCTCTGATAAAGAAAAAATTATGCAGATTGTTTATTTATAGATATAACCCTTCAGTGTTGCAAAAAGTCCTTTGACTAGATAGAGTGTATAAATGAAATCTTCTTTCTCTCCACTATTTATATGTAGAGAAAGTATTGCTTATTATTATTTTAAGCTCCGGCCCCGGCAACAATGTTTGGGCCATAGACTAAATTCAAATCATCACAGGAAGTTCTAGTTCAATGTTTTTTCGTAGATCATTCAATTAAAGAAAATAAATCTAGCTTTCTCTTTATTATGAAAAAAAATTCTCTTTATTATGAAAAGAAGGATTGAGGAAATAATATAGTCGATTGGTTCCAAAAGCCTCCATTTCTAGAATTGCACGAAAGAGACCCGAGAGGATTAGCCACAACAAGCATAAGGGTTATAAACCACACCACGTGAGAGCTCAAGATTGCTCTTAGTCAGGAATGGCCACAACTAGGGAAGAACCACCATATCGTATCCTGGTTTCATAACGTGTTATAGCTATTAACAATTTTCTTTAAAATTGGAAGGTATCCAGCTACATTACTGCCTTGTTAGATTAGATTAATGAATCCAAATTACATTTCATTTCACTTACGATTTCATACTCACTATTTTAATAAAAAAAACAAGAATAAGCAAATAAATTTTGCAATCTCACATTCAGAAAGCTATGTAATCCTAATGCCCGTCATGGATTGTGTCAATTATTATTCTATTCATATTAGATTTCCTTTAACTTTACCATCTTCACTTGCAGTTCTCTCACATCATAACAGATAATTTTTAGCGTGCCTATATTTAGTGTTAAAATCGTTGTTGGATATTTAGTGTCAAAATCAAATTTGCAGTAGATTTTGAGAAAAAAATTAAAAAAAAAACTTGTATCATATTTTAAAACTGTCTTTGTTTCTGGACGTACTTAAAAAAAATAAAACTCATCAACACGTCATATCTGCTTTCAGCAAAGAAATAACATATGATTTGTCCTCTCGTTGCCTTGACATGCGTATCTTTTTAAAATAATTACGCCAAAAGAATATCATTTAAAAAACTTCCTATCGTTATCGTCGTTTAAATAATCACCAAAGCTGAAGTGTCAAAGCTAGGTTGTGCACTCATTTACAATTTAGAGATGGCAATGTAATAAGAGGGGATCATTGTTCTACCATAGTTGTTGATGCTGCTTCGTTCCTGTTAGGGTTTTAAAGGTTTTCAAATGCTATTAATGTTATAGTTCTTAACTAAAATTTACATCTATGCCTATAAAAATCTAACTAGCAATTGCACTATATGTTGCAAAAGAAACGCCTTAAGGTAATAGAATAGGAAAGAATAGCCTAAAAGAAATAAGATGTTGCAGAGAAGGAGCCATCGTGAAGGAATGATTGGCAAATTTTGCTTCCATGGAAGCACGTAGTGGAGGTTTCAAAGATATTGATGATAAGAGTTATCAACCAGAAAAATACAGTTCAAGAGAAGTAAAAATAAGGCTATTGAGAAAATAAATCCAACACCGAGAGAGATTCGGTAGCATTTATGGAATTAGCAAACATGTCTTGTTCTCTAGTGTTGGCTACTCAACATAGATTTCTTGATCTTGTGTAGAAGAAAAGAATTTGTATTTAGTTTATATTACATTAACAATGAAATTGCCAAAATTCATCACAGGCTTTCCATCACATTTGTAGAGAAAATTATAACACAGTGTCACACTTTTCTTGTGAGAGCTAAATGCTCCTATATGCATGATGGATTTCATCACTTAAGAGCAGTAAAAACAAGTTTATTGCGAAAAAAACTCCAACACATTTGTAGAGAAAATTATAACACAGTATCACACTTTTCTTATCAAAGATAAATGCTCTTATATGAAACAACTATGGATTTCATCACTTAAGATCAGTAAAAACAAGTTTATTGAGAAAAAAAATCCAACACATTTGTAGAGAAAATTATAACACATTATTACACTTTTCTTATCAGAGCTAATGCTCCTATATGAAACAACGATGGCTTTCATCAAGAGCAGAACAAACAATTTTATGGAGAAAACAACTCTAGCACTGAGAGAGATTTGGAAGCAACTGTTTAATTGGTTGTTGGAAACCTAATCCTCAATAAGTAGGTGTGGAAGGCGAATGGACAAATGGAGTCCAAGAGACCACTTGGAATGGGAATCCAAGGGTCACACCAATCTAATATAAATGTACATCTATGATGAATAATATGACAAATCATGCTTATCTTTCTCCTTGTGTGTTTACTTTCTCCATTTACCATGTGTGTGTTTAACATGGTATCAGAGCCATGATGAGTAGCCTTCTTCCTCATTGTGCGTTTATGTGCTAGGTTTTCTACCCTACCTTAAATAGCGCTAGTCTTAATGCTTGACAACGTGTTGGTCTCTCCTCCTTCCTGACCATTTGTCAGATTCCTCACTCCTTTCTATGCATTTTCATTCTTGCCATCCTATGCATGCGTTAGATCTAAATCAAGGCTGAAAAATATGAATACGCTGCCCATAACGTCCTTAATCTACTGGTAGTAATGCTCAATCCTGTCTCTTTGCTACTCTGTCCCTCTTGCAGCAGTGTTACCTCAAACAGTGGATGGAGTACTCTACTCTATAAAATTCCCTCTTGTTGCAGTGATGGTTTTCCCTGTCAGCGCCTTCTCAAATATCTACATACCACCATATTCTCTGACTATTGAACTCTCTATCTTCTCCCTGAATTAATCTCCTTGTCTGTTTGGTTTGTATAGTGAAACTCGAAACTATGTGTGTAATAGCATGTGTTTTGAAGACTATTCTAAGTATTACCAGTTGGCTGCTCGAAACCATGAGCATTGAGAGAAAGGTCGAAACTCCTAGTTCGTACTGTAAATTTCTCTCTGTGTGTAATTTAGTCTTTGTATAATTCTCTTCGATGGATATTGTTTTTGATAATTGACAGTTTGAACAGTGGTTGAAACTTTATTTCTCCGCTCTCTATACCACAATCACCCTTCATGTCTTTCCTCTGCGCACTCAGCTTCCCTTCTACGCATCACGTCCCACATTACGTCGGCTTCGTCCTTCTACCAACTGCAGCCTCAACTTCCTTTTCCACCTCCGCTCTCCACAGTCCAACACAAGTTAACGCCTCTTGCCTCTCCGCTCAGAGCTTGCTAGCCTCTCGGCCCTCTTCCACAGTTTTTAGATGTCATTATCTATCATGAGATTGTTGAACATAAATTTCATTGAAGGCGTCCCTCCGCAAAACTATTGGTTCAACTCCCATAGAGTCGGTCTCTACTCCCAACGCACCGGGACTGTATCGTGCAGCGTCAACGTAGTCGGCGCTCACCTACAATCAGCCTAATCTCTCCAGCTAATTCGACTCCCATATCTGTTCGAATTCATAATAGAGACGACGCTTGGTATTCAAACTGCCATTAAATCACATCAATTGGTTTTGAATGTGAACTCTTTGAGTGATGTAAAGTTGATTTGATCAAAATTTGACCTAGCATCACCAAAACACAAGTGAAAAAGGGACAGTGAAGTCTGAGGTTGAGAGAATTAGAAACCTTCAACTAATAGTTTCTGGGCGAATATTTACATGAAATTCCTGGGGATTCAGAACAGTCAATTCAATGTTTCTTAAACATTCAGCGTTGAGAGGGATATTTGGTTGCACATAATTCGTATGTTGGCGTTGAGAAGAGTTCTAGACATGTGTTCGGTGGGCCATCAAGCCGAGGACAATTGAACGAATATTTCCTTTTTCATGTATTAAGGCATTTCATTCTATTTTCCTGGCCTCATTGGAAATCAAGAGGAGAAGATTAATCCCCTCTCGCAGCCCCTCACACAACACCCCCTGGCACCCCCGCTCCCCTCTCTACCCTTCCACACACTGTGACTATGTTGGTTCGACCTGCCATATAGTCTGTTACACATTTCCACCAACTTGTGTTTTCCTTGGCAACACCCTTCTCGCCATGGAGTCCTCCACATCATAACTTCCACCCCCGTGGCCTCACTCTCACCCGCGTGCAAGCCTCCCACTCACAGACTCCACTCCTCCCTTCAGTGCGCTCCTCCTGGCCTGTGGCACCTCTCCCGACCCTTCCACTCCCACCGACTCACCGCTTATTGCCTTCACACTAGCTCATACCCCTCACTTATCACCGCAATGGACTATCTTATACACCCTACACAACGACCTTTGTCTGGATCCAGTCCCCAACACACGGATTCTGTCTCTGTGTTATACATTGAGGTATTGACCTCCCTCCAGTACGTTGGTCCCTCTACCTGTTTGCCAGTGAAACCTTCGACCCTCTTCCCAAGGGTGTCATGATCCTGTGTCAGGCTCTCGACTAAATCATTGAGGTGTCGACCTCCCTCGTTGCACGTTAAAATTGATTTCGAGAGAGATTGCATTGGATTGGGTGGACAAAGAGAACTCTTTTCCTAGAGGGTCTTGTACCAAAAACTTGAGAATATCAACCTCATTTTCCATCTCTGAAAATCGGATCTGTGCCTGCTCCAATCATGTATTTTCTTCGCCCTTCTCTTTGTAATATCACGCTCTTCACTACTTCGTGGCTTGATTTAATTTCTGTTGGCGTTTTTCATTTTCTATGGAACTACTGTTTGCTGTAGAAAACCAGGTCGGGCTCTGTCTGCGAATATTCGAATTTTCCCCATTAAAAATGTGCTTTGTTTCTTGCAAATCAACCTCTCTTACGTCTAAATAAAATCCCAATTCCTCTTCATACCTATCACAAATGGGTTTCCACCAGTCGTAAAAAAAAAAAAATGCAACATTTGCTCAGCCATGATATGAACTTCATGTCCAGTTAGGTTGTAGGTCATAGTATTTTTAAACATCAATCTGATGTCCGATGCAGATTCCTGTGGAGATTTATACTCGTTTGCATTTAGCTTTTCTTTGGCAGTACCTAGATTCATTGGCTGTTTTATAATGGTCATATAGTCATTCATCCTCAGCGCTACAGTGTCCACGGGGGCTTTAAAAACCCAGCCATGCTTGTGTTTTATGAGTCAACACATGCGTTACGGCCTCACTAGTTACGAGTGAAGTGGGCGATCTAAGGCTCGGAGCGACTTCCTGTAAGGAATAGATTTTGTTGGGTTCATACTCGAATTTGAAACAGTGGAGCATGGGGCTTATTTTTATCTCTGTCAGGAGTTTTTGAGAGTTTTGAATCCTTTCCCAACCACCATTGGGCCTCCAACAATATCTCCCACGCTACTCCTACTGCAAGGCCATACGGTGTGTCCGTGGAATGAAGCTAGGGTAAAGACTCAGACCAGGGTAAAGACTGAGACCGTGTATGCATTCTTTGAATAATTTTTATTTTGTGTGCTGGATTTTTTTAAACTATGAATGTGTTGGCTCAAAAATATATATTGTATCCATGGTGCAAGCATTGAGAAAAGACTTCATTCCAAATTGTTTGAAATCTTCTATATGTTGAGCCATATGTGATCCATATATAATTGCCATATAATATATGAAGTGGGCATCAATTATAAGTGGGTATAGCTTGGATGGTTCAAAACATGAAATGAGCATGGAAATATGGAAAGTGAATACGATGAGTTCTTTTTTTTTAAGTGGGTGTATTACAACATATTGTAGTGACATTGAATTGTGAGTGAGTTCATAGTTGTGATCATAAAATGGGGAAAGTTTATAAAGTATTAGAGTTTTTGAAAACTATAATACAATCTACAACTAATGACACAGTGAAAATCAACAAATCATCTCTTGCTGACATTAGAATTTTTCTACAAAATGCATAAGAGAGTATTGATTTTTTGCAGCTTGAATCTCAGCTACAACAAGAGGATTTACAGCAAAATAGTTGCCATTCTGAACCCGTTTTTGTTTAGAACATTGAAAGAGACTCCCACAAGCATCAAGCCAACAATGTTGTGGTTGATTCACATTCAATGCCTAGTATAAGAGCAGATTTGCACGCAGAAGCAAAATTCCAGCCTGCACCTCTGAAGCCCATCATCAGGCCATGGGAAGAGCTTGTCCACAACAAGCACAGAACAAGGCTTGGATATGACAAGGAATTTTCCTTTCATATTCCGGACTACTCCAAGCACATCAAATTTCAGAGTGCTAGATTTCTTTATGACAGTTCACCTTTAGCTATTCCAGATCCTGCTCCTCTTCCACAACAACAACAACCGATCATAAAATGACAAAAATGTGTTCGCATTGGCCATATGAAATATCATTGTTTTGATCTTCACCCATGCAAGCACTGTGGTCGGCACACCCATTCTTCACACAAATGCTTTAGAAACAAGCCTCTTGCAAGAAAAAAGATTCATCTTGGATGGATTTCTTCTTGGCAATGGACATCAAGAGCCAAGAAGATGTTTAAGTCACATGTCAAAGCTTGTTCTAGAATATTGAACAATCTTGCAGTTGAGTTTTTGCCATCATCTCACCTTGTACATGATAGGGGGGGAATGGTGGTCATCTACAAGATTCAAAGCCACATCAAGCAAGCGTGAGCTACAATCTCTCATTCCAGATTCATAGTTGTAGCCAGAGACATAGCAGTTCAAGTGATCCTAAGCCACAACTTGTCAATCCAGATTCAGAGTTGTAGCCAGAGACATAGATGCCCATGAGCATTCCTTTGGTTGGTGGACAACCTTAGCCATCTATGCAAGGTTGATATTCTTCCTCTTCAAATAATTTGGAGCACTTCCTCTAGCAGAATAATTCATCTTCTTGCCAGCTTTGGTAGAGTTTCAGGAAATTAATTAAGCATTCCAGTATTGGTGGTCATCCTTAAACCATCACAGGTTGTAGACCTCCCTTATTCTAGGTTGAAGGTCTCCCTCTTCAAATACGAGGGACACTTCCTCTAGTAGAAGCCCTCAGCTTCTTTCCATATTTGTAAGAGTTCCGGGAACTGCAATAAGCGTTCCAGTGTTGGTGGTCATCCTTAAACCACATCTTTATGCCAACATTTTAGAGAGCTGATTCAGCCTAAGTGCTGCAATGCATACTTTGCATATTTGTATTACAACTCTCTTCTTGAACTCACACATACCCCTTTGGATTAAGGGGGGGAATGTTGGACACCTGATCCTCAACGGGTAGGTGTGGAAGGCGAATGGGCAAATGGAGTCCAAGAGACCATTTGGAATGGGAATCCAAGGGTCATACCAATGTAATATAAATGTACATCTATGGTGAATAATATGACAACTCACGCTTATCTTTCTCCTTGTGTGTTTACTTTCTCCATTTACCATGCATTTGTTTAACATTGGTGAACATGTGTTGCTCTATGGTGTTGGATATTAGGCATAGATTTTTTGATATTGTATACAAGAATGTAAATTTTTGATGTAGCTTATACTACATTAACCATGAAATTGTCAACATTTAGGGAACACTTTCCATCACATTTGTAGAGAAAATTACAATAAAGTATCACATTTTTCTTATCATATCTAAATGTTCCTATATGCAACAACTACTACAAGCTCGAATAAGAAGAGAAATAAGAATCTTGTTTGGGACTTGAGATAGATTCATTCTTTGCACATCTAGAGTAAAGCTTAATAAAACAAAACTCACCATACTTTGAATTTTTGAAATAAATATCTTAAAAATTAGAATATGAATTTAATACATTTTACTCAATTACACATTTAACAATATTCATTTAAAAAAATACAAATACAAATTACTATTTTAAATAAAAATATTCTAAATAAAATAAGTACAAAGAATAACATTAATTACCATGGCTCTCGTGTACATTCCTCTTATTACTTATGTTTGTAACTTATTCTTAATCACATGGTGTCAATTTATTAAAACTATAATCTACAAGTCTCACTTTTTATAACTTTGGTGGAAGGATAGAGTATCTAAATTGCCTTACCCTTTAAGAAGCATCCTCAATTACTGTACCACCCACCTCGACATCCAATCTAGAAATCTTAGGCTATTCTAAATTTATCAAGAGTATAGAATTTTCAGGGCGGTATTTTATGTGCACTAAAATTCCCATGAGGTCCATCACTATGTATGCGATTCATTGCAACCTTGGATATATTCTAAGAGTTGTTGCAATTTTTTGCTTGTGGCTACAACTTAGTTTTGGTTGTCACCTAGTTATCATGATTCAAAACTTTGGTATCATCTCAGATCCTTATAGCATTAGATATATTCTGTGAGCTAATGTGATGTTTTGTCTGTCACAATGATTCGAAAATAAATTATTAAAACAAAAGATTGACTTTATCATTATGTGTTTTGTTTATGAACCCTTTAAAAAAACCAACATGGTTGGGGGTTTAAAAACTTGGAGAGTAAATTGAGCGGTTATTGTTAGAAATTGTTGTATAGCATGGAAAATTTGGATGGTTTGTAGACAATATGGATGCCACAAAAGATATCTATTTTGAATTTTTTAGTGTCCCTGGCCACCATTTCAACTAAGAACGTCAATACATCACCATGCGAATGATAACTACATTCCCCATGAATACCATGGGCCATTGACCCATGGGCTGTTTTTATAGTTTATTATTATTTTATTTTATTATTTTTATTTTTTATTGTATTTTGACCTAGTTAAAGTGTTCATTACATTATGTCAATCTACATTCCCCATGAATACCATGGGCCATTGACCCTTGGGCTGTTTTTATAGTTTATTATTATTTTATTTTTTATTGTATTTTGACCTAGTTAAAGTGTTCATTACATTATGTCAATCTTTTTATTTAATTTACTTTTATTTTTATTTTGTGTATTCTGACATAGTCAAAATGTTAAACATGGCATAACAACATTTCTATCATACTTTGTTGGAGAGCATTGTGACACAAACATGTAATATTTAAATAAATAAATAGTTATTTTCCTTTTTTATAGTGTTTTTTATCCATGCAATTTAAATTAATTGGTTTGTGTGGAGTTTAATTTTATGATATAAATTTTATTTAAATCTAACAAATTTTTAATAACATCCTTTTAACTTAAAAGTCACCAAAACCTAAATACTTATCTTAATTTCCCCTTTTAAATAAACTACATTCCACATGAATACCACGAGTCAATACCATGGGCTGTTTTTATAGTTTATTATTATTTTATTTTATTATTTTTATTTTTTATTGTATTTTGACCAATAGTTATTTTCCTTTTTTCATAGTGTTTTTTATTCATTTATTTTAAATTAACTAGTTTGTGTGGAGTTTAATTTTATGTTATAAATTTTATTTAAATCTAAATTTTTTTTAATAACATCATTTAAACTTAAAACTTGTGAATCTAATGGCCTAAAACATTTCAATCGTCTAACATTTGATCCAATGGCTCAAACATGGACACATTAGCAGCTAGCGGAGTTGTTTTCAAATAAGAACGCCTTAAGGCATACTTATTCTTTTGAACTAAAATGATTTTTTAAATAGATATTTAACTAGAAATTGCTCCATTATCAAATGTTGCAAAGGAAACGCCGTAAAATTCTTAAAGAGATCCACTTATTATTTTCGCAAAGAAATATAAATTATCAATTTAAAATAGATATTTCCAAATTCTTATATGAGACCTATCATGGCCATAATAGGCAGATGCTATAGTAATTAAATAATTGTATATTATCTGTTAACCATATTGCAATGTTCTTCAAATTTGATCATTTTCCAAATTCCTTACGTTTGACAAATACCAATGTAGTAAAAAGGTATTCAATCATGGTTTCACAGAGAATCAACCTCTCTAGAAATTATAGATGAGTGCAATCTTACAACAGCAACATGTCAGCATATTTTGATGTGAACATTTAGCCATTAACTTCAGGGATTTACATAGAATTACAAACCATGATTTATACTTACAAGCATCTTCAAGGACAATATTTGAACAGTTTGAACTTGGAAACTCTGCAAAGCACGTATTTTACAATTTTAGTTCCAGACTTTCTCTTATAGGCACATATACATTGGTTCCTAGAACAACCTCAACAACCAATTCTAAGAATTTACAAACAAATGAAAACTTGCATGTAACAATTGCTTGCATTAAAATTGCAACAAAAAAATTCATAAAGCAATTTCACCTTCTGCTACAAATTTAATGAGAAGAGCTGAAGAGTTGCTTTGTCTTGCTGTAATAGACTTCTGAAGGCACTCAAGAGAAACATTTCAAATTAAGATATTTAAGAGCTCTTAACCATAAGACTCTAAGGCTCAAGACACTATCCAAGTAGCGTGATTTTGGAGTCCTTAATACAGTTGGGAAAAGACAAATCTAATGATTTGCATGCAGTTGTAGTGAAACATCCTCTTGTAGATGGAAAGAATTCATTCAATGTAGTAAGTTCTACTTTCATAATTTTAATTAAGGCCTCGTCATCTATTGTTTTACAGCAGCAAACACAGGTCTCATAAAAATTATCACACAAGTAACAGCTGCAGTATTCATTAAATCCCAACATGCCATTCACATCAGTAATGTTCATGCCCTTAAATCCAGTCCTATAGAACATAAATAAAAAGTGCTGGAGACTTACAAATTATGCCTTGAATGGAATGGGTTGTCCTCTGTTTTATCCTTATCAATCATGATCCATATAAAGAACACACCTTATGCACTTCCCAACTAAAAGAATCTCCAGGGCAACATTAATATCTGAGAACGCCATTCTCTGGGTTATGTATTTGTCTAGATCAAATTCCTGCAATCATTACCAAATATGTTCTCAATTCATTCTCCCATGTAATTGTTCAATTTGGAAGATATCTGAGAGCAGGAAGATTGAGAAGTTACGTTGTTCATGTATTTATCTACAAGCTTGGGTACATCAGAAATCTTGAGACATCCAAAGGGTGCAAGTTTGAGCTTTTGCCCATCATGAAGCTCCAAAGGACTGAAACACATCTTCTTATCAATATCATCTATACCCAATATCACTGTTTTTCCCCATACCTGCAACGCAAATCACAAAACATGCCCAACGAAATTGTGATGACAGAGGAGGCCAAACCTAATTAGTCTTTTATGTTCTTGTAAACACCAAGTTGGATCATTGAAAAATGATTGCAATTAACATACTAAACGTGAAAAATCATTTAGGATACAAAAAAATCAAACCGGGTGGGAGCATTTAAGTGCGCAGAGCATAAATTCGACTCTTCCAACACATTCATAGCTTGAATCGACTCCTCCTTCTGTCATCTCTATAATCACCTGCTATCAGCAATGCACTTTACTTAGTGAAAAAATGGGGTAGTCGCATATTTTTAATTAAGGCCTTGTCATCTATTGTTTTACAGCAGCAAACACAGGTCTCATCAAAATTATCACACAAGTAACAGCTGTAGTATTAATTAAATCCCAACATGCCATTCACATCAGTAATGTTCATGCCCTTAAATCCAGTCCTATAGACCATAAAGAACAAGTGCTGGAGACTTACAAATTACTTCTTGAATGGAATGGGTTGTCCTCTATTTTATCCTTATCAATCATGATCCATATAAAGAACACACCTTATGCACTTCCTAGCTAAAAGAATCTCCAGGGCAGCATTAATATCTGAGAACGCCATTCTCTGGGTTATGTATTTGTCTAGATCAAATTCCTGCAATCATTACCAAATATGATCTCAATTCATTCTCCCATGTATTTGTTCAATTTGGAAGATATCTGAGAGTAGGAAGATTGAGAAGTTACGTTGTTCATGTATTTATCTACAAGCTTGGGTACATCAGAAATCTTGAGACATCCAAAGGGTGCAAGTTTGAGCTTTCGCCCATCATGAAGCTCCAAAGGACTGAAACACATCTTCTTATCAATATTATCTAGAAACACGTGGGTGGATTCCGGTGGAAACTACTAATAAACTTCTACTGATGTTTCCATCCAGAGAAACCACTGTTTTTATGTTTTTCTTCCTAAAACACTAACTTAAGGTGACACCAAATTAACCTATTTATGGTTTTCTTAAATTCTAATTGTCTGAAGGTGACACCAAAGTAACCTATCATTGAATCCTTGAAGATGTATACTTTATATTTTTCTTTATACGTTACAGATCAAATTAAGTAATGAATAATGACACTTGTTTATGACTTTACGCTAAAAGTATTATTTTCCTATTGAAATTTTCTAGCTTCTCTATTTAAATTTCATGTTCATGATGTTTCCTACCTCTATACCAACCTATTGCAAATGGTAGACCTCCACCATTCTTGTTTCCTGTCATTTCCAACTTTACGTTTTCATAAACCTGCTTCCTGCTATTTACAATTTATCATTTTCTTCTTTTTCATATCTGTCATTTCCAGAGACAATTTTCTTGTTGCTTATTTTTCTTGTTCCCAGAAACCCAATTACATATATTTCATATCTTCCTTTTCTATTAAAAGAGTTTCCTATTATCTCCTATTTCCTATTTCTCATTCCGAGGAGATGTGCAGTACATTCATATTAAATCTAATTGAGAGAGGATCCTTGAAGTTTGCAATATTATTGTAATATAGCTTCATTATAGCATGATTGGTACTTTCAAGATATACCTCTGTGCTATCAATGTCCCTGACAAAATAAGAATTAGAGGCGAGTCATTAAAAGTCAGATGGTCTTCACAGCTGAAAATTATCATTGACAAAATAATAATTAGAGGCGAGTCAGTAAAGGTCAGATGGTCTTCACAGCTGAAAATTATCGTTGATGATTCATTCATCAGAATAACTTAAAATCATTGTCAAGAACAATGCAACACAAGCAATCCTGAAAGAGCAAGGGAACAAGCCACTAATATATACTGAATTGTTACAAAATGTAAAAAGGGATGGGACCCAAGTCGAAGGACCTCACCCACACCACGAGCTACTGATAATAGACTATCCCTGTTTGGTCCTCATTATGAGTAATTAGGGTGTGGTGATGCAATTGACTGCCTTAATTATGGAGATATGAAAATTTAGCAACTCCACATGAAAAAACCCATGGAACGTAGAATACAGTACCCAAAATCCAGGTAAGAGCAAGCGTATTATTCTAATCATTTAAGAGCCATCTAACGTTATGAAAATGGTCATTGGTTGACTGGCCAGGTAACAGAGTATTAAGACATCCATAGGGATTCCGTTTTCACAGTGTCCGCATACATGTATTCCTTGCCATTAGTGTAGAGGTTTGGTTATCACACGACCTAATATATAATTTTGAGCAGAACTATGTAAGCCCTGTGAAAACAGAATCCCACTCAAATTGGGAGGAGTAGTTACCCACAGACCTGGTATTCATGACAAAGAAAGTATGTGTTCTGCAGTGAAAACTCTCAATGTGTTCCTTAAAACATTTCAAAACAATAACTAACCAAAAGCTTGGGTACATCAGAAATCTTGAGACACCCAAAGGGTGCAAGTTTGAGCTTTCGCCCATCATGAAGCTCCAAAGGACTGAAACACATCTTCTTATCAATATCATCTATACCCAATATCACTGTTTTTCCCCATACCTGCAACGCAAATCACAAAACATGCCCAACGAAATTGTGATGACAGAGGAGGCCAAACCTAATTAGTCTTTTATGTTCTTGTAAACACCAAGTTGGATCATTGAAAAATGATTGCAATTAACTTACTAAACGTGACAAATCATTTAAGATACAAAAAATCAAACCGGGTGAGAGCATTTAAGTGCGCAGAGCATAAGTTCGACTCTTCCAACACATTCATAGCTTGAATTGACTCCTCCTTCAGTCATCTCTGTAATCACCTACTATCAGCAATGCACTTTACTTAGTGAGAAAAAGGGGGTAGTCGCATATTTTTAATTAAGGCCTCGTCATCTATTGTTTTACAGTAGCAAACACAGGTCTCATCAAAATTATCACACAAGTAACAGCTGTAGTATTCATTAAATCCCAACATGCCATTCACATCAGTAATGTTCATGCCCTTAAATCCAGTCCTATAGACCATAAAGAAAAAGTGCTGGAGACTTACAAATTACCTCTTGAATGGAATGGGTTGTCCTCTATTTTATCCTTATCAATCATGATCCATATAAAGAATACACCTTATGCACTTCCCAACTAAAAGAATCTCCAGGGTAGCATTAATATCTGAGAACGCCATTCTCTGGGTTATGTATTTGTCTAGATCAAATTCCTGTAATCATTACCAAATATGTTCTCAATTCATTCTCCCATGTATTTGTTCAATTTGGAAGATATCTGAGAGCAGGAAGATTGAGAAGTTACGTTGTTCATGTATTTATCTACAAGCTTGGGTACATCAGAAATCTTGAGACATCCAAAGGGTGCAAGTTTGAGCTTTCGCCCATCATGAAGCTCCAAAGGACTGAAACACATCTTCTTATCAATATCATCTATACCCAATATCACTGTTTTTCCCCATACCTGCAACGCAAATCACAAAACATGCCCAACGAAATTGTGATGACAGAGGAGGCCAAACCTAATTAGTCTTTTATGTTCTTGTAAACACCAAGTTGGATCATTGAAAAATGATTGAAATTAACATACTAAATGTGACAAATCATTTAGGATACAAAAAATCAAACCGGGTGGGAGCATTTAAGTGCGCAGAGCATAAGCTTGACTCTTCCAACACATTCATAGCTTGAATCTACTCCTCCTTCAGTCATCTCTGTAATCACCTACTATCAACAATGCACTTGACTTAGTGAGAAAAAGGGGGTAGGCGCATCTTTTTAATTAAGGCCTCGTCATCTATTGTTTTACAGCAGCAAACACAGGTCTCATCAAAATTATCACACAGGTAACAGCTGCAGTATTGATTAAATCCCAACATGCCATTCAAATCAGTAATGTTCATGCCCTTAAATCCAGTCCTATAGACCATAAAGAACAAGTGCTGGAGACTTACAAATTACCTCTTGAATGGGTTTATCCAAATCGAATGGATTAAGAAACTTAGTGACCCAAAATCGTTTAGCTGTTAGAAAGAAAATGGCACCTATTAATTTCAGAACAACAATACCCATGTGCAACAATTAAAGGGAATCATCCCAAAGCATTCTGGTTTATATAGACTCTAATAATAGAGGTTATTGCTGTGTATGGTTTCCAACCCACATCTTTCTTCCTTTCGTGGGTCGATGTCAATTCCAAGGATTTTGGAAGCTCCAGCTATTCGAGCCCCTTCTGCAACCTGAACAAGGATGAATTCACTAATATACAGGTAGAAAGACACTAAATACAAACTAATCTATTCAACACAGGAGCAATTCTTTATGTAAATATGTGTATGTATAGTTGCTGCTTCAGATATTCAGGACAACTTACAACCAAGACAATGGTGCCCAATCCAAATATTGCTACCGAATCACCAGGTTTCACCTTCCCAGCGTTCCAGGCAGCTCCAAATCCTGGAAATGAAAAACGAGGCCCCATTTCATGATGCATTGACCAATTTACTTTTGTGTATTTTTGTTGGGAAAGGATATCAGATCTAGGTGTATTTTAGTGGAGAATGTATGATTATACTACCTGCCGAAACTCCGCATCCAAGCAAACATATCTTGTCCAAAGGAGGTTCTGGATTCACTTTTGCTACACAGGATGCGTGCACCACTGTATATTCACTGAATGTGGACAGCCCAAAGAAATGATAGATAGGTTTTCCGTTGACAGAGAATCCGAGGGTTACAGTAAAAGCAACATTACCTCTACCTATATCTTCATCGTTGCCAGGGGTCGAGAGAGCAGGGTCGGTATCTTCATCGTTGCATCTTCATCACTGCCAGGGGTCGAGAGAGGAGGGTCGGTTTCTTCATCGATGCTCTTCATCGCTACGAGGGGTCAGTTTCTTCATCGTTGTCAGGGGTCGAGAGAAGCAGGGGCGGTTTCTTCATCACTGAAAGGGGTCGAGATAGCAATGGCAGGTCGAGAGACCGATATGGCTGCCCAAAATCTTAACTAGCGAAAACTTACCCTAACTAACAAAAAATTTCATCGGAAGGTTGATAATGTTTCAATCGTCTAACATAAAATCGAACGGTGACAAATGGTGTAGAGTGTCATTTAGGAAAGTTGTTTTCAAATAAGAACGCCTTACGGCGTAAAAATAAAAATATTAATTTAATTAATAAAAATAATTTAAAAATAATAATTTAAAAGTTGAATTGATTTTTCATGATTAGATTGAAGTTTTGTTTTTATATTTTGTGTATACATGCACATGTAGTGTTGAGATAATATATGAGGAACAATTAACAAGTTTGAACACATTTTTTTTTCATCAATTAAAGTATGAAGGAATATGAATTTTAATCTATCTTCAATATGAGATCTCATATCTTATTGTTTTTTAGATTTAAATCATAAATATAGGCTAATGTTTTTAATATGAGTTTTCTATAGGAATTGTATTAAGACCTACCATGTATGATGTTGATAATAGACAATTTTTTCTATTTATACTTTGTAACATATTAATATATGCATCTCATACATCATGAATCATTGTTTTTGATAATGTGATTCATTTTCTTAATGTTTATAGATAACAAAATCTCTACTAAGAGTGTACCTCACACACACACACACATATATATCCAAACAATTTTATTATCATAAAAAAAGTAGATAGCATTCCATCAACTGCTATTGGTCTGCCACAGTGGAAACCAAACCAATAACATAGATTAATCTTCAAATTGTATGTGAAAAACTATTAACCGATCACCCTTGACACAGTTTGGCCCAAAATGAACTAATATGTAAATAGTAAAAGCCATACCATATCTGTTAGAAGCAACCTCTTGGCTAATGACTACATAACGAAATATAATTATGTGAACCATATCAATTGGAAAGAGATTCCACCTAAATAGAAGGAAGAGGATTAATATCAACATTAGATGGAGTGAATGTGAGATCAACTAACCTCTTTGGTAATATTGAGACTATGTCATTAGTTTTTTCACTTTTGTAGAAGCTCGTCAATGCACAGTAGTAGCTCTTGTTGAGTCTCTGAACACTTAGCCAACCCTTGCCCCAAAAGAGTTTATTTTCCAATAGAAGTTGATTGTTTGCATGTGTTGGGTCTAGCGAGACCTATTATTTATTGTTTCAAGATTCCGGTTGTGAGTTTCAATTTCCACATGTTGATTAGGGATAAATATACGACTAAAATGTGCTTGCTCTTCCATATCCAAAATTTTATTGCGCATTTCCATTGGGGTAGACTCATTTTATCTGGCCATGGAATGTTGAGCCTCCACCTAATCCAGTAGCAGTGAAGATGTCCATGTAGAAATTATACCAATAGATTCAATGTGATCATGTAATGGACTAAAACAAGATACTGAATCCTTCTACAATATTTTTGGAATATAAAACACGATCACTCAATCACATGCAAGTAAGAGAAAGAAGTAAATCAATCGCACAACACAATATTTTCCTGGGGAAAGCAACTGCTCAAAACCCCTCTATCTCTGTTGTATAATAATCCAAGGAATCATGAAACAATACAATGCATTCTTGCTCACAAGAATCTGTTGCACTCTACTAATCGTATCACAATGATCTAGGAAAAATTGGACAAACACATAGCCAATTCCTTGCCTTCCTCTAGCCTGCCTTGCTCAGAAAATTCCTAGAGAAATAAATCCCAATAAAATAGGAATTTCTACCTTCCTTGATTGTGTAATCCATCATGGGCATCATGTGGCTTTATATCTGCACTTAAGAAATTTGCTAATAATACAATTGATAGTTATCTTCCCTTCAACCTATGTCTCAACTGGGTCTTCATCAGAATTGACATGCATGTAGCTAATAATAGCGAATCACCAGTTATCTGATTGATCACTATTTATGAATAAATCTAATTTATTTCACTGGACCTCTCGCTAGCTCATCACTCAGTTAGAACTAGTTAGACTGATTTTAACTCAATTAATTTGAGTTAACTGATTACACTCACACCAAACTAATGCATTAACTGCAACTGGACCCCCAAAATAATAGAATCACTCTACATGCCTCACCTTTGACCCTCAACTCAAAATTCTTGAGCTAAATCGGTATTTATGACTTAGTTAACTGATACAAGTTGTTATGAGATAAGATTACAATTTATTGTCGAATTTATATAAGGGAAAAATAAATTAGACACACATTTTCTTATTTATTTTCAACACTCCGTCTCAACAAGAAAGGGATTATCAGCTACCCCGATCCTGCCTTAGTGGTATTCGAATTGTCTCTTTTCCAGCTCCTTCGTCAAGGTGTCTACATCTTAATTCTCCGTGGGAATGTACTGCAACAACATAATGCGCCTTTGAACACAATCTTTGAGATGGTGGTACCTGATATCAATATGTTTGGACCTATCATGGAATAGCAGATTAATCAAGAGTTCTATGCAACTCTGGTTATCACAATGTATCACTGTCAAATCCATCTGATGACCAAACAAACCAAAAAGTATCTTCCTCATCCACATGGCCTTGCATGGAGCCTGACTAGCTGCCATGTACTCTGCCTCAGATGAACTGAGTGTAATTGATCTATGTTTCATGTTGTACTAAGAAACTGTTGCTGATCATATGCTGAAGATGCCCCCTGATGTGCTCTTCCCGTTTGATGAAATTCCTGTCCAATTTGAATCAGTGAAACCTTGAAGCTTCACTCCCTCTGTCCATCTGTACCATAATCCATACTCTATAGTGCCCCTGAGATATCTCAAAACATTCTTCCCTGCCTTCCAAAAGATCTTGGTAGGCTTAACCATATCTTGACTAAGTCGGTTAACTACTTATCATATGTATGTTTGTGTGTTCACCAAATAAATCATTGAATCCACAAGCTGCTTGTAAACAGTAGCATCCACTACCTAACTTGAAGTAGCATCCTTTTTCCTCCAGTTTCCTGCAAGAGGAGTCTCCATGGGTTTGCCACCCTACATGTGGAACTTCCTCAAAATCTCCTTGTCATACTTGCCCTCAAATACAAATAGCTCCCCATCTCTTTACCATATTTCCAAGCTAAGGAAATAGTGAAAAAGCCCCATGTCCTTCATCTCAGACTCTTGGAAGATCCTCCTTACAAGAAGTTATGAGTTGCTCATCACCTGTCAGTATCAGATCATCAACATAAAGTAAAATAATCCAAAGCTTACCATCAACCACAATATGATATACGTTCGCATCCGCTTCACTCTCTGTGAAGCCCAACCCGGTGAAATAGCTGTCGATCCTGGTGTACCAAGCATGAGATGCTTGCTTCAGCCCATACAATGTTCTCTTGAGTCTGCACACATGCGACTCCCAGTCAAATGTCTCAAAACATTCTGGCTGCTCAATGTACACTTATTCCTCAATAAATCCATTGAGAAAGGTTGTCTTTACATCCATCTAATGTATCTGCCACCCCATTTACGCTAAAAGTGCAAGGATGGATATAATGGATGAGTACCTTGAAACCCGTGCAAAAGTCTCCTCATAGTCAATCCCCTCCACCTGTGAGAATCCTCTGGTCACAAAAATAGCCTTGTATTTCTCCACACTCCCATATGCTGCTTGATTCACCTTATAGATCCACCTGGATCCAACCACTGACTTCCCCATTGGTCTTGGGACCACTTCCTATGCACTGTTTCTCATAATGGAGTCATACTCTTAAACCATGGAATCAACCCATACCGGCTGCTGCATTGCTTCCTCATAAGAGCCATGTATCCAGTATACATGTCTGGGGACCTTCTCTTCCTGCGCTGTGATGTAGGTGCACCTACATTCTCTGTCGCATCTAGCATCAATATTTTAGCCTCTCTGGTGTGCTTCCTACCATTTCTAGTGGATGGATTTGAATGAGTGGTTTCTACCACTCTCTGTTCCTCTGCTTGTGGCTGCTCCACATCTTGAGGTTCATCCTTTGGAACTAAGAGTTCCTCTTCTACATGCAAGTCAAGCTCCCTCTCAAGGGATAACTGCATGGCTTTCTCCTCATCGTATTTCACATCTCTCCTGACAACTGTCATCCTGTGTGCCGCAAAATACACCCGATAGTTGTGGGGATTATCAGTGTACCCCAAAAATATCCCAACCTCTGTTGTTGGTTCTATCTTCTTCTTGGCATCTTTGGTCACATGGAAATAGACAAATGAACCAAAAAATTTAAAATATGAAACATTTGGTTTCTTACCTGGAAAGCCTCCTTTGGTGTACTCATGCCAAGTATCCGATGAGGACTATGGTTCTGCACAAATACCAGTTTGTTGCATGCGTCTGCCCACATATGAAATGGTAGGCCCTGATCATGTAACATAGCTTGTGTTGCTCCCACAATTGTTCTGTTCTTTTTTTCTTCAACCCCATTCTGTTGTGGGTTATGAGGTGCAATCAATTCTCTCCAAATTCCTTCTTTGGTGCAAAATTTCTTGAATTCATTAGAGATATACTCACCAACGTTTTATCTCCTTATAGCCTTCACCTTATTCCCTGTGTCTTTCTCTACCAGTGCTTTGAACTCACAAAACTTGGAGAACGTTTGATCTTTCTTCTACATGAAGAAAATTCAACACTTTCTAGAAAAAGCATCAACAAAAATCACACAATACCTGTGTTTTGTTGTTGAAGTTGTTGAGAATGGTCCACACAAATCTTAGTGAACTCTCTCAAGGATTTCCACTGCTTGGTTCTCCTTCTCATGAAAGGTGGCCTTTGTATACTTCCCCATAGTACAAACCTTGCATGTGTCTCTCTGTGCAAGTGTACCCTTTGGAAGACCTGTAGAAATCTGCTGCATGATCCTCAAAGAACCATGCTATAGATAACCCAACCTCTTATGCCATAACTCACCAGTATCCCCGATCACCACCTCATCTGCTTTACTGCTCAATGTTGCGCAACCATATACATGAACCCCAATCTCTAGAGGTTCTTCACATGAACCCCAATCTTCTTTACATGTCTTGTGGCTTTATGATGAAGGAATGCCTTTCCTTCACTGAAAACCTCATCATATCCAAGATCCTCTAACATAGCAACTGAAACTAAATTATTTTTCAAACTTGGTACTTGCATGACATCTTTTAATATGAAAGGTTTACCTGACTCTCTCTGGAAAGTAATTGTACCAATCTCAGTAGCGCTATACATCTTGTCATCACCCATCTTGATGTGAATCTGAAGATCCTTCTCCTCCAAGCTACTAATGAGTTATTTGTTGCCAGTCATGTGAAAATATGCTCCACTATCCAAGTTCCACATAGATCCCATCACAGTTGACACCATGCATGCGATGAGAGAGAAGTCCAACTCAAACTGTGAGGCCAAAGCTTCACTCGCTGCAGCTCCTGGAGCCTTCTTGTTGTTCGTATTATTTTGTGGACAATTTTTGGCATAGTGTTCATGATCATGATAGTTGAAAAATTTCACCTTTGACATGTCTCGCTTCTTTCCTTCTTTACCAGTGTCAGATTTGGAAGAGGACTTATTTCCTTTCCCTTCTTTTCCTTGCCAGCTAAGGCACACTTTTCCTCATCATCAGTCTTGGATGAGGATCCGTCCCTGGTATTTTTCCAAAACCCTTCTTGTACCAAATCAAACCATAGTCGTTCCCACTTTGGTAACTGCTCCCTCCCATTCACAGAGTCCTAGTAACTATGCCAGCTCTTGGGAAGGCCTAGAAGTGCTAGGCTCACCAAATCATCATCAAATACAGTAATCCCAACACTTCTAAGCTCATCTCAACATTGATTCAACTTGGTCAAGTATTTCTCGATTGTGTCACCCTTCTCCATTTTGATTTTCCTGAGCTTGTCCTTGAGCGCCAATTTCCTGTGGTCACTGTTGCTTTGAAACAAATCTGTTAAGGCCTTCCACATAGCATATGGAGTTGCCTTTCCATGGATACTCGAGACAATATGATCTCGAGCTCCCTATAATAATATCCTCCTTGCCTTTGCAACATTATTCCTCCGTGCTTCATGTTGTGCAACATCTGCCTGATTAGTTTCATGAATATCAGTGTCACTGATCTCCTTCAACACATTATCCTCCAATTCTGCCTCCATCTTGTCCTTCCATGCAATATAGTTCGAATTTACCTCGAGTGCATATACGAGTCTCAAGCTAGTGAAAGACATTTTGGTCAACTGCTAGCTCCAAAGAATGAATCTGAAAATTTGAATATTTTTCAACACAAACTCAAATTCTTCTCTTCTATTGTGATTCCTAGCACTCGGATACCATGTTGAAATTATACTAGTGGATTCAATCCGATCATGTAATGTACTAAAACAACATACTGAATCCTTCTACAATATTTGCGGAATATAAAACATGATCGCTCAATCACATGCAAATAAGAGAAAGAAGTAAATCAATCGCACAACACAATATTTTCATGGGGAAAGAAACTACTCAAAACCCCGCTATCTCTATTGTATAATAAGCCAAGTAATCGTGAAACAATACAATGCATTATTACTCACAAGAATCTGTTGCACTCTACAAATCATCTCACACTGATCTACGCAAAATTGGACAAACACATAACCAATTCCTTGCCTTCCTCCGATTCCTTGCAATTCCTAGAGAAATAAATCCCTCTTAGATAGGAATTTCTACCTTCCTTGATTGTGCAATCCATCATGGGCATCATGTGGCTTTATAATTTCACGAGGGAAATTTGCTAATAATACAACTGATAGTTATTTTCCCTTTAACCTTTGTCTCAATTGGGTCTTCATCAGAATTGAAATGCATGTGGCTAATAATAGTGAATCATCTGTTATTTGATTGATCACTACTTGTGAATAAATCTAATTTAATTCAGTGGGCCTCTCACTAGCTCATCACTCAATTAGAACTAGTTAAATTGATTTTAACTCAATTAACTTGAGTTAATTGATTACACTCACACCACACTAGTGCATTAACTACAACTGGACCCCCAAAATAATAGAATCACTCTACATGCCTAACCTTTGACCCTCAACTCCAAATTCTTGAGCTAAATCAGTCTTTCTGACTTATTTAACTGATACAAGTTGTTATGAGATAAGATTACAATTTATTTAAGGGAAAAATAAATTAGACACACATTTTCATGTTGATTTTCAATAGGCCAACCCCTCTTGATACCTTGCCTCCCAGAGGAAGCTCTTCGCCATGCCATTATGGCTAAGAGGGAAAGTAGAATACCAACAAGAGATAAAATACAAACCAATCCGATCGAACCTAAGACTTTTGCAATCCTTCCAAAAAATTCCGAGAGGCCTTCGAGGAGGAGCCAAAAATGAGATCAGACCTCGTATGAAGCAAAGACAAGAAATTACCCCCAAACTCCCTTGAAAATTCTTAATGAGAGGGTGACACTCCCAACAAATGGAGGATGGCCTAAATTCAACAAAAGCACCAACCTAACTACAAACAAACGCCCAAAGAAGGAAAATGGAAACGCCCAACCAAGGAGTCAAGTCTTAGAACTCAAAAGAAGAGCAACCCCTCCCAAGGATGGAAGCCCATAGCTTGGGGAGAGAATCACCTGACCACCAATCTAGATAGAAAAAGAAACAATAGAATGTCGAGGGGTACACATAAGTCAAGCCAACTCTTCCCTCAACCTAGAGTCAAATGCTAGGAAAAATATGTAAGGTATTGTGGCACAAATGACAGAGATAAAGCCGTAATAAAATTTTGATTTGCAAAGTAAACATTCGAAAATAGAAATAGTTTAAAATAGAGCAATGCAATCGACATAAGAATACCTATACTAGTTGAAAAAGTGGCAGGAAAGGCCATTTATTAGTCCATACCAAGGAAACCATCCAACGAGGCATGTATTTAAACTAGTTGTACAAATAGGAATTGATAAACACCACCTCAATGCATGATGATCACTACCCTTCAAACCAACTTCCAAAATGATGATGAAGATTACAAGGGAGCTAGGAAAACCCACTTCCAAAATGACATCATTTTGCAAATCTACCAAGAAAAATCGATAATACCACCTTGATTACTTGCTAGATTCCACATGGGAGCTACGAAAACCCACTTCCAAAATGAAATCATTTTGAAAATCTACCAAGAAAAACCGATAATACCACCTTCATTACATGCTAGATGCCACATGTGGGTAGAGTTGAGCCACCTCATAAAACCGATTGCCCATATCACAAGATGACAACAAAAATCCCTTGAAATGACATCCATTATGGGGAGAAGAGTTCATACACATTATTTGAATCAAGCAATATTACTAGTGTCAAAGCCATATGTGTCTTTACTAAAAATTCGTTAAATATTCATTTTCCATCTAAAAAAAATCCGTAATATTTGAATAACAGAACAACATTGATTCATTTCAAGGTTTAGTTTACCATTTCAAAAATTAAAAAATTTACTTACAAATTTTAAACTGTTAGTTATTAATAACAAGATTAATAGTTGCAACTCAACATAGTCTCTACCTCAACCGTTAATTAGATGATGAAGGAAATACAGGGTCTGCATTTTGTTGTTTTTCAAAAGTGCTTCGTTTCGGAAATCCTTTTTTTATCTATCATTATTGTTGTCTCTACACATTCACACTTTGCACAATGAAAGATGGTCACACAACTCCATCCACACATCTGCACTCCGCACTAGCCATGTATGGTTGTTCCCGCCTTTGCATCTGCACACTGCCCACAATGAAAAGACTATTTCATGAAAACAGAAGTTGTAAACCATGTAAATTTTCTATATACAACAAGCACTCAGATATGAAAACATTGAACTTGACACTTCACGTAGTTGAATCTCTTGTGTGCATATAAAGATGAATCTGTACTAGTAGAATTAATCATGAAATTCAATATCATTATTTCTTTTAAAACTAAATTAAAAGAATAATTACTAGATGAATAGAGGAAGAGGAGAAACAAAGCTTCCAATTAGAGTCCCATTCTCACCAAATTTGTTCAATCTGTAGTAGAATGGATCACATAACTCTGCAACTTTGCAGTAACAGAAACTACGAGAAAAAAAACAGTAAAGGAGGAGAATGCATACTCTTGACGGGAACCGAAACTAAGAATGGGTTGCTTCATAATTTCAATTTTCCATCCAAAAAGATGCAAGTCATCTCGTGATAAACTTCAAATTGAGGGGAATTAGTTCTATAGTTAAAAAACAAAACATCCCTTCCATGTTTGCAGAGGTGTGGTAATTCAACACCCCACACTTCCACATTTGATGAGATTCCTAGTTGGAGGTGCGGAGCACAAAGATATTCACAAGACTAGATTGTTTATGTTATTGATTTGACAAATAATAATTTTGTTAACATACAAAAATGACAAAAAATGTCTTCACAAGGCTGGTCTTCTGCACCTCTGCATTAACCGACACACTTGCATTGGTTTATTAAGTCATTAGTTATGAAGTCTCTCTATAGATGAAGCAATTTAAGAATGCATAGAAGAGATACTATTGGCCCATTCATTTTAAGTATATTAGACATGGCAATATTCAATACCTATTGGTAGCTTTTTCCAGTCCCTTGCTATGTCTTAATATTGGTTAAATTAGTTGGAATATATATTTGCAAAGAGTTACATTATGTTGAAGTGGAATCATATTTGTTATGGATTATATCTGTTAAAATATCTAATTAACTCCTGCAAAAAGAGTTTGACAATCATTTAAGTGAGTGTTGAGTAAGTCGAGTTGTGTGATAAATTAATTTGGTAAGTGTGTGCATGTCAAGTTATATTAAGCGAGTCATTCGTCGAAAAGTATAAATACCGTTCACCGGGTTCATTTCATTCAGAGAGATTGAAGAATCAAGTTCGTGTGATTAATAGAAGAGCCGCAACTCGTGTGTGTTTCGTGTGTGAATTATTTGTGTTATTTTGTGTCTTATATCCTCTGCCTTTTCAAAAAAATTGGTATCATAGCTGAGGAAGGATCAGAAGATCCGTGGACCCTGCAGAGCTAGTGAGAAGAGGGCCAAGAGTAGAAGGCCAAAAAATTTTCTTTTTTCAAAATCGGTATATAGTTAAGGAATGCGTAGGTCCACACTTTTTTAATGCAAAAAGCGCGCAAGTTCTGTACTTTTTAGTTGAAAAAATGCTCATAACATGAAACTTACGATCTCCCAAAAATCAATTTTATTGCACGGTTTATTAGGGTCGGGGGTTGCACAAGCCCGAAATGCATTAACAACGCGGACAACCATGAGCTGTGAGCGAACATGTTTAAAAATACCGACAACGCCAAGCAAAAGTCAATGGAGTCACTTTTCATTAAAGTTTGATCATAAATTTTTGTTTGAAGTCAGATTTGAAATATCATGTGGGTGTTTAAAAGGAGCTTGGCACGAGTTATATTAAAAAGACTTTATTAAAGAATTTTATAAAAATGTTTTTCTTAAAAGTATTTTTATAATAATTTTTTTTAAAGGATTTTTAAAATACATTTTTTTAAGAGAAGATTATTATAAGAATATTATATATATATATATATATAAAATATTTATTATATAAAAAAAATTAGGGTTTTATTGAAAGGGAATTGTTTTAAATGAGTTTTTCAAAACTCATAAAAGGAGAAATTAAGGGTTTTCATCAGAGAAGATCTTTTTGAAGAAAGATGGCAACATCAAGTTTCCATCCACAACTTCCTTATTTCACAAGGACATATTATTATGTGTGGGCCATTAATATGGAGAACATGTTAAAATCTTATGATTTTTGGGATCATGCCAATTTTGGGTTTGCAAAACCTCAGAATGAAGTAGAAGAACGAGCTCTCAATAATGTAGAGAGGGAACAATGGAAGAAAGACAAAATGAAAAATTCGCAAGTGCTTCTTCTTATCCAGCAGGGAGTGGACCAAGCAGTGTTCCGGAAGATTATGATCACGTATTCAACAAAGGAAGCATAGGAAACTTTGGCGACAAGCTATCAAGGTATGGCCAAAGTCAATATTGTTAAATTGCAGAATACTAGGAGAGATTTTTGAAAGTATGTAGATGAAGGAGACAAAGGACATCGATTATTTCATGAATTTGGTCATGTCTATCGTAAATCAATTAAACTTTTATGGTGAGAAAATTAAAGATCAAACAGTGATTGAGAAGGTCCTTAGAGCTTTGTCTACCAAGTTTGATGTTGTGGTAGCAGCCATAAAAGAAGCAAAGGATTTGGAAAGACTGAAAGTTGATGAGTTGATGGGATCACTTCTATGGCATGAGGAAATGATAGAAATAAATAAGGATTCCACTTTAGAAATTTATTTCAAAATTTAAGTTTCTATTTCAATAGGTCGAGGCAGAGGTAGATCGAGAGGCAGAGGTCAAAGCAGAGGTAGATCGAGAGGTAGAGGACGAGGCGAAAGATATGGTGGTCAAAGAGATGACCAAGAAGAGAATGGACATGAAAGTGGAAGCAACAACATGGGCTTCAAAAATAATCAAAGATCTGACAAATCAAAGGTGAGAGGTTATTATTGCAATAAATTTGATCATGATGCCCATGATTGAAGGATGAAGATAACTAATTGAGGAAATCAAAGAGCTAATGTTAGTACAGAGAATACTAACTCCATGTTCCTAGCTTGCCATACCATGCGTAAACCTTCTGATAATGGGTGCCTATTAGACAGTGGTTGCAGTAACCACATGAAAAGCAACAATAATTTGGTTGAAAATTTGGATCAATCTATGAAGACAGAGGTAAAGTTGGGGATTCCCAAGACTGTGGATGTAGATGGAAAAGGAGTGGTCAACATTCTGACCAAGAAGGGGGAGCCAAATACAATATCAGAGGTATATTATGTCCCTAGACTCAAATATAATCTTGTAAGTGTTGGTCAATTAACACAGAAGGGATACAATGTTATCTTTCAAGGACAAGAGTGTGTTATGTATGACAAGCCCTCAAGCAGGCAACTGATATCAAAGGTGTAGATGACGAGGAATAAAATCTTTCCTATAATCATAAATTACAGTGATCGGGTTAGATCATTTACAGTTGCATGTTCTAATGATTATTGGTTCTGGCACTTTCGGTTTGGAAACTTGCATATTTCTGGTTTAAGATTGGTGTAGTAGAAATAGATGGTCAGAGGATTACCTCCCATTAAATAACTTGCTAGTAATTGTGAGTGTTGCATCTTGGGAAAGCAACACTGTGAAAATTTTCCAAAGGGAGTTGTATACAGAGAAAGATAACCTATTGAGCTGGTACATAGAGACTTGTGTGGACCTATGAGGACACAGTTGATTGGTGGAAGTTGTTACTATAGCAGGAAGACTTGGGCTACTTTTTGAAGAAGAATTCTGAAACTTTTGCAAAGTTCAAAGAGTCCAAAGCCTTAGCAGAGAACCAAAGTGATCGACAGATTAAGGCATTGAGGTCAGATCATGGTGGAGAATATGATTCAAAGGCATTCCATGATTACTACAAATTACATGGAATCAGAAGACAACCAGGTACACACCACAGAAAAATGGTGTAGCGGAGAGGAAGAATAGAACCATTATGAACATGGCAAGGAGCATGTTGAAAGGAAGAAACCTATCTAATGAGTATTAGGTAGAAGAAGTTGCATGTGTTGTTTATGTGATAAACAAATCTCCTACAAAGAGTGTGATGAACAGAGTACTAGAAGAAGCATGGTTAGGTATGTCATGCAACGTATCTCATCTCAACGTTTTTGGATGTGTAGCCTATGCACATGTACCTAAGTAGATGAGAGGAAAATTGGATGATAAAAGTGAAAATTGCATATTTACTAGTTATAATGAGCAGTCAAAAGCTTACAAATTATATAACCCTATCCCCAAGAAGACCATAATCAACAGAGATGTTGTGTTCAAAGAACAAGAGTCATGGAATGGTACTGTAGGCAAAATGGTTGATGCATAAGCACCATTGATGGAACTTGGATGATGTAGCAGATAATGAGCAGGAAGAATCAAAAGAGCAGACACCAAACAAAGTCACACCAACAAGGACTCCAAGATTTTCAGAGCAACATGGATATTCAAGTAGATCAATAAACCAGAATCCTCCCAGCAGCCAACCGAGTGATGAATCAAGCAATGGTAAGAGAAATATGAGAAGTCTAAAAGATATTTATGATGATTTGGATGTTAGTTCAAATTTTGCATTGTTATCATTCCAACGTTATTTGTTTGAAGAAGCGATCAGAGATGAAAATTGAGTGCAATCCATGGATGAAGAAATTGAAGCTATTAAAAATGATGATACATGGGATTTGGTTATTTTTCCAAAGGATAAAAACCTCATTGGTGTGAAGTGGATGTATAAGAAAAAGTTGAATGAGAAAGGGAAATTGACAGATTTAAAGCAAGACTAGTAGTAAAAGGATTCTCACAGCAACCTGGAATAGATTTTGGAGAAACGTTTGCTCCGGTAGCTAGATTGGATACTGTAAGGGCAGTTCTAGCCACAACAGCTCAGAACAAGTGGAAAGTATATCATATGGATGTCAAATCGGAATTCTTGAATGGAATTTTAGAAGAAGAAATTTATGTGCAACAACCACTAGGTTATGAATTTGAAGGTAAAGAAGATAAATTTTACAGGTTGAAGAAAGCACTCTATGGACTGAAGCAAGCACCTAGAGCATGGTATATCAGAATCAACAACTACTGATTAAGAATGGATTTCACAAAAGTAACATTGAGCCTACCTTACACACAAAGGTAAATGTGCATGGACATATTTTGAGTGTTTGCTTATATGTTGATGGCATTGTTTTTACAGGTGATCTTGAGATAGATGAATTTAAAGCAGCCATGATGAAAGAGTTTGAGATGATAGGTCTTGGTCTCATGAAATATTTTCTTGGCATAAAAGTTGAGCAATCTGAAAAATGAATTTTTATTTTCCAAAATAAATATGTGAGAGATTTGTTGAAAAAATTCAGGATGGAAAATTGTAAACCTGTCCCTACACTAGTTGCAACAGGTACAAAGTTAAGCAAGGATGATGAAGGAATAGATGTCAATCCAACTCTATTCAAAAGATTAGTTGGCAGCCTCGTGTATCTCACAGCTACAAGACTGGATATTATGCAAGGAGTAAGTTTGATTTCCAGATTTATGGAGACTCCAAAAGAAATGCATTGGAGTGCAGGAAAAAGAATTCTAAGATACATAACAGGAACTAGAGATTGTGGCATTATGTGTGCAAGTACATAAAATAAAAATTTTATTGGATTTACAGATAGTGATTTTTCAGGTAGTTTGGATGATAGGAATATCACTTCTGGTTATGTGTTCCATCTTGGTTCAGGTGTGATTTTATGGGCATCTAAGAACCATCCTATTGTGACACTATCATCAGCATAAGCAGAATATGTATCAACAACATCAACAACATGTCAAGCAGTATGGTTAAGAAGAGTATTGGATGGACTTAAGAAGAAACAACAAGGATCAAAAACAATATATTGTGACAACACATCGGTGATTACACTATCCAAGAATAGTGTGTTTCATCAAAAGAGAAAGCATATTGATACTAGATATCACTTTATTAGAGAACTTATGAGAAATGGAGAAGTTCAATTGAAGCCTTGTAAATCGAGTGATCAATTGGCTGATATATTTACAAAGCCATTAGCAACAAATGTTTTTGAGTTTCAAAAAAGAAACTTGGGTGTTGTAAGCCTAGCTGAGACATTGACCAACAGGAATGTTTGAGTTGTCATGAGTTATGTTTTATTTTAGCAGTCGTAATTAAGGGGGAGTGTTAAAACATCTAATTAAATCTCGTATCAAGAGTTAGACAGACATTTAAGTGAGCGTTGAGTAAGTTGAGTTTTTTGATAGATAAATTTGGTAAGTGTGTGCATGTCAAGTTATATTAAGCGAGTCATTAGTCGAAAAGGATAAATACCCTTCACTGGGTTCATTGTATTCAGAGAGATTGAAGAATCAAGGTCGTGTGATTAATAAAAGAGGCGCAACTTGTGTGTGTTTTGTGTGTGAATTATTTGTGTTTTTTTGTGTCTCATATCCTTTTCCTTTCCAACAATATTAGGTTTATATCTAGCTTCTTGAGCCAAAGTTTTCATATTGAGAGTTTCTATGGCCGGAAAGATACACTTTTTAGAACATTGATTAGAGTTTTTCATGAAAGGTAGTCATTTCAAAGTAGTAATTTTCTCGCACATTTTTTATTTTGTTTTTTCATTTTTGTAGTGTAGGAAGATACAAGCAATAAAAAAGAAATTCTAATCATCAATTCTAGTCTCTAAATTTTTGGTGTTTGGAATTGATTTATAGAAGTCCACCAAATACAATAGACCCATATCAAAGTTGCACCCATTAGAGAAACAATATTAGCACCATTTCCAGACGAAAGCAAGAGATTTACTCTGCGAATTTGTAGGTGCAGAAATTTTCTGGTTATGCGGAGCTCCACACCTCCGCACTCTAAATTTATTTGAATAATAAGAGAGTTACCATATTTAATTTGATTGCATTTAAGGTAGCAAAGTGAACTTTTAATTTTGGCATCAAGTACTAGCGTTGGACATGTGCATCAAGTCCCTAGAGCTTTTATTCCTACAATTCTTACCATATTTACATAGTCCCTTCTTTTTAGATAAACAAAACTCCGTGAACGTCATAGACGTTGGATGTGGGGTTACTTTGAAAAATAAATTTGGTAGGTAATGCATTTATTTCAATGGATTTGAATGAGCTACCCAATGTATTGCTATATTAGGATTCGGGTGAGTTATTCGAATAATAACAATGTTACCATTTTTAATTTTGATTGCATTTAAGGTAAAAGGTGAACTCTTAGTTTTTCAAAGTCAATTGTTTAATTTTCCAATTAATTTTATGTTCTAAATATAACTTTTTTATATAAAAAAATTGAGTTTTCTCTACTCTTGGATGCTAGAATTTACAATTCAGACAAGGTTGGTATGGTAAGGGAAAAAATAATGTTTTTAACATGTTCAATTTAACCTCTTTATATATAGAATACCAAGTTACCTAAAGAATACCAAGTTACCATGGAATTAAGTCAATGCTTTATCATATTCAATTTAACCTCTTATATGTGGAATAATATAGAAAAATGAGGTGATGTAGACCATTGAATAGAAGACAAACCCAAATCAAATTTAAGAAAAAATAATAGTGTGTGCTTGACATCGACAACCGTTTAACAATCCTTTGATATATTTTAGTATTTTTTCAAAGAAGTTGAAATATCATTATTTGTGTTAAAAATGACTAAGTTGATGGTCACTTCTAATGAACTGAAGAGCCTAGAATGTTAATACATTTTGCAGAGTGCATAGTTGTGGAGGTGCTCCACCCCTCACCCTCTTGTTTCTTCCTCTTCACCTCTACACTCCACACAATGTATCAACATTATGGACATTTGTCCCTTGTCCCTTTCTCGCCTATGTAAAGTAGCTACAATTGCATTAGTTCTGGAATCATTGAGAAAAGCAGTAACATAATAGTGTTAGTGTCAGTGTCAGTGTTAGAGCACTCACTCGCAAAATGACCACTCACAAAATAAGTCTTTTCTCAATTTTAAAATTATTTTTCAGACACTCACAATTACCAAAAATAAAATTCCCTCCACCAGCGGAATTATTGCACATCATGGCTCACTCAGTCAATGGAAAATTAGAAATAATATTTCCATAGTTGAATTTGCAAATAATTAGGAATCTTTAGCATTTCCCAAAACTTTGGTTAAAATTGCAAAACCTTAGAAAAATAATCCAAAGTCAACGCAATTTTACATGAAGTGAGTTTTATAGTGCTTGGGAAATCATGGATTAATAATAGTCACACGAGTAAGTGAACTTGGGGAAACAAATCTTTATTCATTATGTTTTCTTTCCACCCCTTAGGAAAAATGGTTTAGCATCTCGAATATTGTTTTGCCCTTTGGACTACATGTGAATTTAGGTTAGCTTTACTTTGTTATTATTTAATGTTTACGTTATTATGACAAATATAATTACAATATTACAATGTAAACAAGCGTGGTAAGCCTCAATAGAAAGCTTTAAAATCTAAATCTTTGACAAAATTGATTAATATTTCTTTTAGACAAAGTTACAACGCATCTGTGACAACTACATTTAGTATTAACTAGTTAAATGACATTTTATTATTAAAAAAAAAAAAATGAGACATTTAATGTTTTTCTGGAAAATTTTATTTTCTTTACTGTTATTGTGAAAAATAAAATTGGTTATGGAAAGTGGTTCCATAAAAAGTAAAAAGGCTGATGGTAAATGTTTTCCAAGAACTGAAAGGTGGTTTGACAGTTTGAATATTTACCTACTCCTCTAGGGATAAGAGACTCATCCTAGTGAGGAATGGGGTTTCTGTTCAGAGACTAAGGAAGAGAGTGGAAAGTTTCGTGAGCTGGTAGAGACCAGTGGAAAATCTCTCAGTTTTTCCTGAAATTTTCTGGTACTGACTAGACTTGGGGTCCTGACGTCACAGCAAAAAACAACTATTAACATGTACCTTTTAGTGGTGGAGCACGAGGAAAAGATCAGGATGTTATTGCCTCTCTTAAAGGTTGGGTGGACATCAACAACCTTAATTATTTTCAGATAAGTGACTGTAATTATTGGAATATTTAAAGAGGGATCTTAATTTTTCATTTAATTGTATACAGAGAAATATTAGTTAGTTTTCAAGACATAAATTTTATCCTATAAGTTAATATATAGTGGAAAGAAGAAAGATTTATGAATTTACTAATGTATTGGTGGATATTTGTAAATTTTGGTATTATTCCTATAGGGTTCTGTTTAATAATCTTGAAGAATTTATGGTTCTGTATAGTAATCTTGAGGGAATTTATATAGGGAAAAGAACAAGAATGGCTACTAGAGACTTTAAGAAAATATGCATTGGACTGATGTTAAAAATAGCGACTCTACAAACCATGTATTGGTCTACTGTGTTTAGTATTTTTAAAGCCAAAATTCCTATTAATATTAAACACATTCGAAAGGAACAAAGCCTGAGTAATAATGTTGATAGCATGATTTATTTATAATTCTATTGTGCAAAAGAAAAGTAGTAGACGAAGACTGATTACTAGAGAGTTTCTGGGTTGAACTGTTGGTTTCGGGTACGTGAAGGAAATCCCAACCCGAAACACATCGTCAACCCTAAACTAACTATACACTGACAGAATCTATAAGATGGTTCGGACAGTTGATAAAAATAATAATAAGGGAAATTTCTATTGCAGAGAGAGTAGTAGAAATAGTTGTACAACGATAGAGAGTACCCCCTTTAGAAATATAGACCATATTGTATAATGATAACACAAGCAATTAGAATTCCATTAAAACATAAACAACATTTGTAAACTATATAAATCAAAAAGTACTCGGCACATGCAAAATTTAGACAAAGATTTCCCATCTATTCAAAAGCAGTCTTTCTTGAGAAGAAGATAACCAGAATGCATTGAAACTAAAAACATCAAGAAATGGATTTCCAAAGACAAATTACTACGACATACTGGAACTATATAAACCAAATGGAAACCATATTCATTCATAAATAATCAGAGGTTCAAACTGGTAATAAACCATATAAGTTCGGGAATTTTCCATTGAAACCAAGAAAGTAATGGCTCGGAGGAAGCCACGTCATTGAACAATACTGGAAATACATTTAAACCTTCTGTGTATTATTACAGAGTCCATTAAAAAAGAAGACTATACGAAATTCTGGCTTTTAGGAGAAACCCATAAAACCCTTAAATAAAGGGGAAGAAACTAGAACAAAATTCTGAAACCATCTACTCTATCAGAGGCAAGCTAAGCTTGTCTATGAGTAGACGGACAACAGAATACCTGGAAAACCATTGGAAGTCATCATCTGAGACCTTCTTTCCAGTTTCAGATAGAATATACATGGGTAAAAATGGTTACCTGCAAATCAAAGACATAAAGCGTAAAGGAGGGTTACAAATTAAAAAAAAATTGATGCAAAGCTTAATATGAAATCTTAGAAGAAGACGGGTTGTATATATAATCCATCACATTTACCTAAACATAGATGAACTCTTCAGTAATGCCAAGCGCCAAACTAGGTTTTTGAAGAACGAAACCAAAAATAACGAGGATTAAAACGTATTGGTCGCAAGCGAAAACTGAAGACTCAACAGAGAAATTTTATCCCCAAAACTCTGGAAGAGAATTTCTTTACCTGTGTACATGTAATGGCCAAGGAGTTGAAGGGTTTCCAACATTCTGTCAGGAGAGAATTCCCAGATTTGCTGAATATTGATGGCAGGCGGATAACAATATCAAGCTCTAGGTTACACCAGTGGGTTTAAAACCAAGACTAAACAGCGTAGAGACTGCAGTGTATCAAAGCCGACTGAACAAGGAAACTAAGCTCTACGCTTCCCTACTATAGCAGGAGGATCGATAGAATGAGGCCTCCTGCCTTCAAATATGGTAGAGCCATCCTTAGCGCATAAGCAGAGGCAAATGATGACAACGGAGACCAAGAAATGAGGTATACCTTGTGTTCTTCCCACCACATCTAACCACCGTTGATTGAAGGGTAATGAATGGAGATCGGGAAGGCAGGTGGCCTGTGGCACCTTGCACACGGATCCGATAAATCCCATAGCTAGCCTAGCTTAAAGTGCTAGTACTTGTCATAGTCCATATTTACAGCAAAAATTATAGCTAAGAGGGTACAAGAGTTAATTGCGATGAACATTAAACATCAAACCTGAATATATTAAAGTTAAACTTAGGTGCTGCAGAAACCCAATGAAAACTCATACTTTGGTGGTAAATAGCTAGTGGTAATATTGACCATGGTATCATCAGGTATTGTTATAATTTTCATTTTCATGAATTGGAAATAAATCAAGCATAATAAGAAATAACGAAGACTAATCATAGATGCATTGATATGTTTTTGAATACATGGTAAGTTTAATATGATTTGAATCATAAGGTAAGTAATTTTTTTTTTACTTGTGATTATGGAAGTAGTGTTAAGTGTTACAAGTGGTATGAGAGCAGCGTCCGTACGTTGGGACCCTAAGGGTCAACTAAAAATTTAAGCTGTGTGTATACTGATGCACAGAAGAGAATCTTAACAGGAAAACATCATGAGAAGGGGGTCAATGCAAAAACCACCCCAGAACACCGGGGAACCCCAAACACGACTATAAGTGAGCCCTGAGATGTGGGTTCAACTGAGTGTGGATCAGCACTAGCAAACAAGTAGACTGCTGGAGGAACAACAACACCAAACTAGCATACTATCGAATACAGTACAGAAGCTACAGGAAGAGATGGTGCGGGTTCGAAGTGATAACGAGTGCTTGATGCAAGAGAAAGAAAAGATACTCAAGAGCCTGTCAGACAAGCAGAATCAGGGAATGGAACAACCCAGTGCTGATAGAGACATGCAAGAAGGTAATGAGTGACAAAAAAGGGACCACACCACTAACAAAGTGGAAAGAAGCCCTTCCCAGTGAAGCAACAAGAACAAAAACTATAATGAAGCAGATTTTGGCAATTTGTCGGATCAGCAAGAAGTTAAGAAGAAAAAAGTGGAGCTTCAGGGTGAGTTTCAAAAAGTAAAACCACCAACATTTGATGGTGAAGCTGAGGAAGTGGGAGAGGCTTGGCTGATAAATATGAATAAATATTTTCAAGTGTACGAGTACAGCAGCAACCTAAAAGCCAGATTGGCCATATATCAGTTAAGGGAAAAAGCCACCCTGTGGAGGGAAGAAGTAAATAATGTTCGTAGCATTGAGGACCAAGATGTTACCTGGGAATCGTTCCAGCAATAATTTAAAGATAAGTATTTAACAGAATGTTTCTACCATGAGAAATCTAAATAATTTCATGACTTGAAGCTGGGACAGATGACCATGGACGAGTATATTACCAAGTTCACCTCTCTGTTAAGATATGTTCCATACCTTAGAGATGAAAAGGCTAAGGTTCAAATATTTCTGAGCATTCTGCCAACTCATATGAAGGAACAAATTGAATTTGTAAATCCTAGAACCATGTATGAATCTATTCGTAAGGAACGAATGTGCTATCAGCAGTCCAAGGAAAAAGGAGAAGTGGAAAAAAGTTGGTAGCTAAGGAAAGGACAAAAAAGTAACTCAAACTTCAAGGGTGCCAAAAATAATAATTTTAATAATTATGCACGAAGTTCTGTAAGCTAGTTTGTTAGAAATCATCAAAGAAGCTAATGGCCAGCTAAAGAAAGGCCTACAGTGGCTTCTAGCAAGCTAGAACAAGGACAAGTGTCCAAGCCACCTCTGCAGTGTTGGGGGTGTGGTGAGGCACATTATTATAAAAACTAACCACAACGAGTGAGAAGTGATACAGTGGAAAATTTGCAGGAGGCTTCTACAGTAGGTGATGTGGCTCGCAATATACCTCGAATCAACGCAGCATTAGAGGATTGGCAGGTAGATTATCAGGCAACAATGATAGAGTTGGAAGGTAAGTTACTATCTCAATCTATTTCTATTTTGGTATACCCAGGTGCAAGTCTAAGTTATGTTAATCCAAAAATAGTGGAACTATATAAGTTAAAAGGTCAGAAATTCAAAAGTCCTTGGCTGGTACAACTAGCCACAGGAGCAAAAAGAAAAGCAACTACCAAAATTCCAAACTTCACATTGTAAATTGTAGAACAACAGTTAAACGCAGAGCTGAACATATTTCCATTGGGGTCCTATGATGTTTTTTTGGGTATGGGTTGGCTAGAAAAACATTGGACCTTGGTGGACTGTAAATAAAATATCATTTATTACAGAATGCAAGATGGAACAAGTAAGGAAATTCAGGGAATCAAGAAACCCCTACAGCTACATCCTATTACAACATCCCAAATGAACAAATGTATCAGGAAGGGATGTCAGATTTATGCTATCCAAGTAGGATATGCTAATTCCAAGGAGAAGTCTCCTATGATGGAGAATATACCAGTGGTACAAGATTTCATGGATGTCTTTCCAGAAGACATACCTGTATTACCACCAAGAAGAGATATTGATTTTACCATTGAATTAATGCCAGGAGCATCACCTGTGTTAAGGGCTCCTTACAGAATGAGTGTTCTAGAATTAACTGAATTAAAAATGCAGTTACAAGAATTATTGAACAAAGGATATATTCGTCCAAGTGTGTCCCCTTGGGGAGCACCAATGTTGTTCGTTAAGAAGAAGGACGGAACCATGCGAATGCGCATGGACTATAGATAGCTCAACAAGTTAAAAATCAAAAATAAATATCCTTTACCAAGGATTGATGATCTGTTCGATCAGGTGAAGGGGGCTACAGTATTCTCAAAAATAGATTTAAGATCTGGATATCACCATATCTGAATCAAGGATCAAGACATTTACAAGATTGCTTTCTATACCAGGTACATGAATTATGAGTTTGTGGTGTTACCCTTTGGATTAAAAAATGCACTAGAAACCTTTATGAGATTAATGCATGGTATATTCCATCCTTTCCTGGATAAATTTGTACTCATATTCATTGATGATATTTTAATTTATTCTAAGAACTAGGAAGAACATAGAGAACATCTAAGGATTGTGTTGGAAATGTTAAGAAAACACCAGTTGTACGTTAAGTTAAGAAAATGTGATTTCTTCAAAATAGAACTCCAGTACTTAGGCCATGTTATTTCAGCAGAAGGAATTGTTGTTGATCCAGAGAAAATCAAGACAATCGTAGAATGGCTGGTACCCCAGAATGTGGCGAATATTCGAGCCTTTATGGGATTGGCTAGGTACTATCGACGATTTATTGAAGGATTTTCCATAATTGCTTTCCAATTACCTCCTTGTCGAGAAAAGGAAAAGTATTTAAGTGGACTGTTGAGTGCTAGAACAGTTTTGAGAGGTTAAAGCAGCTACTAACCTCTACACCAGTGTTGAGGGTAGCTGACCCCAACAAAGAATTTGAAGTTTGTACAGATGCTTGTAAAGAGGGAGTTGGGGCAGTTTTATCCCAGGAAGGAAAAGTAATAGCTTATGAGTCAAGAAAGTTGAAGGAGCATGAACAAAGATATTCAACCTATGATATAGAGTTAATAGCAGTAGTACATGCACTCCGAGTATGGAGACACTACTTGCTAGGTAAGAAGTTTGTACTAAAGATGGATCATAGCAACCTAACCAGTTATTTCAAACAAGTTGATTTAAACTCTCGATAAGCAAGATGGAATGCCTTCCTAAGTGAGTTTGATATGGACATCCAACACGTGAAGGGTAAGGAAGACCGGGTGGTTGATGCCCTAAGTAGAAAGCCACATTGTGTTTATGAGCTTTACTATAATAAACTGGAGTGAAAATTCTTGGATCAAGTAAAAGAGGAAGCACAAAAGGATCCTGAATATCAATTCCTATGGCAGCAAATGGAAGAGGCCAAAAAACAAGGAAACACTTCTGGGTATCGCATTAATAAAGAACAAATGCTAACCTTTAGAGGAAAGTTATATGTACCAAACCGTGTGGATCTAAAGGAACTAATCATAGATGAATATCATTGAAGTAACTACGCAGGACACCCAGGATACCAAAAAATGTTAATTTCTATTAGAAAAATATATTTCTCGCCTGGTATGCGTAAGAACATTGCTGAATATTTAAACAAATGTTTGGAGTGTCAAGAGGTCAAGGTGGAACATCGACATCCCGCAGGATTTTTGCAGCCCATACTAGTACCTGAATGGAAGTGGGAGGTCATATCCCTAGACTTCATTACAGGTTTACCATGGTCAAAGAGGCACAATGACTCCGTCATGGTGGTGATTGATAGATTGAGTAAGTCTACACATTTTATACCTGTACAGTCTACTTACAAGGCTGTACAGATAGCAGATATTTTTATGAGAGAAATATTCAGACTACACGGCATTTCGAAGACTGTTATCTCAGACAGAGATGTGAATTTTACTTCAGCATTTTGGAAAACTTTGTTTACAGGTCTGGGGACCCAAATAAACTTTAGCACTGCTTATCATTCTCAGATGGATGGTCAGACAGAATGAGTAAACCTAGTTTTGGAAGACATGTTGCGCATGTATGTGATGCAGCAACCAAACAAGTGGAAAGAATATTTACATCTGGTTGAGTTTGCTTACAACAATGGTTACCATGAGTCTCTTAATATGATTCCTTTCGAAGATCTATATGGGAGGCAATATCACACACCCATAAATTGGAGCAGCCCCGAAATGAAACTAATGTTGGGACCAAAAATGCTAGCTGAAATGGAGTCAGAAGTAAAGAAGATCAGAATTTTTTTTAAAACTGCACAAGATCGACAGAAGATCTATGCATATAAGAAGAAAACTTATCGAGAATTCGAGGTGGGTGATCAAGTGTATGTGAGGATCAAACCCAAGAAGAGTACCTTGAGGTGGGCCACTTGTGCCAAGTTAGCTCCCAGGTTTTGTGGACCCTTCCAAATCTTGGAAAGGGTAGGACCTGTGACTTATCGGCTGGCTTTACCCAGCCACATTCGGCTACACAATGTGTTTCATGTGTCCCTATTAAAGAGATATGTGCATGATCCGAAGCACGTGATTCATTGGATAGGATAGATTTAATAATCCTAACTTGAAATATGATTTCTTTATAAAAAATTGACAAGGAACTTTTCTATTTGCAGGTAGAGCCGGACAACGAGTTTCTAGTCGAACCTCAACGCATACTCGAGAGGAGAGAAATTATGCTTCAAAAGCGAGTCATCACCCAGGTTAAAGTGCAGTGGAAGCACTTCAGCCCGGAGGAGGCTACTTGGGAAGACAAGGGATTTGTGTGTGAGGCTTACCCAGAGCTATTTTCTGAGCTGGAGTGAAACACCGAGGACGGTGTTACTTCCAGGGGGGAAGTTGTGACAACTGCATTTAGTATTAACTAGTTTTTAACTAGTTAAATGAAATTTTTTATTTTATTTTTGTTTTAAAAGAAAAGGCTGAGACATTTAATGTTTTTCTGGAAAAGTTTATTTTCTTTACTGTTATTGTGAAAAATAAAATTAGTTATGGAAAGTGGTTCCATAAAAAGTAAAAAGGTTGATGGTAAATGTTTTCCAAGAACTGAAAGGTGGTTTGACAATTTGAACAACTACTTGCTCCTTTGGGGATAAGAGACTCATCCCAGTGAGGAATCAGGGTTCTATTCGGAGACTAAGGAAGAGAGTGGAAAGTTTTCCAGAGCTAGTAGAGACCAGTGGAAAATATCTCAGTTTTTCCTGAAATTTTCTGGTACTTAGGTCACAACAGAAAACTACTATTAACATGTACCTTTCAGTGGTGGAGCACGGGGGAAAGAGCAGGATTTTATTGCCTCTCTTAAAGGTTGGGTGGACATCAACAACCTTAATTATTTTCAGATAAGTGACTATAATTATTGGAATATTTAGACGGGGATATTAATTTTTCAGTTAATTGCATACAGAGAAATATTAGTTAGTTTTCAGGACATAAATGTTATCCCATAAGTTAATATACAGTGGAAAGAAGAAAGAGTAATGTATTGGTGGATATTTGTAAATTATGGTATTATTCATATAGGATTCTGTTTAATAAACTTGAAGACATTTATGGTTCTGTATAGTAATCTTGAAGGCATTTATATAGGGAAAAGAACAAGAATGGCTACTAGAGACTTTAAGAAAATATGCATTGGACTGATGTTAAAAATAGAGACTCTAAAAACCATGTATTGGTCTACTGTGTTTAGTATTTTTAAAGCCAAAATTCCTATTACTGTTAAACACATTTGAAAGGAACAAAGCCTTAGTAATAATGTTGATAGCATGATTTATTTATAATTTTATTGTGCAAAAGAAAAGTATTAGAAGAAGAATGATTACTAGAGCATCTCCAGGTTGAACTGTTGGTTTCGGGTACGGGAAGGAAATCCCAACCCGAAACACATCGTCAACCCTAAACTAACTATACACGGACATAATCTATAAGATGGTCTGGACATCTGATAAAAAGAATAATAAGGGAAATTTCTATTGCAAAGAGAGCAGTAGAAATAGTTTTACAACGATAGAGAGTGTCTCCTTTAGAAATATAGACCATACTGTATAATGATAACGCAAGAAATCAGAATTCCATTAAAACATAAACATTAGTTGTAAACTATATAAATCGAAAAGTACTCGGCGCATGAAAAATTTAGACAGAGATTTCCCATCTATTCAAAAGCAGTATTTCTTAAGAAGAAGATAACCAGAATGCATTGAAACTAAAAACATCAAGAAATGGATTTCCAAAGACAAATTAATATGGCATACTGGAACTATATAAACCAAATGGAAACCATATTCATTCATAAATAACTAGACATTCAAACTGGTAATAAACCATATAAGTTCGGGAATTTTCCATCGAAACCAAGAAAGTAACGGCTCAGAGGAAGAACCGTCATTGAAAAGTACTGGAAATACATTTAAACCTTCTGTGTATTATTACAGAGTCCATTAAAAAAAACGACTATACGAAATTCCAACTTTTAAAAGAAACTCGAAAAAACCTTAAATAAAAGGGAAGAAACTAGAACAAAATTCCGAAACCCTCTACTCTATCAGAGGTGAGCTAAGCATTTCTATGAGTAGACGGACAACATAATACCTGGAAAACCATTGGAAGTCGTTAGCCGAGACCTTCTTTCTAGTTTCAGATAGACTATACATGGGTAAAAATGGTTACCTACAAATCAAAGACATAAAGCGTAAAGGAGGGTTATAAATAAAAAAAACTGATGCAAAGCTTAATCCAAAATCTTAGAAGAAGACGGGTTGTATATATAATCCATCACATTTATCTGAACATAGATGAACTATTCATTAATGCCAAGCGCCAAACCAGGTTTTTGAAGAACGCAACCAGAAATAACGAGGGTTAAAACGTATTGGTCGCAAGCGAGAAATGAAGAGTCAATAGAGAAATTTTGTCCCCAAATCTCTGGAAGAGAATTATTTTACCTGTGTAATGGCCAAGGATTTGAAGGGTTTCCAACATTCTATCAGGAGCGAATGCCCAAATTTTCTAAATATCGATGGCAAGCGGATAAAAATATCAAGCTCGAGGTTACACCAGTGGGTTTAAAACCAAGACTAAACCCCGTAGAGACTGCAGTGTATCAAAGCCGACTAAACAAGGAAACTAAGCTCTGCGCTTCCCTACTATAGCAGGAGGGCTGATAGAATGAGGCCTCATGCCTTCAACTATGGCAGAGCCATCCTTAGCGTGGAAGCAGAGGCAAATGGTGACAACAGAGACCAAGAAACAAGGTATACCTTGTGTTCTTCTCGCCACATCTAACCACCATTGATTGAAGGGTAATGCATGGAGATCGGGAAGGCAGGTGGCCTGTGGTATCTTGCACATGGATTTGGTAAATCCCATAGCTCGCCTAGCTTAAAGTGCCAGTACTTGTCATAGTTCGGATTTACAACAAAACTTATAGCTAAGAGGGTATAAGAGTTAATTGCAACGAACAGTAAACATCAAACCCGAATATATTAAAGTTAAACTTATGCGGTGCAGAAACCCAATGCAAACTCATAATTTGGTGGTAAATAGCTAGTGGTAATATTAACCATGGTATCATCCGATATTGTTATAATTTGCATTTTCATGAATTGGAAATAAATCAAGCATAATAAGAAATAACGAAGACTAATCATAGATGCATTGATATGTTTTTGAATACATGGTAAGTTTAATATTCTTTGAATCATAGGGTAAGTAAATTTTTTTTTTTACTTGTGATTATGGAAGTATTGTTAAGTGTTACAGCATCTAAAAAAATGAGCGTGAAAATCCACATCTTTGACAAATCGGTTAATATTTATTTTAGACAAATTTACAACGCATCTAAAAAAATGAGCATGAACAAGACCAACATGAATTGACAATTTTGGTGTTGAAAAGTTAATTCCATAAGAACTTGGTATGGCACCACAAGTTAGTATATCACATATTTTATTTATTAGTAATATCTTTACCTTTGGGATGATAGTTTGGGCTCATTGGGAGACTCTTCACTATATAATCTAGTGTTTTGGGGAGGTTTCTGGACCCTTTCCAAATGGTCATAAATCTTGTATTTTATTCTCATATCATAATCCATCTAATATAAAATATATTTTGGACTTATTTAAGGTGGGTATGATTCAACTACAGGATGGCTTCACCTACCTAGGCTTTAAACTAAATCTGACATGCTACCGTTCGGAGGATTTCGAATGGCTACTCTCTAAATTTGACAAAAGCCTTAAGGTTTGGACAAATCATTGGCTCTCATTGGGAGGAATATTTACCTTCATACAATATATCATCCAAAAATTGGTGATTTATTGGATGCACTTATATGCCTTACTGACCCACATTAGCAAAAGATTTAGATCCATTTTGGCACATTTCTTGTGGTTGGGTACATGTCATGAATGACAATATCATCTCACTGACTAGAGTTCAATCTCTAAACCGAAGGACCTCTATGGATGGGGTATTTTGAACTCTTGGGTGTTTTTTTGGTCTCTGTTAATGAAGTCATTATGGAGGGTTCTTTTTAGCAGAGGAATATGGGGGAAAATTATCGTAGCTAAATATCAGAAACTAAGGCACAACATACACTGGATTAAGATGGAGGAGATTGCTATGAAAAGGGGATCGTACGTCTGGGCGAGTTTTAAAATGATCTAATATTGGTTTTTATTTTGAGTGAAATGGGAATTTCGGAGTGGCAACCAGTTGGTCATTGGGTATGACAGGATCGTTGGTTTCCTGGAATCCACCTATTTATCTGATGATATGATTACATCACTTCAACATAGGGGTGTTATTTATTTGGACCAGGCAATCTATTGTTGGAATGGTAACATCCCAACATGGAAAGGAGTGTCACAACTTGGATTAAATGGGATAATGGTTGTTGACTAGAATAATTATTAGATATCACTTTTGGTATTCATCTACGTTAAGAAAGTCATTCATCTATGACCATTTCCATGAGAGATAGTCGTAACTGACTAATTTCTCATGATTTTTTATTAGTCCACTTAGCAGTCATTGCATTGGGTGATGCTCACATGGGTGAAGAAGTGGGATTGAAACTAGTGAAATGAATCACATAGTGTCAATCATCACTTCTGGGGCTTGCACCCGATAACCAGGACTTCCCAGGAGGTCACCCATCCCAGAAGTCCTCTGGATCAAGCACACTTAACTGTGGATTTTCCCCCACAATCAGGCCCACTTAGCTTGCTACCCGATTTGCAAAACCTTAGCAAGTATTGTGCCTCATGAACCATTCAAGTAGAGATCCATTTACTATTTTTATTTTAAGTATGAGGGGTTTCCGCAGTGCATTATATTAGATATCATTTTTTGGGTTCAACTTCGTTAAGAAAGTCATTCATATCATGGAAATGGTCATAGATGAATGAATTTATTAACGCAGTTGAATCCCAAAAATGATATCTAATATAATGCACTGTGGAAACCCCTCATACTTAAAATATAAAGATTAAAGGGATATCTACTTGAATGGTTCATGGGGCACAATACTTGCTAAGGTTTTGCAAATTGGGTAGAAATCTAAGTGGGCTTGATTGTGGGGAAAACTCCATAGTTAAGCGCGCTTGATCTAGAGGAGTTCTTGGATGGGTGACCTCTCAGGAAGTCCTGGTTACCAGGTGCAAGCCTCGGAAGTGATGATTGACGCTATGTGATTTATTTCACTAGTTTCAATCCCACTTCTTTAACCCTGTTAGCATCACCCGATGAAATGAGTGCTAAGTGGACTATTTAAAAATCATGAGAAATTAGTCAGTTAAGACTACCTCTCATGGAAATTTTCATAGATGAATGACTTTCTTAACGCAGTTGAATCCCAAAAATGATATCTAATATAATGCACTACAGAAACGCCTCATACTTAAAATACAAAGAGTAAAGGGATCTCTACTTGAATGGTTCATGAGGCACAATACTTGCTAAGGTTTTGCAAATGGGGTATCAAGCTAAGTGGGCTTGATTTTGGGGAAAAATCCACAGTTAATCGTGCTTGATCCAGAGGATTTCTGGGATGGGTGACCTCCCGGGAAGTCTTGGTTACCGGGTGCAAGCCCCGGAAGTGATGATTGATGCTATGTAATTCATTTCACTAGTTTCAATCCCACTTCTTCACCCCTGTGAGCATCACCCGATGCAATGAGTGATAAGTGGACTATTCAAAAATCATGAGAAATTAGTTAGTTGCGATTACCTCTCATGGAAATGGTCATAGATGAATGATTTTATTAACGCAGTTGAATTCCAAAAATGATATCTAATATAATGCACTGCGAAAACCCCTCATACTTAAAATACAAAGAGTGAAGGGATTTTTGCTTGAATAGTTCATGAGGCGATATACTTGCTAAGGTTTTGCAAATGGGGAAGCAAGCTAAGTGGGCTTGATTGTGGGGAAAAATCCACAGTTAAGTGCACTTGAGCCAGAGGATTTCTATGATGGGTGACCTCCCATGAAGTCCTGGTTACCCGTTGCAAGCCCTGCAAGTGATCATTGACACTATGTGATTCATTTCACTAGTTTCAATCCCCCTTTTTCACCCCTGTAAGCATCGCCCGATGCAATGAGTACTAAGTGGAATATTAAAAAATCATGAGAAATTAGTCAATTACGACTACCTCTCATGGAAATGGTCATAGATGAATGACTTTCTTAACACAGTTGAATCCCAAAAATGATATCTAATATAATGCACTGTAGAAACCCCTCATACTTAAAATAGAAAGAGTAAAGGGATATCTACTTGAATGGTTCATGAGGCACAATACTTGCTAAGGTTTTGCAAATGGGGTAGCAAGCTAAGTGGGCTTGATTGTGGGGAAAACTCCACAGTTAAGCGTGCTTGAGACTGAGGAGTTATGGGATGGGTGACCTCCCGGGAAGTCTTGGTTACCAGGTGCAAGCCTCGGAAGTGATGATTGATGCTATGTGATTCATTTCAGTAGTTTCAATCCCACTTATTCACCCTTGTGAGCATCACCCGATGCAATGAGTGCTAAGTGGACTATTAAAAAATCATGAGAAATTAGTTAGTTATGACTACCTCTCGTGGAAATGGTCATAGATGAATGACTTTCTTGACGCAGTTGAATCCTAAAAATGATATCTAATATAATGCACTGCGGAAACCCCTCATACTTAGAATAATTATGTCAGATCACTAAAAAATGTTGGTTTATGCATGAATCTAATGGGGGACACTCTCACAAGGGATGACACACTTAGAAATGGAGTTGTGGTGGTTGCATAAGATTACAAATACATTTTTCAACTTACAATGGATGATAATACATCGCCATGGTTTTCTGCTAGATGGAAAATTCAGGCACCTTTGAAAATTATTATGTTCGTCTCGCTGGCTTGGAAGAACAAGATATTTACATGGGATAATTTGTGTGAAAAGGGATTCCAAGTTCTCGACTGCTGTCCATTTTGTGGTAAATATTCAAAAACTATTTTTCACCTTTTCTTCACATGTAGAACCGCACTTCAGGTCTGGTCATTGACACTATCTAACTTTAAAGTTTCTGATAGAAATTTTTCTTCTATTGAGAAAAGTATAAGATGGGGTTTGGAGGGACGTGGTTTGCATATTTTCATTCCAATATTTGTCCTATGGGATATCTGGAAGTCTTGAAATCACGCCATTTTTAGGGGTATCCATCATAATGTATGAAAAATTGTTTCAAATATACATGCTTGGATTGAATATATGGAATCAGTGAAGGATAAAAACAAGGACATGTCGGGGAGGCTCATGTGTCCTCAGATTACATTTTCGACATGGTTCTTCGATGGAGTGGATCAACAGGGTAGGTGTTGTTGTAGTGAATGCTTGCGTATCAACATAAATTATCTCTAAAAGATGCACTGGTTTGGTGGCCTAGGTACAAACCCATGAGTTTAATTGGTGGATTTTTGGGGCCTCCTTTGGTTCAGAAATCACAGGCAGATCCAACACATTTGGTTCACTATATTTTTCACTCAAAATATGTTGTTATTGTGTTTTTCTTTTTTTTTTCCTTTCTTGAACAATGTGGATGGCATAGCTCACCCCATATTTGATTGATGAAGTTTGGGATGTTTTTTTTGGACATGTTCATGGGAAAATTTTAAACACTTGATGATTATATTTCTCACATGGAAATATGGTTATTTGGAAATTATTTTGGAAAATGTAACTGAATTTTCATTCTTTAATAAAATTTAGTTTGTTTTTTTTTTCCTCTGAAATTTTTTTTCCATAATGCCTATAATATTTTTCTTATTATTCATTATTACTTTGTATCTTCAAACTCTATGCTTCCAGGTGTTGGGGTCACTTCCCCTGGAATGAGTAAGGCTTCGTGTGGTGGCACATCTATCCTTGGAAACACTATGGTTTTAGGGAGAACGCCAAGATTTTCTCTGGGCTTGAGGACTCCATGTGTCTGACGTGGTCGTTCTCCAAAACCTTTGTGTCCTTGTGATGAGAAACCTTTGTTATCATTGGGGTATGATGTTGAGTTTAACAAGGTTATGAGTCTATCGTCATGCATGCAAGATACCCCTTACCATCCCTAGCCCCTAGCAAGGAAGAAAGAGGGAAATTACTATACTGACCCAACCCCCAAGGTCCCAGTTAAGGAGATGGGGTCTAATTTTTTGATATTATTCAACGCATTTAGAACATAATATGGATCACATTTTTGTGTTCGTCTTGATGAACCTTTCCCATGGTATAAATTTCATCCTAATCCGACCTCCGGATCAGAAAATAAGAGCCCTTAAAGGCTTGAATAATAACTATCTGCAAAGTCAGTAAGACTATCCACATGGCACCCATGTGGTCCTCACATGGTGCCCACATGGTCGACCAAGTCATTACAAAATTCATTTCTCGACTCATTCATGGTAACCATAAAATAATGGATGGTCCACCCTCCCTCCAAAGGGTTGTAGTTGAGAGCGCGCACGCACACACACACACACACACACACACACACACACATATAGTTCCCTATGAGATGGAGTTTTCACATAGACACGTTTCTCCAAGAGGGAGTTTCCTATGAGGCTATTTCTTTTAATGGAGTCTCTTCCAAGGGATTTCATCCAAGATTCATCTAATGACAGAGGGTTTTTCGCCAAGATTCATCCAATGATGGACAAGTTTCCTCCAACATTCATACAATGACAGAGGGTTTTCCTCCGAGATTCATCCAATGGTAGAGGGGTTTCCTCTAATATTCATCCAATGACCTATATTCTCATGGGCTTAAATTTTTCGGCAACTGCATTTTCGAATTTTTTTGAGACTTTTATATGCAAGGTTAGAAAGGGTCATGCACAACCTCCTAAGGCTATAATAGTTACAAAGGTGTGGGTGGCTAGGTTCGCTATTCCTATTGATATTTTTACTACCTCATCCTTTCATAACCAACGAATTGAATCAATACATATACATATTTGGAACAAGGATATCTCTCTTGACCATGCATATGGTCTAGGCCCTTCATGACTTGTAGCATGCGAGCTTGAACATTATACATGTGTACATGAACAATGGGTCATCCCTCCTGTGATTTTCGATCAGGAATTAAGGCCTATGAGTCCAATTGTTTCATATTAAGCTTTACATTTCTTTTATCAAATATTATTTTGTTTCTTGTACACAAGCATATAAAAAATTTTCATGCTTAGGACCAGCACAAAAATAATCCATTCCTCAAGTAATTAATCAAGAAATCAACTTTTCATTTCTATACAAATAAAATAGGCATGGCATACTATAATTTGAGACCATTACACACATATTTTACACCAAAATATAGATATAAAAATTGTAGGCATTTAGCCCATAAACACACGACAAAAATTCAAACAAAACCATTGGAAATCCAATAGTTTTCATTCCAAAAATTAATGTACCAATGTTACCCGACAATGCAAAATCATTCAATTCCATGCAACAATTTCACAAAAAATAACAATCTTTAGCTTCACTACTCTAAGTTAACACATATCATTACAATAAAGAAAAAGGCCAATGGAAGGTGGGAATTCAATTTTCCACCCAACCATAGACCTATTGTAGCTAGAATTACTTAAATCAGTCACCCCCAAGATAGATTCACAATCTAAAGGAATTCCTTTTCGGTAGCCTTAGCACACAACCTTCTTCAGGACACAAATGATAGGAAATACATATGAAAGTGGGTGGTTTATCAACTATTCAAGAACAACATAATTCATGGTAAGGGTGGTTATGAGTTGTTTATTAGCCCACATAAAGCACCCTTTTGCATGTGGTTTATCAACCATAGCAAGCACCTTGAGTGGTTTATCAACTATGTCAAGCATTCCATTAGTGGCTTATCAGCCCATAGCAAGAGCTCTTCCCATTCCCTCTTGCTCTTTTGGTCATAATTCTTTGTTTCAAGGAAATCCCATTCCCTTAGCTCATATATCTTTCAAAATTTACTCATGATCTCCACTAAGAATAGTTCCAACCCCCATATTACTATGCATTTTCCTTTTTATTATTTCCTCAGGGTTGTCTTCATGTTCCTCTTCTTTTCTTTTTCTCATTATTTACACCAAAAAATTAATTTAAGGTGCCAAATAATTCCACTTGGGTTCATATTTACTACTCCCTCTTATATCATGGATATGTTGTCCCACGCTTCAGGCTATTACATTATTACATTACCAAAAATTAGGGGAACAAGTACCAAGGGTATCACAAGTCCCATCCCCTTAAAGGGAGCACCTTCCTCGGTGTTCTAATTAGCATAAAAAAAAATTATATTTATACACAACTCCTTCATCTCTTTATTCAACAAACAAAATATGGGTACTACACCCTCATTTTCTCAATCATCTCCCAGGTGGCTTCATCATGTTCAAAGTGCTTCCATTACACCTTCACCTACTTTATTGTTCTATTCCAAATTATGATCTTCCTCCAGGACATGATGCATACTACTTCTAGTTGGAACTCTCCCTTTGGATTTTGATGTCACGGAGTCAATCACATGAATTGAGTTTCATGGAGCTGTTCTTAAGCAAAATATGGAAAGCATTATGATCTTTCATTGTGGGTAGTGAGGCCAATCTATAGGCCACTAACCCCACTCTTTCCAAAATATGAAATGGTACACTATATCTCGGTGCTAGTTTGGTACATGAGCCCATTTTTAATAAGCTTATATTTGGCTTAATATGGAGATAAAAATGCTCTCCCACTTGAAACTCTTTGTCTATTCTCTACTAGTCTACATAGCTTTTCTGCCTATCCTGGAAAATATTTAATTTTTTCTTGATCCTAATTATTTCCTTCTCCATTTATTTTAGCAAATATTTCCCAACAAGTAATCTATTTATTGGATCATCCCAGCTAATAGGGTTATTTCATTTCCTTCCATAAAGTGCATCAAAAGGGCTCATTCAAAATGACTCTTGGTACCCATTGTTGTATGCAAATTCTACCAGTGGAAGGTATTCTTCCCACTTTCTTGGCTAATTCATCACATACATCCTTAGAATGTCCTCCAATATTATGCTTACCCTTTTTGTTTGACCATGGATCTGCAGATGGTAAGTGGTGTTGAAATCTAACTAAGTTCCAAAACCATCAAACAATTTCTTCCAAAATTTTGAAGTAAACTTCACATCTTTGTCTAATATTATATTTTTGGGCACTCCATGCAACCCGATTATATCCTTCATGAAGATCCAGTCTATATATATTTCTTTATGAGTTCACTTGACAACTATAAAGTGATCCACCTTGCTCAACTTATCCACTACCACCATGATGGCATAATTTTGTGTCCTTTTCCTCGGTAATCATGTAATGAATTCCATTGATATAACCTCCCATTCTATTCTGGGATTGGAATTGGTTGTAGCAACTCGACTAGGTGACTACACTCTACCTTCAATTAGTAGCATTCCAGGCATTTTGCAAGGTATTTCGCAATATCCTACTTCATTCCTAGTCAAAAGTATGTCTTCTTCATGGTTTTCATAATCTCTTGATACCTAGGGTGACCTGAGTAAGGTATTTTATGGAATTCATCCATGATGAGCTTCCTTAATTCTTTGGTATTGAGTACATATTTCTAGTTCTTGAATTTTAAGATCCCTTCATCATTAATCTCAAAGCTCTTGTTAACTAATCCTTCTGGATTTTCCTTCCAACACATCTTCATATATTGATAATGCTCATCATTTATTAGTCATTCTTTAATTCTCTCTTTGAGTTCAAATGAGAAAATGCTTATGCCTAGTAGGTGATTTTCTTTCACACTTCTACTGAATGCATCTTCCACCTTGTTCTATTTTCCCTTGATGTGTTTGATTTTTCAATCGAATTCACTAATCAAATACAACCACCTAGCTTGCCTGGAATTTAGATTGGGTTGGTCAAAAAAAAATTTCAAACCACCATGATCAGCCGTCAATACAAACCTCCTTCCCAACAGCTAGTGTGTCCGTATTTTTAGTGTGTGCACAATGGTTGCTAGTTGTAAATCATGGGTGATATAGTTCCTTTCATGTTCATTCAAATTCCTAGATTCATAACATATCGGATGCCCTTCCTGAATCAGGACTCCACTAAGTCCTTCCTTATAAGCGTCAATGCATTTAATGAAATCCTTTTTTGGATCAACTATTATTAAGATAGGTGCACAGGTGAGTAAACTCTTCAGTTGAAAACCAGTTGCACATTCAAGAGTTCACTGAAATTTTACTCCTTTCATCTACAATGCACTGATGGGATGCCCAATTCTTGAGAAGTTTCAAATGAATCTTTGATAGTAACCATACAACCCCATAAATTATTTGACCTCTATCACATTCGGGGGTGTCATTGGTCCACTCCATTATTGATTTGATATTCCCTGGATCCAAAACCACTCCTTCCTTTGAGATTACATGACCCAAGTAGTGAGCCCGGGTTTGGAAAAACTCACACTTGCTGATCTTGGCATTTAACCTATGTTCTCTGAGAAATTTTAGCACAACCCTCGGGTGGTCCTCATTTTCCTTTTCATTCTTTAAATAATCCACAAATACCACCACAAATTTATCTACGAATGGCCTGAACCCATTGTCCATAAGGCACATAAAATTCATTGGAGCATTTCTAAGTCTGAGGGAGGGGGGTAAACACTGAGATTTGAACCTTGAATCTAGAAATTTACATAATGTTTCATAATATGATGATCACCAATTGATCTAATCCCCATGGAATTAATATTTTAAAAAACATTAATAACAAAATAATTCAATTTGTGTGTGATATATATATATATATATATATATATATATATATATATATATATATATATATATATATATATATATATATATATATATATATATATATATATATATATATATATATATATATATATATATATGTATGTATATATGTATGTATGTATGTATGTATGTATGTATGTATGTATGTATGTATGTATATATGTCTCTCTCTCACATAGAGAGAGATTATATCCTTTGGATATTGGGCGCTTGACAATATTTAGTGGGTTGGGGGGGGGGGGGGTTGAATTAGTATTATGCAACGTGGATCATCTATTACCAATTTTTACCTTTTCTTACAAATCGACGACCCAATAATTAATCAACAACACATTTATGATCAAAAAGTATCATATCCATGAACAAAACATGAAAGAACCAATACTCATGAGAAACCCATAAGATATCAAACACGTCAAAACACCAGATGTTAGGTGGAAACCCTTCTAGGAGAAAACCCATCGTATTATGTTATCTTCTTCTTATTTATTATTTAAAATATTCTTTACATCATATCACTGGCCACCAATAGTGTGCAAGCCCCGAATTGTGATGCACGTGAGAAACCACTCGCTCTAAGCCACTACCTGACAGAAGCCACCACTTCCTCAACTATACGAAGGCCCAAACATAATTCACACCCTAACCTCCTTTATTTTCTCCAGCCACTACTGGAGGGGAGCCACCACTCCCAATTTCTCAAGCCACAACTCGAAGGAAGCCACTACTCCCTGAATCAGAAAGATACCACTTTCCCACTAAAGGCCCCAAACTTCAAATCCTCATGGACCACATTTCATACATTTTCAATCTAGGCCCATAAAATTTTCACAAAACAAATGTGAATCTTTTTTCATAGATTTTCATACCAGACCCACATATATCCTTCTTCTCAACTGAATACAAAAACTTCACTGACTCAAACCCCAGCTAAAAATCACTCTCTTCAATACACACAATTAATCTCTACCCACACAAACAAATATGCTCATCAACCCAACACATCAACTCTGCCAAACCCTCACTCAATTGAATACATAAAATGTCTCTGTATGCAACCCTCTGCTCATCAACCACTAACAACATACAATGGGAAGAAACATACATACATCTCTCATACTAACAACAAATCTGATCATCAAGCTCCAACTCAGACAAAAACACCATACATAGAAGCAACATAAAAATAGTAACTAAATTCTAACAAACTTATGAATCAACTATTAAGACTTAAGGGCATATGATTGACTCATCCTATAACAGTGACAGTTTATGAGTCAATAAAAAAATCATCTACCACTGTTAGACATGAAAACTTCAACATATAAATGACACTACAATGTGTCAACATATATATTTTACCCACAGAGAATTGTCAACAATCCTTTGTCTTTGATCTCAACAACAATTATATTAATATTGTAGCTTTTCTGTTGATCTCAAAACTCTTCTTCATTTTGTAGGGCTCTCACGCACACCCTGCTTACCATTACATAAATTACAGACACCATCTATTTTTCATTCACACATTTTCTATGTTTTCAAACACACAAGTGCATATATTGAACTTATAATTGCACACCATCAAAACTCTGTAATGACCATCAGAACGATATTCAAGTTATTCACCCAATTTCTATGTTAGGCTAAAAAAATGTGGATCTCTCAGTCCATATCAACAATTAATTATTCCTTTTAATGTGTTTACACATATGCCTTTAGATATTCATTAAAAACAATACCAAATCAACTTCTACCAAATCAACTAACTAATATTCAATCGAATGTTCTCAATCAATACCTTGGGAAAGTTTGATGGTTAAATTCATGATGTCGTGGGCATATACCGTGAAGCCTAGAAAATTTTCCACAAGCACACAAAGGCAGGAATGTGGTAGTGTGTAAATGGTGTTGGGATGATAGCGAAAGTTTGTGGTAGTGCCGTAAAACTTGAAAAACTTAATCTCCTCCAACTAGAACTAATTCCACCTACATCACCATCAAAAAGCATCATGCCAGAACACATTTTTTAACCTTATTATCATTGGTACAAACCCACAAGTATGTTGAAATAAATGCACAATTGGATGACTCATCCTTTTGACATCAATGCCAACACCATGCTACCAACATTCTCCCTTTTGGCATTGATGGAAACACAACAACCACTTCAGTCATATGATCTCGTCTAATCAGCTGGTTCATTCTCCACTTGTGTTTGGTCACATTATCCCCCTTCAAAATCAATGGAAAAAGGTGGTCAAGCCTTTCTAAAAACACCAAGAAAAAAACAATATGTCGACACCAATGTATTCTGATGAAACATGCACAGCTACATCAACACTGCAAAATGGGCAGTAGAAACAAGGAAATCCATTGAACACTCTTGTCGCTTTTGCAACAATGCTAACAAGGCCAACACCATGACCTTCTCCTTGTTGAAACATGCTCCCCATGAACATGTGTTGTGGTTGAACCCAACTAACTCTTCACTGATATTATTCAAAATGATTTGTTTCTACTCATACCTCCATGCCTCTTTGCCTCATGTGAGAGACTACACCAAGTCTGACCAATGATAACATGATAGTACAGTGAAATAAAAAAGTAGTCAAGGGTACTTACAAGACTATAATAAATAACTCACTGCTATGTAGGCCAAGACAAATGACTCTTCTCATGCATGGCTCAAAAAAATACTATCAGACCGCCATGTTAATGATATGCAAGTACATATAGGGCTACAACAATGACTCCAAAAGGCCCATTGATGGTTGAAATAGACGACTCTTCTATGCATGCCTAATGCTTCAACAACAAACCCAATGATGAAAGCAAAAATAGTACTGGGCTAGATCTTTCACTCAAGGGTGCTTACATGCCAAAAATAAAATGGATCTTCTATGCATAATTGGTACAAGGGATTTTCAACCAATTTTCCAACAATGGAATAATACATATATATGGCTAAAAATACATGCTCTTTCACTCATGAATATAATTTATGGAGCTGATACAAAACAAATGAGTGAAATTAAGGTGAAAAATACATACAACCCTTGAAACCCTAGTTGCAGACACAACTCCCCCTGAGATCATATCCCTTCTTGTTGATCCAACCTCCTTATCGATCATGCAAACCTAATATTGCATTTGGGCTCTTGATCACATCAAGGTTATGTTGCATATTGTCTCATGCCTTCTTCATGGTACCATATTGCTTTCATACACTCCCCTTGACACCACACAAGCCTCACAATATTCTTCTATATTCATGCTACCATATTGCTTCAATCAACTGCAGGGGGAACTAAATTTTCCTACTTGAATTGCTACTACTCCTTCTTATTCCACACTGTGATAGGTTGCTTCTTGGCATGAGAATTTTCCTCTAGATTTTTGATAGGCCTACTCCGAGTAAACTTGTCCTTTTCCATGTTCTTCTTTTGAAAATGGGACATCTTATAGTATCAAGCTATCTTACTAATATTTTCACAAGTGCAACACCTCACATGTCTGAGATATGAAGAAAGAGGGTTATATCTTTTTTTGCTCACATTGGTTCTATGCCTCACATTGATAATGCTTCTACTCCATGGACTAGATCTGCAATCAACCACCTTATGGCCAAACAAGTTAAAAACAAAAAAAATAGCCATTAAATGAACTTGTATACCTGAAGGATGTTAACCTCCTTTGCTACCAAAATTGTTGATTAGATCTAAATGAATTTTTCATACAACTAGCTACAACATGTCCATAGTTGTGGCAGACATAACACTTGACCTGATCCATCAAAGGAGGAAAGGGGTTTTGACTTCACCTTTGAAATATGCCAGATCTTCCATACTCTTCTCTTGGAGTGAATGATCTTCTAGTCATAGGTGCTACTCTAGGTTCTCTTCTTTAATGATGATAGATTTGTTGCTTCCTTTTAGAGACAATCTCAGCCTCAATTTGTTCAACTCGTCCTTCTCACTCTCTTTTTTGGTTACTCATCACATCTTCAAATATTTTGACTTCTTCAATCTAAGTCTTCAGACTTATAATTTATTCTTTTAGCTCAGTCTCCTTGGCATCAAATATCTGCAACAAATTTTCTTAATCTTGACATAATTTGATCATCCTACTTACTTCAGTAGATAGCTTATCTATTACAATCATAGCTAAATAAAGTTCATCTTTAAGAACCATTGCATCATCTTCATCTTGACTAATCAAATCTAAGTGGCTTTCATCACGACTATCCAATGCATAACTCATAAATAATTCATCAACATTTTTGCCTTTATATCTACCTTGTTGTAATACACTTGGTTCTCTATTTTTTTATTTCTCTTCTTGATGATTAGTTGAACTTGTACTAGGGGGGTTGATCTCATCGAGTTGAGGTTATAGTTTCTGATATCCCTTCTTCTTTTGCTTCTTTTTCTTCTTATGCTTCTCCCCATTGCTACTGCCATGATCTCCTCCAGACAACACTTGAAATATGTCCCAAATATCATTTGCAAATGTTGGATCCACTATGTTCTCCAGATTTGCATTGTGACTATTTTCATATATAACACATTTTTCTTGGGCATTATGTTGCATTATTTTCGCTGAGAGAGGATACTTGCCATGTCATTCACATACCAACTTCCAAACATCATATACATAAGCTAACAAATAATATTTAAATTTTCTTTCCATACCTAGTACTTTAAAACATTGAGCAGGGACACTTCTTGATGATGCATCAGAAACAAATTTTCAAAATTTATGTGGATCTTCCTTCAACGGTTAAGCTGAACCAAAAGAAACCCACTTTAATACCAATTTTTGAGAGCTTGATGATACTAAGAGGGGGTGGGGATGAATTAGTATTGTACAACGTGGATCATCTATTACCAATTTTTACCTTTTCTTACAAATCATTAAACCAAAAATTAATCGACAACACATATATGATCAGAAATTATAATATGCATAAAAAAAACATGAAAACAATAATTATCATAAGCAACAAATAAGACATCAAACACATCAAAAAAATGGATGTTAGGTGGAAACCCTTCCACGATAAAAACCATTGTACTATGTTGTCTTATTCTTCTTTATTGATCTAAAATATTCTTTACATCATATCACTGGTCACCACTAGTGTGAAAGTGATGACTTGCGATGCATGTGGGAAAGCACTCAATCCAGGACATTGCCTGATGGAAGCTAGCACTTCCTCAACTATATGTAGGACCCAACTTGTTGTACACCCCAACTTATTGAGGGACCCAACCTACAGTAATTTCTCTAGACACCAATAAAGGGAATCCATCACTCCAAAATTCCCAGGCCACAACCTGAAGGAATCCACCACTCCCTAAATCAACAAGCCACCATTTTCCCACTGAATGCACCAACCTTCAAATCCTCGTTGACCAAATTCCATGCATTTTCAAACTGGGCCCATGAACACTACACAAAACAATTGTTAGTATCATTTCGTCGATTTTAAAATTGGACCCATGTAAATCCTTATTCTGAACTGAACACAAAAACTCCATTGACTCAAAACCTAGCTCAAAATCACTTTCCTTAATACACATAATCAATCTATGCTCACATAAACAGATATGTGCATTAACCCAACACATCAACTCTACCCAACCCTAGTAGCATACAACAAACCATGACTCAAGTACATACATAAAATATCTTTGCATACAAATCTCTTCTCATCAACCCTAATAACATACAACTAGAATGAACATACATACATCTCTCATACTTAACAACAAATATGATCATCAAGCCCTAGCTCAAAAACAACACCATACATATTAGCAACATCCAACAAATATCTAAACTCTGATAAACTTCCCAATCAAATATCAAGACTCAAGGGCATACGATTGACTCATCCCTACAACAATGACAGTACATGAGTCAACAAGAAAAACATTTGCCACTTATATACATGACAACTTCAGGATACGATGACACCACAATGTATCAACATATATATTTTCCCTGCAGAACACTCTCATCAATACTTTGTCTATGATCTCAACCTTAGTAACTTAGCCCCTACAACCACAACTCTATTAATACTATTTCTCTGCCACTAATCTTAGTTGTAACAACCCCTGGTTGATTTTCCATATAAATAAAATAAGAAAAATGTCATGGGACATGTATTCCAAGTTGAATGGTGGGAAAACATTATAGTGGGCATCACTTATGGATAATTAATGGCTATGGACATTGGCAAAGGAAAATAGGAAAAAAATTACATTTAATTATGAAAATAAAGGAAAAATAGGAGAAAATGAAGGCCAAGAGACAAAAATTTGCATGCAAGATTAGAGGAAAATTGAAGGAAAATGAAGAAAAAGGAGACATCAATGATAAAAATGCATCAGAGAAAAAATTGATGGATTTTTTCAGTTAGAATTTGGATCTCTTACACTCTTGCACAGTTAGAGAATTCTTGAAGCACTCTAGCATTCACTTGAATTTGGAGAAATTCAGTGTGGAAAGCAAGGAAGCGCAAGGGGACAGTTGGATCAACAACTGCAATAGGTTTAATTTGTAGGTAACATGTTGCATGCGTGATCTCATTGCTGATTTTGGGATGCATGGTATATGCATGTGGTTCCTTGGTTATGTGTTGTCATTTGGATGGGGATTTTCATGGATTGAAAGTGGTTTCAGCCTTGTGTTACACGTCATTTTTTCCCATGACTTCTTTTGAATTAGATCCGGTAATTGACATGGTGAACCCTTGAATGGGGAAATTTTAAACTGATCTTTTTACCCCTATTGAGTATCTTGACATGCGTTGCTTCCATAGAATTGTTTCGCCTTTTGATGAAGACCTATTGAAAGCCATGATCGTGGTGTGTCCCTTGGCATGTGTTCCTTCCACTTGGAATCCATGATAAAGGTACCTTTGAGGATGGTTCTTTTACTGTGTCAACCTTGTTAAAAAATGAAAAAATTCCTTAAGGATAGCTATTTTACTATGTCAACCTCGTTAAAAAATGAAACATGTCCCCATGAGCATATTTCATTTTCTTGTGTCAAGCTCGTTAAAAAATAAAACATGGTTTCATGAGGATGGTTCTTCTATTGTGTCAACCTCGTTAAAAAATGAAACAAGTCCTTATGAGGATGGTTCTTTTCCTATGTCAACCTTGTTAAAAAATGAAATAGGTTCCTATGAGGATGGTTATTTTACTGTGCCAACCTCGTTAAAAAATGAATCAGGTCACTATGAGCATAGTTATTTTCCTATGTCAAGCTCATTAAAAAATGAAACAAACCCTCCGTTAATTGAGTCGAGTCTTTCACCTGATCTCGTAAATGGATCTTCATTCCATCCACCTATTAGTAACCAGTAGTCCACTTAGGTGAATGAAATGAATCTTCCGGGGCATGTGCCTAGTATTAATTCATTATGTTGGGGGAATGAAAACATATCTCAAGCATAATTTTCCTTTGTTTCAAGCTTGTGTAAAAATAAAACCACTCTCAAGCATAGTTTTTCCTCTGTTTCAAGCTTGTCTAAAAATGAAACCACTCTCAAGCATAGTTTTTCTCTATTTCAAGCTTGTATAAAAATGAAACCTACCTTGATTCTATTTCGGTTATTATTTTCAAGACTCACTAAACTCATGAAAATCCTAAGCTTCTTTTGCTATTCTTTTCATGCTCATAAAATGTACATGAAAATGTTGAGTTCTTTACGATCTTTTCCTACTTGTTAATTAAATTGAAATTTGGTGATATGAGTACAATTTTATCACTTTTTAGACTCTTTAAAACTTACGAAAAATAAAAACCTTCGATTTCTCTTTAAATCCCTTTTCAGACTCTCTAAACATGAAAATATCGTCGATTACTTGACTATTTGAACTCGTAAAAGTAAATGAATAGTCTTCTATTTAGTATTAGTTTACCCCTTTTCCGGACTGAACTAGACTATTTATGAAAAAGGTATACGTTGACTAGTCATGGTCAATAGAGATCTCTCCTGCATAATTTTATCCCTTTTCGGGCTTGAGAGATTAAATTCATGAAAAATAAAACTATGGAGTTTTCTTATGTTTTTCTCCTGACTGCTTAGAACTGAAACATCGAGCTTCATTTTCTTTGGGCTCGTTAAAATTTCACATTAAAAGAAAAACATGATATTTATTTTCATGTATTTTCAAACTCTTTAAACATGAAAATGACATTGATTTACCCCTTCATTGGACTCATAAAATTTAAACATTATAGGACTCGTCAATCATGCTGGTACCGAACCACTCCTTCCTAGGGCTCATTAAAAATAATTCAGAGGACTTGTCCAAAGGATGAGATTATATGACAATCATATGTTATCATCCTCAATATTTTGTAAAAATAAATAGGTGCTTTCTAGTAATGGTGGAGGAAAATTTGGAGAGAACATTCATTTTTTTACTATTAAAGGCAATATGTCACTTTTGAACATGACACTTTGTCACATTTGTGTCCATGTTGGGAAATCCATTTGTCTCACAGTCAATTGAACCTCATTGAAAGTATTTAGCTGGTTTTGGGTATTATCGTTGAGTCAAATGCTGTCAGGTCTAAGTGTTGTGTCTCTAATATGTTCAAGAGAAGTCTAACCTCAGTCAAAATTACCTTGCAAATCATAGCCCTCAATTGTGTCAGCCATCTGTAAATCAGTCTTTGTAAAACCATTCTTCAAAACTTAACATAAAGTTTCATGTCGTAGTCCCTCCTGCGATGGATCACTTCCTATCAACTCCAGATTACTATCTAGGAAGTTGATCTAGAAACCTTTTTAGTACCTTGAGGCTTGCATGCCTTAATGACAGGTTTCTTGCCTTTGACGACAGGTTCTCATCATTGACCTTCGATCGAGCGATTTTATGAGTGTTCGATTTTAGATCACCTAATCACACTTCATATATTGTACTGAGGGTACCTTGAGAGCCATTTTTATTATTAGTGGTTTCTCTTGCACTTGTTAATGCTTCACATCATTGACCAATAATCAAGTGGTATCTTCCATGTTCAACTTCAGCACATTTGTTCACATGGTTAGATTTGTACTACAGATCAAGAGATGGAGATCAAGACCCTAGATCTAGTTTCATCCATCCAGGCTGCAAGAAGTTATGTATTCATGATTATGTAGACATATCTGTAAGAGATGGATGTGTCGAAACCGTGTCTACTATTGATATGATTCTACGCTATTTTTGTACTTGTTCGTTGAGTTAGCTTTACTATGAGTATTGGAATTCCTACCTCGGTGATGATTATATATTGCATTGTAATATTTTAATGTTTGTTTTAGGTTTCCAAACATTGTCTCTGATCCAATCTTTGGCATGATAAAGTGCTTCAATATTTTAATGACTTTCCAGACTTCGCACTTTAGGGGGTGATCTGTTACATATTATTTTGTCACTATGACACTTGACAATTTAAATGGATATATCCTCATCCATAAAAATGTTTCAAAACACTCCCTTGCAATTAAAACATCTAAAAACCTCGAAGAAATTATGAATTTTGGGTAACATGGCATTTTAACCTGTTTAGTATGACCTTCTCACTTTTCCTAGTCAATTTATGCACATGCACAATTTCTTCCATTGAAACCTGCGCAAAATTGTGCTTTGTATTCCACTATAGACTGCTCAGATGACTCAATGAAAAGTAAAAATAAAAAGTAAGTTATAGAAGCTTTGTTGGGATAATGTCCTAACTAGAAGCTTCTTGGTCATATATATTTGATCCTTACCCCTCATAACATGGAGCTAATTCCCTTTCATCAATGAACACTAATCCCACTATTAGTGAATCTCATCCTTCTTTTTTGGATTTGAAACCTCCTTTATTTGTCCTATAAATTGAGTAGAGGCTAGAGGGTTAGGGGAGTTCAAAAAATTTAGTATTATGCTGGAGAATTTAGATTGGGAATCTTATCATCCAAGGAGAGGATTTGAGGCATTCGGGAGGAACCTCATGACATCAAGGCAAAGGTTGTAAGGATCTTATTTATCTCTGAATGAATATAAATGAATCATTTTTCCATTGTATTTTATGTTCCTTTTATGTATTCATTAAGATGATATCAATTTATAATATCCTTGATCATTACATTAATATTATTTGAATCATTATATTTCATATGCATGTGATATCTTTTATGGTTGTGATTGCAGACCTTATCAAGCATTGAGGAGTTGCATAGGGACATATCGAGGATCTTCATCAAAAGTTTAGCAAATAGGTAAGGGCACCATTCTCCTTCTCTTGTTTGATGATTCAACCGAAGTAGGCTTAGGGAAATATTTATTCAATTGTCTGTTTGTTTCTAGTTTTCCCTTAGGAATCTAGGGAGATCTCTCTTGTCCGGAAGTGGGATTTTTCTGTGTAACACCTTGCCGTGCCATTTCCTAGATAGCCATGGTGTGGTGGGTCCCATTAGTTTTTTGATTGGTTCTTAGGTTTCCTATGGCTGTGGGTTGGAACAAATTCTCTGGAGCCCTAAAACAAGTTAGGTTCCCTAGAGGTTGTGGGTTGAGTTACTAGTCCCTAGAGCTTACGGGTTGGGAAAACACTTTGGAGCCCTATAACAGCTTGGGTTCCCTAGAGGTTGTGGGTTGATTTACTAGTTCCTGGAGCCCTATACAACTTACTTAAATACCACTCTAGTTGATGTTAGCGATTTATGGACCGTATAGGTGAAATCACTTTGGTTGAGGGTAGAGGTGGTTTTCCTCTAGAATCCCTAGTTGGTTTTATTTTGGTTTAACCTTTATGATACCACATTCATGCTTAGAATATGGCATGAGGGTGATTGGATTAAAGAGAGATTTTGTTCAACCCAATCTATGGTCGGGTGGTACATGAAATTTCCTGACTTGGATGGCATTTTCATATGTTAATATGAGCTATTTTCCTATTATGATCTATGAGTACTTGCATTGATTATTATGGTGAGATTATCGATGATTCATTATAGTTTCTATTTTAGTTATATGCATGGTTTTAATATGTGCTCTAGATATGGCTCATTCATGATTTGATAAGTTTTTGGATGGTTTATGAATGCATTGGATAATAAGTGTTATTGCAGGTAGCTTGAGAGGGCATTCAACCTTCTTGGTGATTCTCAAATGAAGTTTAGAATTTTATGATCAAATATGCATTCTTGACCTATAACTTATATGTTTGTCATGTGTTTGACGAAATTTCTATCTAGCATTAGGAATCTAATGATTAAGAGCTTGCTGAAGTTCTATTTGTTTATCATTTTTATGCTTATTGACATGATTCTAGAAACTTAAAAGTAGTTCTAGGAAGTGGTATGGAGGCTACCGTGAATTGGCATAGATATCGTGATTGCATGAACTAAATTAAATAATTTAGGTCATAACCGCTGACATCTAGGCCTATGCATGTGGTTATATCCTCCCAGCCACATGCATGCAGTGTTGTAGGTGCAGTTGGGGAGTTTGTCTTGTGAAAAAGAGTTCCAACTCAAGGATTGATCACTAGGGGTGGTTTGCAGGTTCTTGAGTGGTTTGTAGTTCCTAAGGGATGGTTGTAAGTTGTCGGTTAGTCGAACCCAATTTAGTAACTAGAACTTGGAGTTTGGGTGATATCTCATGTTTAACCTGGAGAGATTCTAAAAGTGGGTAAATGTGGGCTGGAGGGTTACATATTGGTATATGAGCTTCTAGGTTCAAATGCTTGGACTGGATGGGTTAAATGTATAATGTTTATGCATGCATTTCAATTTTTATGTATTCATCATGCATGCATGTAGGTTACCTCTTGTTGTGATCATTATATTTATGTATGAGTTTATATGCTTGTGAATATTATATCGTGCTAATCTGGAATGATTTGTGCAGATGTGATACCCTCCCATGAACTTCATTAAGGTATGATTTTGATTATGTCTATATTTGGTTTATCTAACATGACATGTTTGTAGGAGATACAATATCAAATATGAACAAAAAAATGGTGGAATACAGTTCACATGAATCCCATTATAGGCTTGATGTAAATTCAATGGAATGGGATAGGTGAGTTGAGATGCAAGGAGAAGAGTATTCTTCTAATATAACAGATACAATGAGAATTTTGAAGGAAAAAATCAGAAGTTGTAAGTCATATAGTAACAAGAAGAGGTTAATGCAGTCATCCTTCATAGCCTTTCATATTTTCAAAGCACAGAAAACTAGGGATCAATCATGGACTAGAGGAAAAGACTAATGGGACATATGGTAGCAGATGTCGATCAAGATATTGGTTGGAAAAATATGACACAGTGAGAGGTAGTAGATATTTGGATACACCTGACAAGCGGGCTAACACTCATGGATTTTATTCTAGCACTAGTTCTGAGGGAAATAATCATCATTACCGCCAACATCGTTATAGGAGAAATGAGAAGTAGTATTTTTCCGAAGAGTTCAAGAAATCCTAGCCTCCTAGTTTTGATGGGGATGGAAGAAACCAAAGATGCAGAAGCATGGCTACATGTGATGAATAAGTTCTTCAGATTGAATGATTATTCATAGAATATGAAATACAAAATAATGATCTTCTGTCTCAAGGGAAAATAAAATATCTAGTGGGAAGATGTGAATCGTGTCAGAGGCATCAGGGTAGAGGAGCTTAGTTGGCATGAATTAAAAAGACTCTTCAGGAAGAAGTAATTTTCTAAGAGATATTATAACGAAAAGGCCAAGGAGTTATATGAGTTGAATATGGGTTCTATGACAGATGAAGTGTACACGACTAAGTTTCTGGAGTTGTTGAGATATGTTCCCTACCTCAAGGATGAGAAGACAAAGGTCCAAAGGTTCATCAATGGGTTGCCTTTAACATTTAAAGATCAAATTGAGTATGATTAGCATCTTTCATTGGAGGAAGACATCAGGAAGCTAAAGCATTGCTATGAGCATTCAAAAAAAAAGTATGAGCCTAAGTGGTACTAGAAAGGTAATGATAATATTAAAGTAAAGTGAGCTAAGAATCAAGGAATACCTCGGGATGTAGGTGATAAGGAGAATGTAGCATTGTATAATAATTCCAATGCAATTGATAGAGGAAACGGATTTCAGCCCGAGGAGAAGAATAAGGGTGATGGTAGGAAGCCTTTGAGGTGTTGGAATTGTGGTGGACAAAATCGCAAGAGTGAGTGCCCATTGCATGAGGGTGGCAGGCCTCAAATTTACAGTGCTCCAAAGGCACAGACAATTGGAGATGTTGGGTAGAGTATTCCTTGGATTTATGCAACAATGGATATTAGGCAGGTTTATCATCAAGAATCCATTATTGAGATGGAAGGTAAGATTCATGATCAAGTTGTTTCCATTTTGATTGGTCATGGATCTAATTATAGTTATATATGTCTTGACCTAGTGGATAATTGTTGCTTGAATAAAGAAGTGCATGCAGAATCTTGGTTGGTGCATTTGGCTACAGGGACCAAGAGAAGAGTTCATCATTAGGTGAGATATTGTGCGTTTTATTTGAATGGTATTCCTACATCAACAAATCTAAATATTCTTCCATTGGGATCATACAGTATGCTTTTGGGCATGGGTTGGTTTTTCATTCACAGGACTAAAGTGGACTACTATGATACGACTATTGAGTGTTTGGATGATGATGGAGAAAGAAGAGTATTGCAGGGAAAGAAGAAGCCTACATCAATGAGAATGGTTACAACTATGCAAGAAAAGCAAAATTGCTAGAAGGGATGTGTATTATTTGCAGTGCACATTTCTAGTGACAAAGGGAGGGATTTTGAGGATGATGAAGTCTTGAAGATGTATCTTATTTTGTAGTAGTTTCAGAATGTGTTTCCTACATAGATTTAAGAGTTTTCGCTGCATAGGGAAGTGGACTTTTCTTTTGAGTTGATGTCGAGAGAAACACCAACATCTAAGGAACCACACATGATGAGCACTCTGGGGTTGATGGAATTGAAGTTGCAACTTAAGGACATTCTTGATAGGGGATACATAAGGCCAAGTGTATCACCGTGGGGTGCACCAGTATTTTTTATAAATAAGAAGGACGATACTCTCATGTTCTTCATTGATTACCAACAGTTAAAAAAGGTGGCCATCAATAAAAATTATCCATTTCCACAAATTGATGATATGTTTGATGAGTTGAAGGGAGTTGCAATGTTTTCAAATATTGATCTGATATCAAGATATCATCAGGTGCACTTCAAAGAAAAAGAGATTTACAATACTGAATTCCACACGAGGTATAGACATTATGAGTTTGTGGTGGTTCCTGTTGGTCTTACCAAATTATGCTCCTGCCACTTTCATGTGTTTAATGAACAATGTGTTGCGTCCTTACCTGGATAAGTTTGTGATAGTGTTTATTGGTGATATATTGATATACTCCAAGAATGAGGAAGATCATGCAGAGCACCTGGCAGCAATGTTGATATTGTTGATAAAGCATCAAATGTATGTCAAGCTTAGAAAGTGCAATTTCTTTTTGTCTTATATTCATTGCTTGGGACATGTTATTTCCAAGGATGGGATATCACTGGACCGAGAAAAGATTAAAGCTATCATGGAGTGGTCAAATCCTAGGAATGTGGATGAGGTCAGATTATTCATGGGACTAACAGGTTATTATAGGTGGTTCATCATGAACTTCTAAAGGATTGGATATCATATTACATATTTGTAAAGAAAAGGGAAGAATTTTGAAATTGACTAAGGAGCGTGCAACTAGTTTTGAGTAGTTGAATCATTTTCTTACAAATGCTCTGGTTTTGAAGATTGTAGATCCTGATAAGGAGTTTAGGGTTTGTACATATGCTTGCAAGGAAGGACTTGGTGGAGTCCTGATGGAAGAAGTGAGAGTGGTATGCTATGAGTCAAGGAACCTGAATGGGCATGAGAGGAACTATGTGACTCATGATATTGATTTGGCAGCTGATCATTCATGCATTGAAGATGTGGAGAAATTATCATTTTGGCAGGAGGTTCATCTTGATGAGTGATTATAGTGGGTTGAGGTACTTGTTTGACTAACCCAATATGAATGTTAGGAAATATAGATGGTTGGATACCTTCAGTGGGTTTTACTTTGGGATCAGATACATTAAGGGCAAGGAGAACATGGTTGCAGATGCTCTCAGGTGTAGAGTGCAGGTGAATCACATTTCAGTTGTGAGATCTTTTGGGATAGATTTACAAGAGAGGATATTGCATGCACTGCAACATGATGAGAGGTGTCAACGGCTAAATCAGAGATTGCGGAAACAAGGTGAAGGTGATAGGGATGAGGAGTATCACCTCAAGATACATGGCTTGGTGAGATTCAAGAATAAGATTTATCTACCATATAGAAGTGAGCTCAAGAATATTATATTGAGGGAGTTTAATGTCAAGTCCTTTTCATGCCAACCATGATATAAGAATACTTTGAAAATTGTTAAGAAGCTCTATCATTGGCCGAATTTGAAGAAATACGTGGCTGAGTTTGTTGTGAGATGTTTGGACTGTCAACATGTGAAAGCTAAGTGTAAGCACCCAACTGGTCTATTGCATCCTATTCCAATTCCAAAATGGAAATGGGAGGTCATTTCCATGGAATTTATTACATATTTTCTGAGGACATCGAGACAAAATCATTCCAACATGGTTGTGGTTGACAGGTTGAGTAAGGTAGCTCACTTCATTACAGTGAAGTTTACAAACACAGCTAGTGAGGTAGCTCAGATATTTATCAGGGAGATAGTGAGATTTCATGGTGTTCCCATGAATATTATATCAAACGTAGATGCCAAGTTCACTTCTAAGTTTTGGAAATATTTGTTTGAAGGCCTGGGGATAGAGTTATCCTTTAGTACAAATTATCAACTTTTGAAATATGTACAAACATAGAGAGTTAATAGGATTCTTGAGGACACGTTGAGGATGTATGCCATGAATCAGTAGCGGAAGTGGAAGGAGTATATTCCACTAGTAGAGTTTGCATATAATAATGGGTATCAGGTCTTCTTGAGGATGAGTTTGTTTTAGGATCTTTATGGGAAGCATTTCAATACGTCTATCAGCTGGAGTGATCCAGTGAATAGGATACTGATTGGAATGAATATGTTAGTTGACATGGAGCAGGAGATGCAATTTATTATAAGGAACTTGAAGATAGTGTAGGACAAGAAAAATATTTATGTGGATTGACAAAGAGGATTCAAGGAGTTTTCAATTAGGGAGCATGTGTACTTGCACATCAAGCCCAAGAGGAGATCCTTGAGGATTGGATCATGTGCCAAGATGACACCTCGGTATTATGTGCCTTTTGAGATCCTTGAGAGGATTGGACTAGTGGCCTACCGACTTACACCGCCGCCAACAACGAAAGTCCATGATGTTTTCCATGTTTAATTACTTAAGAGATATGTTGAGGATGTTTATCATGTGATTGATTGGTCTATATTGTAGGTGGAACTAGAGGGAGAGTTCCAGATGTTAGTGTCAGTATTTGCATACTTCCACCAGGGATCAAAACACATTTGCATGTGCATCTTAGGTGTCCCATTCTGAATAAAGTTTTCATCATTCCATTAGGTCATGACATAAAATTGTTCTGCTGGTGGTTGTCTTTGTCGAATAAGTTTCTTTCTCCCTTAGAAGATGATATTGGTTGACTCATTCTCATGATTCCTTGAGCATAACAACACCTATGGAAATGCTCTGTTCACCTGGAAATATTTAAATTCAAAATCTCATTGAAAGGTCAGGTTAAAAAATCAGTTCCCATTAGGTCATTATGGTTTTGCATTTTCAAGGTCATTCCTTCATTCAGATGAGGTCATCACATATATGAGAGGGACTAAATAAGATCATCATGATGTATTTATTATACTTTCAAAGTTGTATTTTTAGTTTAATGGATTTTATATCAAAATGAAATTTTGATAGAAAAGTCAAATTTGTAATTTATTTCAATTTTTCCAAATGTAATTTTATGTTATTATATGTAATAAATGCAATCCCAAATCTGTCAAAGTGCAATCATGTTCAGCCTAAGTGAGCAAAGAGAGCCAAACTCCATGTTGATCAACCTATAGTGCCAAAAGTTAGAAAATTAAAAGAGTATCAGTGCCAAAGGAGAATTGAACATTAGGAAAGTGGGTGATTCAAAATGAAATTTCAAATCCACTAAAGCTATAAATCCTATCAAGCATTTTAAAACGAGTCATTTTTTCCATCTAGCCATCAATAATTCTTATCACAAGAGAAATTATGAGTTTACTAAGCAGTTTGGGCCAAAATTTCAAGGCATTGTGCGTTCTCAGGCTAGTGCTGTGCGTTTGAAGTGGCACTGCGTGTTTACCTAGTTGTGCTGCGTGTTTGTCTGAGAATACCAAGCCAAATTGCACTGGCGCTACACATTTGAAGATTGGCGCTGCGCTCTTGCCCAGAAACGCTTCGCATTTGCATAGTGGAGGTTTTGAAGGGTTTCACTGCTTCCATCAAGCTCAGGTTTCCTCATACACTTCTCCAAGGAGTTTTTTAATCAGTAAGTGGACATAAAACACCTCTCTTTTCACATGTTTTTTGTTCCATTAAAAATTTGAAAGTGTTATAGCCTATGAAACGCTAGTTTTTTATTCCTTTCCCATTTTCATTCATAGTCCTTTGCCATTTTCATTCATATTTCCCATGTTCATATCCCTAAAGCATCTATCAGTCAAAAATATAACATCCTAGGGTTTTCTTTGACCTAATTTATCATTTACATAATCATTTCCTCCATTTGTCACAGCTTCTCATTTCAAATCCATATTCCTTTCATCCTATTCCATATACCCTAGGGTTTTTTAAAGCTTTCAAAGTCCACAATGTCTGAAGAAGAAGATAGAGGTGTTGGTGAGGCACAAATAACAAGGAGAAATGACCAAAAAGGAGGGAAAATTAATATATTTTAACCAATAACTACAAGGGAACTCATGGCCTCTCCTCTCATTATGTCTTGCTTCAAGCATGTTGGTTGTTTTGAGTTTTGTGAGAGGGTGCAGCAGATTCAATATCACTCTGAGATGACAAGGTTATTCATCACAAACCTTCATGATAGGCAGGTCACTTTCTCCGGGGTCACTTTTGATATGTCCACCAATGCCATTTCAGCTGCCACAAGGATCCCTAATGTGGGAGAGAAATGGTTTAAACAAGGAAACCTTGATCTAAGTTATTATGAACCATACCTCAAACCTAGATAAAATGATGAAAATAAGTCAATTTTCTCTTTCTCTCATCTCCTTGACCGATATATCCCCAGGATGAAAATAATCATGAAGTACTTCACTTGTGAGGGGAGGTTTTCTCGACTCTACTCATACCATATCTGACTCCTCGTGCACTTCACTAGAGTCATAATGCTTCACATACCTTAATATCTCTTCCGCAACATTGACAAGATGGAATTCATTATGCAAAAGAGGGATTATAATCATCAAATGCAGAGTCTTTTCCATCAGTCCCTCATTAAGATGATAGTCATGCATCAGCTGGAGCATAGAACATTTCATGGGATACATTCATCACAAATGAAGTTTTCACTACCATACCTAGTCATCATGAGCAGAATATCCCTTCATCATCTCATCCTCCCATATCCACTTCTCCATCTCAGCCTGCTGCTCATACATAATCACCTAGTCAGATCCATTCACCTCATGTTGATCCTACTTCCTCACCTTGCTATAACCCTTCATCATGACATCATGATACTGGAGTGTCAAGCAGTGAAAGGGAAATTGAGGCAACTTGGGCAAATGTGACTGATGTTGAGCCATTTCCCAAGACCTATGAGAGAGGCCATAGGCATGTGTTTTCTTAACATGGTGTGAAAGGGTCCATGATTTCTTCATCAGCAAAATAGGTGGACAAGGGCAAGGAAAAGGATATAGAGCCAATCATTGATGAGCAGGAGGAAAAACATGAAACTGAGCAAGAGTTTCAGTTGATTGAAATTGATGATGAGGATGAGGATAGAGTCACTAGTGTAGTGATTAGAGGCAAAGAAGCAAAGATTAGTGAAATTCAAGCTAATCTTGACAGAGCACAGTATGTGATTGACTTTCTTGAGCAGGAAAATCAATAGTTGAAGACCAAGTAGATCATCAGTGAGGTCAAGACCATCAAAGCTAAAAAAGAGGTAGGGAAAGCTAAGGCCTTGTTGGAGGAGACCTTGGATAGATTTGGTGAGATTTATGATGAGGAGGATTAGCCTCCTATACAAAGACCAAAGACAATAGGGCTTAAGAGAGCTCTATCCCGTGAGAGATAGAAAGAGGCTGAGTTGGCAGAGCAGCTCACTCCAAGTGAGCTGATTGCCCTTGAGATTAGTAGAGATAGAGAGTCATGGTTTGATAGAGCCAACTTGCATTTGGAGAGATTTCTGGAGAAGGCCAAGAAGGAAAATGATATTGAGAGGTAGATGGCAAAAAACTATGCCATGAGAAACAAAATTGCAAGGGCCAAGCTCAAATGAGCCCATGCAAAAATTTGAGCTTTGACCGAGAAAAAGGAGAAGGAGAGGTTAGATATAATTGCTGAGGTGTATCTTCATGCCTCCAACCCTTGATCAGCAAGTAACCTCACAATTTTTGAAAATTTTTGGCACATTTGACACTTTAGTGCAAAGTTTGGTTTTTGGGTAGTTTTGACAAACATAAATTCTGCTAAACGCGCAGCGCCATTGGCGTTCCGCTCTTTTTTGGGGCATACAATTGAAAAATGGCCACCACCATCATGTTCAGAATTATGAGGACATTAACTCCAGAAATTTTAAAAATATTTGGAGAAATGGTCCCTCAAAAAGGCAAAAAACCACCAAAAAAAATAACATGTTTCTACCCTTGTTTTTTCCTTGGCGCTACACATTTACCAGTCTTGGGAGAACATGTTTTTTACAGGGCCGATGGACACCATTTTTGGAAACTGAAGGCATATTTGGACACTAGACTTAGAAATATTTCCAATGAGCTATCATGGAGCTGATTTGGACATCGGGAAGGCCTCCAAAAGTTTCCTGCAATACAGGCTATTTTTTCTTTCATGGCACTGCGTGTTTACCAGGAAAATACAGTTTTCATCATCTTCAGCAAATTTTGAATTTTTGAATTTTGACTTGGGAAAATGAGAAAATTACTGATGTAAATGGTCATGGTGAATGTAAATGTCATGTTTTGACTTTCATCTAGGGTAGATGCATAAGATAAGTCTTCTAGAGGTCAAATGAATTAGTTTCCTCTCTTTTAGAAGCAAATTGTTGGATTTTCCTAGTCTTCAGATTCTTGTTTTGGAGTAGGTGAAACTGATCCCTATCTCATGGATTCGACTCCTTGAGGTTAGGGAGAGTGATTTTGAGGTCTATTTGATGTATTGTCTCGGTCATGGTAATGGTTGGACTCACTTGGAGCCTTGGCATCTCAAGAGCACATTTTGTATCAGTTTGGCTTGGACAATTAATGATAAATTTGCAAATATTTCTTTGGGATCCATGTGGTATGCAGTGTTTGACATAGTTTCTTCTTTGTAATCATTTGTATGAATGTATTGTAAGTTAATAAACCATTTTCATGTCTATGATATGCTTAATTTCAAGTTAAAAGGCAAAATTCATGTTTTCATGCTCTGTTTTGGGAAATTTAGCATAATTTGTTTATTTTCTTCAGTTTAGGGAGATTTCATTTCAGATTCTCTTCCTAACTCCTCACTAGTCTATTCACCTCACCATAAAAATATTTTAATGTCAAGTGTTCTACCTATCTTGCCCCTTAGAACCCCTGGAAATTTTGACCTAATTTCCTTGCCCTAGCTGTTTGACTCCTCTTGATCTAGCAAAACCCTACACAATCAAATAAAAAAACCCTGAGATACTATACCTAGCCTAATATCTTCTTTCCTTAGTCATTTTTTACTATGATCCATACAAAGAGAGCCCTCTCCTGGCCTAGTAGGGCTAGCTACTTGGCTAAGCTTGGTTTAAGGTTACCTCGGAATTGCCTCTCTCAGCTTGAGGTTCAATCTGAGTGATAAAATTTTGGCGACTCTACTGGGACAAACGAAAGATCATATCTTCCTTGGGACAGAATGACAAATTTTAGATATGATTACTGATGGTGGACAACGATCAGATGCATATGAAGGCTGAACCCTTCACCAGGCGACTCCATTCACTGAAAGATCCAGAAAATCAACACCTCATGGTGACTCCACTGCATGAAGATCAGTAGCTTCAAGATTTTTCAATATGGAAACTGTTGTAAGAAGGTATGCTCCCATGAGTCGAGATTACATTCCAGGTTTTCCAAATAAAATGCCTAAGGTAGATTAGCAAAGGAATTTTCCTATGTTCGAAAATGTGAAAGGTAATGATGCTTCTCTTCAGCTGGTGAGATTTCACATGCATGTGCGTAGACTAAATATTGATTTTCCTGAAGACTGCTTGATGAATATATTCATGGCCACTCTGGAAGATGAAGCTCGATCTTGGTATGAAAGTTTTCCACTTGCTTGTATTTATTGTTTAAAGGATTTTCATACCATATTATTTAAAAGGTATAAGGAATCTTGTCCATCCTTAATATTAGTTCAGAACTGTTGTAAACATGTTGATAGTTTTATTGAAAATCTTGAGAATTTTTATGGAGATGATGAATTCATGGACGACGAGATCATGGAAGCCCTGTATGAAAATCCATTTCAGCAACATAAAGAAATCTTAGAGGATACTTATCAGGATGCTCAAGAAATTTTACAGTAGGATGAAGATCTTTGTACAGTTGAAAATGATGGAAGATGAGGTATTATTTCAGATCTGATTGCAACAAAAGATGATATGCAGGAAAATCAACTTCCAATTTCAGATTATGGTAAAGTCAAGCTAGCTGATCGAGATCTAGATTCTCATTAAAATGATGAAGAGTATGTTGTTTCGGATCCCATGAGGGAGAGATCTATTGTCGAGATCACCTCGAAAGAAGAAAAAAAAATTGTTGACCCAAGTGTTCTCATCCCATCAGAACAAAATCTTCAGAAAGAGGTAATCTAGTCCCTTTGTGAAAAACAAGATGAGATCTTTGTTCAATTAAGTGAAAAATGTTCTTTGGATAACTCTGCAGTAAATGATAGAAATGTCAATTTTGAGGTTTATGAACAATCTGAAGTTTTCCCTCTTATGAATAATGAGTGTGATGAGAAACATGAAAATCTGGTTGTCATGTCATATGAATATGATCAACAATGTATTCAAATTGCATAGGACCAGGGCATTTAGATTTTTCATTCATATTTTCTTCTCATGTTTCATGTTTAGAATTTTTATTTCAAGAATAAATTTTCTCGCCTACTTGTTCAAAATTTTTTGACGACTAGGAACACACTCTTGCTAAGGTATATTATGAAGAGAGATCAGAATCAAGAGAAAAATGTACCTTGTTTCTTCTAGATCAGCAAGAGGTAAATTTTCATGTTTTTCAGGATCCAATGGCAAATCTATTACAGTCAGCAGTGAAGGTAATTATTGCAGTATTCAGTGATGATGGAGATCATTGTCAGATATGTTTTTGGGTGCCCAATTGTAAATATTTATTGTTGTCCAGAGAATCTGATTTCGAGAATCAATCAAGGATGCATTTGCTTGATTGGTTACACTGGAATTTTGATATAACCTGATTGTACATATGCTTTCAGAAAGATAGGTGGTTGTCATTAGGATTTGAATCCCTCAAGTCTCGGTGATGTACTGCCATCAATAAGTAGGGTAAGCTCAATTTTTAAGTCGTGTTTCAGTCAGTCTTGAGTCAGTTCAATTTATTGAGTCAAGTTTCTTTCAGTATTCAGTTAGTATTTAGCTTTTGACTCCATGCCCAATGGATATGCACTTGGTCTACGGTGTTCTTGGCACCTCCAAGGAGCTACCATCCCCAGCTAGAGCCAATTTTAGTGTCAGTAATTGTATACTTCCATCAGGGATCAAAACACATTTGCATGTGCATCTTAGGTTTCCAATTCTAAATAATTTTTTCATCATTCCATTAGGTCATGATATTAAATTGTTCCGCTGGTGGTTGTCTTTCTCGAATAAGTTTCTTTCTCCCTCAGAAGATCATATTGGATGACTCATTCTCATGATTCCTTGAGCATAAAAACACCTACGGAAATGCTTTGTTCACTTGGAAATATTTAAATTCAAAATCTCATTCAAAGGTCAGGTTAAAAAAGCAGTCCCCATTAGGTCACTAGGGTTTTTCATTTTCCAAGGTCATTCCTTCATTCAGATGAGGTCAGCACATATATGAGAGGGACTAAATAAGATCATCATGATGTATTTATTATACTTTCAAAGTTGTATTTTTAGTTTAATTACTTTTATATCAAAATGTCATTTTGATAGAAAAGTCAAATTTGTAATTTATTTCAATTTTTCCAAATGTAATTTTATGTCATTATATGTAATAAATGCAATCCCAAAGCTATCAAAGTGCAATCATGTTCAGCCTAAGTGTGCAAAGAGAGCTAACCTCCATGTTGATCAACCTGTAGTACCAAAAATCAGAAAATTAAAAGAGTATCAGTGCCAAAGGAAAACTGAACATTAGGAAAGTGGATGATTCAAAATGAAATTTCAAATCCAGTAAAGCTATAAATCCTATCAAGCATTTCAAAATGAGTCATTGTTGCCATCTAGCCATCAAGACTTCTCAGAAAAGGAGAAATTTTGAGTTTACTGAGCAGTTGGGGCCAAAATTACAAGGTGTTGCACGTTCTCAGGCCGGCGCTGTGCGTTTGAAGTGGCATTGCGCGTTTGCCCGAGAAAACTAAGCCAAATTTCACTGGCACTGTGCGTTTGAAGATTGGTGCTGCATGTTCAACCTGGCACTACGCTCTTACCCATAAACGTTGCGCATTTGAATAGTGGAGGTTTTGAAGGATTTCACTGCTTCCATCAAGATCAGGTTTCCTCATAAACTTCTCCAAGGAGTTTTTTAATCAGTAAGTGGACATAAAACACCTCTCTTTTCACATGTTTTTTGTTCCATTAAAGAGTTGAAAGTGTTATAGCCTATGAAACCCTAATTTTTTATTCATTTCCCATTTTCGTTCATATTTCCCATGTTCATATCCCTAAAACATCTATCAGTCAAAAATATAACATCCTAGGGTTTTCTTTGACCTAAGTTATCATTTACATCATCATTTCCTCCATTTTTCATAGCTTCTCATTTCAAATCCATATTCCTTTCATCCCATTCCATATACCCTAGGGTTTTTTAAAGCTTTCAAAGTCCACAATGTCTGAAGAAGAAGATAGAGGTGTTGGTGAGGCACAGCTACCAAGGAGAAATGACCACAAAGGAGGAAAAATTAATATATTTGAGCCAATAACTACAAGGGAACTCATGGCCTCTCCTCTTACTATGTCTTGTTTCAAGCATGTTGGTTGTTTTGAGTTTTGTGAGAGGGTGCAACAAATTCAATATCACTCTGAGTTGACAAGGTTATTCATCACAAACCTTCAAAATAGGTAGGTCACTCTCGCTTCGGTCACTTTTGATATGTCCACCAATGCCATTTCAGCTGCCATAGGGATCCCTAATGTGGGAGAGAAATAGTTTAAACAAGGAAACCTTGATCTAACCTATTATGAACCATACCTCAAACCTAGATAAAAGGATGACAAGAAGTCAATTTTCCCTTTCTCTCATCTCCTTGACCGATATGTCCCTAGGATGAAAATAATCATGAAGTACTTCACTTGTGAGGGGAGGCTTTCTTGACTCTACTCATACCATATCCGAATCCTCATGCACTTCACTAGAGTCAGAATGCTTCACATACCTTACTATCTCTTCCGCAACATTGACAATATGGCATTCATTATGCAAAAGAGGGATTATAATCATCAAATGCAGAGTCTTTTCCATCACTCCCTCATGAAGATGATAGTCATGTATCAACTGGAGCATAAGAACATTTCATGGGATACATTCATCACAAATGAAGTTTTCACTACCATACCTAGTCATCATGAGCAGAATATCCCTTCATCATCTCATCCTCCCATATCCACTTCTCCATCTCAGTGTACTGCTCATACATCATCACCTAGTTACATCCACTCACCTCATGTTGATCCTACTGCTTCACCTTTCTATAACCCTTCCTCTTCACATCATGATACTGGAGCATCAAGAAGTGAAAGGGACATTGAGGCAACTTGGGCTAATGTGACTGATGTTGATCCATTTCCCAAGACCTATTAGAGAGGCCACAGGCATGTGTTTGCTTCACATGGTGTGAAAAGGGCCATGATTTCTTCATCAGCAAAATAGGTAGACAAGGGCAAGGAAAAGGCTACAGAGCCAATCATTGATGAGCAGGAGGACAAACATGAAACTGAGCAGGAGTTTCAGTTGATTGAAATTAATGAGGAAGATGAGCATAGAGTCACTAGTGTAGTGATTAGAGTCAAAGAAGAAAATATTAGTGAACTTCAAGCTAATATTGACAGAGCACAATATGTGATTGACTTTCTTGAGCAGGAAAACCAACAGCTAAAGACCAAGCAGATCATCAGTGAGGTAAAGACCATCAAATCTCAAAAAGAGGCAGGGAAAGCTAAGGCCTTATTGGAGGAGACCTTGGATAGATTTGGTGAGATTTATGATGAGGAGGATCTGCCTCCTAGAAAGAGACCAAAGACAATAGGGCTTAAGAGAGCTCTAGCCCGTGAGAGACAGAAAGAGGCTGAGTTGGCAGAGCAACTCACTCCAAGTGAGCTGCTTGCCCTTGATATTAGCAGAGATAGAGAGTCATGGCTTGAGAGAGCCAACTTGCATTTATAGAGCTTGCTGGAGAAGGCCAAAAGGACAATGATATTCAGAGGAATATGGAAAAACACTATGCCATGAGAAACAAAATTGCAAGGGCCAAGCTCAAACGAGACCATGCAAAAATTCGAGATTTGACCGAGCAAAAGGAGAAGGAGAGGTTAGATATACTTTATTAGGTGTCTCTTCATGCCTCTAACCCTTGATTAGCAAGTAACCTCACAATTTTGGTCAAATTTTTGCACATTTGACACTTTAGTGAAAATTTTGGTTTTTGGGCAATTTTGACAAACAAAATTTTTGCTAAACCCGTAGTGCCATTGGCGCTGCGCTCTTTTTTGGGGCATCCAATTGCAAAATGGGCACCATCATCATGTTCAGAATGATGAGGACATTAAATCCAACAATTTTCAGAATATTTGGAGGAGAACTAGTCCCTCAAAAAGGAAAAAAACCACAAAAAAATAACATCTTTCTACCCTTGTTTTTGCCTTGGCGCTACGCGTTTACCAGTCTTGGGAGAACAGGTTTTTTATAGAGCCAATGGACACCATTTTGGAAACTAGAGGCATATTTGGACACTAGACTCAAAAAGATTTCCAATGAGCTATAATGGAGCTGATTTGGACATCAAGAAGGCCTCCAAAAGTTTCCAGCAAGACATGTTATTTTTTCTGTCATGGCGCTGCACATTTACCAGGAAAATGCAGTTTTCATCATCTTCAGCAAAATTTTGACTTTTTAACTTTTTACTTGGGAAAATGAGAAAATTACTGATGTAAATGGTCATGGTGAATGTAAATGTCTTTTTTTGACTTTCATCTAGGGTAGATGCATAATATAAGTCCTCTAGAGGTCAAATGAATCAGTTTCATCTCTTTTAGAGGAAAATTGTTGGATTTTCCTAGTCTTCAAATTCTTGTTTTGGAGTAGGTGAAACTGATCCCTATCTCATGGATTCGACTCCCTGAGGTTAGGGAGAGTGTTTTTGAGGTCTATTTGATGTATTGTCTCAGTCATGGTAATGGTTGGACTCACTTGGAGCTTTGGCATCTCAAGGGCACATTTTGTATCAGTTTGGTTTGGACAATTAATGATAAATTTGTAGCTATTTCTTTGGGATCCATGTGTTATGTAGTGTTTGACATAGTTTCTTCTTTGTAATCATTTGTATGAATTTATTGTAAGTTAATAAACCATTTTCATGTCTATGATATGCCTAATTGAATTTGAAAGGCAGAATTCATGTTTTCATGCTCTATTTTGGGAAATTTAGCATAATTTGTTTATTTTCTTTAGTCTAGAAAGAATTAATTTCAGATGCTCTTCATAACTCCTCACCAGTCTAATCACCTCACCATAATCATCTTTTAATTTCAAGCCTTCTACCTACCTTTCCTCTTAGAACCCCTGCAAATTTTGATCTAATTTCCTTGCCCTAGCTGTTTGACTCTTCCTGATCCAACAAAACCCTACACAATCAAATCAAAAAACCCTGAGCTAATATACCTAGCCTAATATCTTCTTTCCTCAGTCATTTTTTACTATGATCCATATGGAGAGAGCCCTCTCCTGGCCTAGTAGGGCTAGCTACTTGGCTAAGCGTGGTTTGAGGTTGCCTCAGAATTGCCTCTCTCAGCTTGAGGTTCAATCTGAGTGATAACACCAGCTAGAACCTCAGTGCATTTTTCAATGGAAATAAATCATGCTCCGAAACTGAGTAATAGATCATGTTAAAGTGCAATCGAAGCACTTTGGGCCCAATGAATCTACATGGGAGTTGAATGATTAGATGAGGGCTTTGTATCCTTCTTTATTTTTCCTTGTAACTTTGAGAGAAGGGGTGCCTCCTCAGGAGGTCACAGTGACCAGGCACAGGCAACTGTTTACCAAAAACACAAGTCTTCACAAAGTCTTAAGACCATTTATGGGGGCTGATGCCTGCCCAGTGTCAGAAGGTTAAGGAAGTTGGTGACATGATGACAGGGAAGCCAGCGACTGAAGCTCCAATAAGCAATATGGTGTTCATGGTTTCAGCAGTTTAGTATGATGTAAATGTTGCATCGATATGTGTTATAAAGCTCCATAACTAATATTGTTTTTGGTCATAATTGTCATAGAACACTGAGGACGGTGTCCCCCCAAGGGGATGGGTTTGTGATAGCCTCGGGTTGACTTTTCCATGTAAATAAAATAAGACCAAGGTCATGGGAAACATATTCCAATATGAATGGTGCAAAACATTGTAGTGGGAATCAAATGTGGATAATTAATTGTTGTGGAAATTGGAAACGACATTGGAAAAGGAAAAGAGGCAATAATTGGCATTTAATTATGAAAACAAAAGAAAATAGGATAAAAGGAAGGTGAAGAGACACAAATTTCCATGCAAGGGAAATTAGTGGGAAAATGAAGGAAAATGGAGAAAAGGGAGACATCAATGATAAAAAAGGAATCAAAGATAAAATTGATGGAAAATTTCAGTTAACATTTGGCTCTCTTACACTCTTGCACACTTAAATCATTTTTGGAGCATTCTCGGAGCACTCTAGAATTCACTTGGATTTGGAGAAAGAAAGCAAGGAGAGCAAGGAGGTGCAAGGAGACAGTTGGATCAACAACTACAATAGACTTAATTTTTAAGTAACAAGTTGCACGTTTGATCTCTTTGTTTATTTTTGGATGCATGGCATATGCATGTGGTTCCTTGGTTATGTGTTGTAATTGGCATGGAAATTTGCTTGGATTGACAGTGGTTTTAGCATTTCCTTTGAATTTTCTCTAATAGACATGGTGTAGTGGGTTCCCCATTTGGTTTTTTGATTGGTTCTTAGGTTTCCTATGGTTTTGGTTTGGAAAAAACGCTCTGAGTGCTGAAACAAATTGCGTTCCGTGGAGGCTATGTATTGAATTACTAGTCTTTGGAGCCTTCCGGTTGGGGCAAATGCTTTGGAGAGCTGCAATAGATTGGATACCATAAAGGTTTTGGTTTTAGTTACTAGTTCCCGGAGCCCTTGACAACTTGGATAGAGACTACTCTGGTTGATTTTAGTGATTTTTGGATTGAATAGGTGAAATATATGTGGTTGAGCGTTGAGGTGGTTGGCCTCTGGAAGCCCTGGTTGGTTTTATTTTGGTTTAAACCTTATGATCCCACATTCATGCTTGTAATATGGCATGATGGTGATTGGCTAAAATAGAGATTTGGTTCAACCCAATCTATGGTTGGGTGGTACGTGGAAGTCCTTAACTTGGTTGGCATTTTCTATGTTAATATGAGCTATTTTACTATTGTGATCTATGAGTAATTGTATTGATTATTATGGTGATATTATGGCTGATTTTTTATAGTTTATATTATGGTTATTTATCCATTATATGCATGGTTTTAATATGTGCTCTAAGTATTGCTCATTCATGATTCGTTAACTTACTGGATGGTTGATGAATACATGGGATACCAAGTGTTATTGTAACTAGCTTGAGAGGGAATTGGGTCTTCTTGGTGATTCTCAAGTGAAGTTTAGAAGTTTATGATCAGATATGCATTCATGACCTGTAGCTTATATATTTTTCATGTGTTTAACAAAATGTTTATCTTGCATTAGGCATGTAATGGTCAAGATCTGGCTCAAGTTTTTTTTTTTTGTTGCATTTTTATCCTTATTGAGATTATTCTGGAAACTTACAAGCAGTTATGAGCAGTGGTATAGAGGCTAGCTTGAAAAAGTGGCAGAGATCTCACAATCTCATGCACTGAACTGAGGAATTTAGGTTATAATCACTGACAACAAGACCTATGCATGTGGTTATAGCCTCCCAACAACATGCATACAATGTTGTGGGTGTGGTTGCGGAGTTTGTCTTGTGAAAAAGATTTCCAACTCAAGGATTGATCACCTGGGGTGGTTTACAAGCTCCTAAGTGGTCTGTTGTCCCTAAGGGATGAATGTAAGTTGACCATTAGTTGACCCCACTTCCATAACTAAAACTTGTAGCCTGGGTCATATCATAATGACACTCAACTCAAGTTTACCTTGGAGAACTTGTAGAAATGGGTAAATTTGGGGTGGGGGGTACATCAGCACTCTTCTTCATTTTGTAGGGGTCTCATGCATAATCTACTTGCCATTACATAAATTAAACACGCCAACTCTTTTTCATTTTCACATTTTATATGTTTTGAAACACATAGGTGCATATATTGAACTTACAATCGCACACCATCAAACCCATGCAATGGCCATCAAATAGAAATTTAATATTTTCACCTAGTTGATATGTTAGACAAAAACAATGCAGACCTCTCAAACCATATCAATGATTACTGGGTATTTTTAATGTGTTTACACATATGCCTTTGGAGATTCATTCAATATGAGATCAAATAAACTTTGACCAAATCAACTCACTTCTCATACCAATTCAATTAAGCGTTCTTAACCAATACCTTGGGAAAATTCAATGGTTAAGCTCATGCTTTTTATTTTTTCCACATACAACAGTGCCACAGGTATATGATGGGAAGCCTAGGAAAATTATTTTGATCACAAAAAGGTAATAGTATGACAATGTGGCAGTGTCACTGGGATGATGAAACATGCCTGCAATTATGTTCTAAAACTTAGAAAAAGCAATCTCCTCCATTCAGAACTGCTTCCACCTGCATCACCCTTTGTAAACATCATGGAAAAAAAGTTTTGTAAACCTTGTAATCATCAACAGAAGCCCACAAGTGTTTTGGCATCAATGCACAGCTGGCTAACTCATCACATTAACATTAGTGCCAACACCATGCTGCTAACAATTGATGTATGTTTTCTACTTTAGAATGTGAGGGGGCATGTAGTAACATTTTAATGTGGAGAATGTGAACTATAAACAAAATATTTCAACATCAACTAAGTATATATTATATAAAATGAGTGAAAAATAATAAAAAAAATCTTACAGTTAAAATATGTTATTAGTGTTTTTCTCAAAACCAGCATAAATACATATTAAATCCAGATATACTAAGAGCTAAGAGGAATCTTTCTCAAATTTTTCACTAAAAAGAGGTTTTTATCTCGAGAGATTTGATCTCTCTTGAGGCTTGGTAGATCTGAAGTTAAGATGGATCTGTGTCGGTACTAATAACAACAAACCTAACAAGCACATTGACAATGTGATTATTAGTGTTTTATAATGTTTTTTATTAAAACTAACAAAAAATGTATATTCATTTTATTTTTTTATTATAGTGGACATTGGGTTTTTATTTATAGAATATTTTATTTTTATTTTAAAAGAGAAAATTTTCAAATTTATGTTGGGAATTGAAGGACTTTTACATCTCCAAAATATTAACTACTATCTGGAGTTAATATGGATCTATGCCAGTATTAATAACGACGAGCCTGGAAAGCACAATGAAAATGGGATTATTAGTGTTTATAATGTTTTTAATTAAAACTAACCATACATATATATTCATTTGTTTTTTATTTTATTTAGGAAATGTTTTATTTATATTTTAAAACATAGACTTGTCAACTTGATATTGAGCACAAAAGAAATTGCACATCTCCCTTATACTAACTATAATATGTCACACGATAATCTTTAAATCTTTACTTTATATCTTGACTTAAAAAAATTATAATATATCAATAAAATCTTTTATCAATCATGATAATGGATTTAACAACGAATAAATATTTTAAAAAATTAGACATCATATCGACTCACCATACATTTATTCATATGTAACTTTAAAAGACTCAAAGGCATCAGGATAGAGGATCCTAGTTGGCATGATTTTAAAAGACTCTTCAAGAAGAAGTACTAGTTGAGCGATATTATGATGAAAAGTCCAAGGAGTTTTATAAGTTGAAGATGGGTTCTATGACAAATGAAGAGTACACGACTAAGTTTCTGGAGTTGTTGAGGTATGTTCCCTACCTCAAGGATGAGAAGATAAAGTTCCAAAGGTTCATCAATGGGTTTCCATTAGCATTTAAAGATCTGATTGAGTTTGATGATCCTCAGTCATAGGAGGAATTCATTGGGAAGATGAAGCATTGCTATGAGAATTCAAAGTGCAAGTTTGAGCCTGAGTGGGATTGGAAAGATAATGAGAGTATTAAAGTAAAGTGAGATAAGAAGCGAGGAAGACCTCAAGATTCAAGTGATAAGGAGGATGCAGCAATGTACAAGAAGTTCAATGTAGTTGACATAGGACATGGATTTTAGCAAGAAGAGAAGAATATGGGTGATGGTAGAAAGCCTTTGAGGTGTTGGAATTGTGGTGGAGAGTTGTTACACTGAAAACTGTCACCTTGACATTTTGCTGACTGTATGAGCTCATTAACACTCATACATGCCTCCTTTGCAAGTCTTACAACCTTTGTTCCTCATTCCAAGCCCTGAAACTGGAAGAAAAAACCCTAAAAATCTCTGAAACTCAGGGTACGCAGGTAACATGAAGCCTGCCTGCGTTTTTAGCTAGGGTACGCAGGTAAGGTGAAGATAAACTGCGTTCTAGAACGCATTTTTCCAGTGTTATAGGTGCGGTACCCCTGTAAAGTCAAAAAAGCGCGAAATTAAACCAAAAAAGTTGAATTTTGGTCAATTCTAAAAGGTTCTGGATGAGATTTTTTGAGGATGAGTACGCTTTAGTAAGGTGCATGTATCCCACACCTTAAGGAACTAATCCCTTGATATGAGGAGCCTATCCCTTTGAAGGAGGGTTCTATCCCTTTAATGGTGGAATCCTAACCTCCTCATCTGCTCTATAAAAGGAGGCATTGGGTAGCCTTTTGGGTTAAGTTCAAGAGAGTTAAATTAATGGAGGATTGAAGAATATTTTGATGGGTAAAATATTTGAGTTGAAGTGCTGTTGAGATTTAGACTTCCTTCTGCTGAGCTTTTGAGAGGAAAGATCACATACCTCTTTATGCTTCTGGAGGAAGAGTGCAAGACTTATCAAAGTAGAGGAGATTCCTGCTTCGGACCTCGGGAAGGCCTTTCGAACATCAAGGCTAAGGTTGTAAGGTTCTTCTGTATATTTTAAGATTAATACAATCAAGTTCTGTTTTTCTCAATAAATTGTCGTTCGATTGTTTATTTCAATAAGCTGTCGTTTTGATAATTTATTTCATAGATTCCTTGATCACTATGATAGGTATGTTTTATAATTATTTGTTATACAGGTGCTATTGATATTTTCTTGTTTGTGATTGCAGATCAACAAAAGATAATACTTTCTTGTGACAAAAGGGCCCTTGTTGCGACGAAGGATTATTGATGCAACAGAAGCACTGCGACCGCAAATAAGCATTTGGATCTAAGGTAGAATCGACACCTTCATAACATTTATTTGTAAAACGAATATATCTAGAGAAAGACAAACTTAGTTGTTCGTTTGTTGCTAGATTGTCTTCTGACACTAGGGAGATCTGTCTTGTCCGCAAGAACGATTTATCCGTCCAACAAATTGGCGACTCCACTGGGGAAAGAACTTGTTGTTTTTGGTTCTCTTTTATTTTGATTTGAGGAAATGTTTTTTCTGGTTTTTGATTGATGGATATCTGCCTGGGTAGCTTAGTTTTTCTCTGTTTTTGAAAATTTTGAAATCTTTTATGTTTTTCTTGAAGTTTTCAGGGGACCGCACTTTGTCTTCACACACAGTGCGGGCATCTCCGCACTTTCCTTAAGTAAACAGTGCGGGACCGCACCTATTACTTCTGGGACCTGCGGACCCTGTTAAAATTTTGGAAAAACTTTAGATTTATTTTTTCAGTTTAGTTTAGATTTAATTTAGGATTCTTAGCATCTACCCAGATCTGTATTTTTCTGTCAAAAATCTCTTTTTTCTGAATTTCTTTCAACCAATTCTTCATCTCATCAATCTCCATTAAGTTAATTGGGTGTTTTGAGTCTCTTTTTTGAGAATTCTTAATTTGATTTCCGTTGGTCATTACTTGGAGGTTTGTCTTAGTCTTTTCACAATTTTGCATCTTTTTGCTTTTGTTTTTGCTAAATTGTGTATGAGTGTTAATCGCCTTTGAGTGTTTTTATTTTTGATCTTTGGAACTCTCACCCGATTTTCTTGACTTCCACTTGATTGGTTCTTAGATTACATTAGAATCATCTTGTGTTTGAGAATTCTCTTGCATAGATCACATTTGCATAATTAGAATTCTCATTTTCAGAATATAAATGAAAAATGTGCATAGATTACATTTGCATACTTTTCAAGTGAATTGTGCATAGATGACAATTGCATAGTTTACATTCTGAAAAATCAATCTTAGATTTAGATAATTTTTGTTTGATTTGAATTTAGATGTTTTTATGCTTGTTTTAAAAAACACAAAAATAAAAAATTAATTTTGGGATTGATTTGCATTATTTTTTCTTGCTAAAATTAGTGCATTAGAGAATTTGTTATATTTTCTCTTAGTTATCAATCTTTGCATTGTTGGAAGTGAATGGAAACTCTCTCCTTACTTTAGTTAGGATTCATCGAATTGAAAAGATTACATTATCATATTCGATTGCATTCAGTTTTGGTTCGGGTCATAACACCATTGGTTTCATATCCATTTACCCTTTTGAGTAATAACAACATAAATAACACAACGCTTAATTAAAATTCATCTAGTAATATTTTTATTTCTAGGGCTCTTATCACCAACATAGCTTAGGCTAGTATCTTGGAGTAGGGAGTAATTAACTCTCCAAGATAGCTAAAACAAACAAGTAGACAAATATTGCGGTAGGAAGAATTCCAGTTGTTGTATGTATGCTCTGAGAAGCTCCTCTTAAAGGAGTTAAGCACGAGATCATATCTGAACCAGTGGGGTAATCAATCCTTCCTCATTGGGAATGATAGAAGATATACACGTATTAAAAACGGTAAACCTCGGATAGACCATTGTCGAGGAGCCTGGGGTCACTTGTCGGTAAACCTTGGATTATGTCAAGGAGCCTTCAAGGGGATTGAGCTTTGTTACTCTGCCCTTGCGTGTGTATCGGATCGTAGACTGTTCCCCCAGGTATATTTGTTTCTATTGGTAACCTTAGTGGCCATAATCTATAGGGTTCTTTCCTAAGGTGATGGTGGAGGGAAGATCCCACTATACCTGGAGTAGACGTCGACTAGACTCACTTGGACTCTCTGGGGGGTTCTCTTCACTCGAGATGGTTTTGTGAAGAAACTTGTGCCAGTCTATTTCATTAAGCAGGTTGTCGGGGTAACTGTTCCAACCGCCCTTTCTGTATTAAATTCTACGATGTTGGATTTCATCACCAACTAGTGTTTTAGTACGGGAAGTTACTGTTTGTGTGTGGTTTGACTCCTAGATTTGATAGCGTGTGTTAATTTGTTTGTTTTTACTTTTAGAGACCATAGGTGTGAATTGTGAATTTTAATTGTTAGGTGTGAATTGTTAATTGTTAATTTTAGTTTTTAATTTGTTAATAAAATTCACTGAAGTTGAATATAATGGCAACTGTTCCGGAATTTACCAACCAAGGAACCCCTCTTAACGAGAATCCTAGTACTTTTCCTTACTTTGGAAATGTTGGTCCTCCTTATATGGCTACATTGTCATTACCTGGATTTACAATAGGTTTACCGATATGGTTATTTTCAACTTCGTTGGCCCCGAACACTCCAATTGTTCCACCTCAACCGGATGCTTCACAGAGTTCACCATCTCAACATCACCAACTTTCTGTTGACCCTTTACCTTCTTCGCCTAATATTTCTTCCTCCATTTCTTCCTCTTCGCTTGGTAGAAGCTTTGACGCTAGTAACCAGGTAACTAAGAAGAAGAAGAAAGGGAAGAAGAAGAAGAAGAAGCAAGGTAAGAAAGAAGTCAACCAACCAACCATGGATGTAAGTGTTAGTAGTGTTGAGGAAACCTCCAACATGCATCGTAGACCCAAATACCCTTGCAGGATTTGTAAGGGTGACCACTTCCTTATCAATTGTCTTGGTATTCCAAAGGTCTTGGAAGTATGGTCAGAAAAATCTCATCAACTTTCCGTTGATCCATCAACCAGTGATAGTCAGGTTCCTCGGAAAAAGGCTAAAGTTAGGTTTCCTTGTAAGTTATGCAAAGGGAGTCATCAAACTCATACTTGCCCTCACATGGATGAAGCCTCAAAATTGTTGGAAAAACTTACTGTTCCACAGCAAGAATTTCCAACTGGTTACCGTAAACTTTCTCCCAACGTACCGTCAACTGACGGAGTGATTGATCTAGTTTCAAGTACAGTCGATCCCACTCTTCCATTGGAGAGTGAAACTCATATCACTCAGGTTGATGATCATTTAGTTGATCAAGTGGTCGATTCAATTTCACATTCGGTCGATCCCATTCTCCCTGTAGAGAGTGAACTTCATACCGCTCAGGTTCTTCTTGTTACATCAGATTCTTCTATGCCGGGGGGCATTTCACCTGTTTCTACAGAACCCCCTCCAAGTAGTGAGGTCTTTTCCTTTGATTGGAATAGACTGACAGAACCTCGTCTTCCTTCCTCTATCCCTTTCCAAATCATTGTGAAGTTTGGTGGTAGGGACATTCACCGCACACAGGTAGATGAAGGTGCTTCTGTTAGTATTTTATCCTCAACTGCTTGGAAAGCTTTGGGTTCCCCTCAGCTTATGCCTATTACACAGAATCTGAAAGCTTTTAACAGAACCATTAGTGAACCTTTAGGAATCCTTCCTAAGTTTTCTATTACTTTGGAAGGTAAAACTGTCTGTATTGATCTTATGGTAGTTCGAGGCCCCTTGGATTTCAATTTACTCCTTGGGCGAGACTATGTTTATGCAATGAAAGTTGTCTTATCGACACTCTTTCGCGTGATGTCTTTCCCTCACAATGGCAATATTGTGACTGTAGACCAGCTTTCATTCCATAGTCTTGTTTCGACTACCAATAATCCGACATCCCTAAATGTTCCTAATTCTAAAGTGGTATCTACCCCGCCACGGGTTAATTATGTGGCAACTAGTCCCATGTTTTCAGTTACCGATGTAAGCGAGCCTCTCACTGTTTGCTCGACTTCCTATGACTTAGATCCGGTAATTGACATGGAAAAATCTATGGGATTATTTGAACGCGATTTTCTTATCCCTTTTGAGTCCCTTGACATGTGTTCCTTCCAGAGAACTGTTCTTCCATCTAATGAAGACCTCTTGGAAGCCATGATCGAGGTGTGTCCATTGACATGTGTTTCTTCCAGTTGGAAGCCATGATCAATCAGTGAGTGTGAGGAGAGTTCCTTGTACTGTGTCAACCTCATTAAAAAATGAATCAGTGAGTACTGAGGAGAGTTCCTTTTACTGTGTCAACCTCGTTAAAAAATGAATCAGTGTGTGTGAGGACAGTTCCTTTTACTGTGTCAACCTCGTTAACAAATGAATCAGTGGCTGGTGAGGATAGTTCTTTTTACTGTGTCAACCTCGTTAAAAAATGAATCAGTGTGTCAAAGGACAGTTCTTTTCCTGTTTCAACCTCGTTAAAAAAATGAAGCAGTAGGTGTGAGGAAAGTTCTTTTCCTGTGTCAACCTCATTAAAAAATGAATCAGTAGGTAGATTGTAGAGAGTAGATAGATAGATTAGAATAAATAGTTTCCGAGGATAGTTCGTTTACTGTGTCAACCTCGTTAAAAAATGAAACATTTAGTGAGGATAGTTCCTTTTACTGTGTCAACCTCGTTAAAAAATGAATCAGTGAGTCTGAGGACGGTTCTTTTCCTGTGTCAACCTCGTCAAAAAATGAATCAGTTGGTCTGAGGATAGTTCCTGTTATTGAAACAACCTCATTAAAAAATAAATCAGGTCTGAGGACAGTTCTTTTCCTGTGTCAACCTCGTTAAAAAATGAATCAGTTGCTCAGAGGATAGTTCCTTGTACTGTGTCAACCTCGTTAAAAAATGAATCAGTGAGTGAGGAGAGTTCCTTGTACTGTGTCAACCTCGTTAAAAAATGAATCAGTGAGTCAGAGGATAGTTCCTTGTACTGTGTCAACCTCGTTAAAAAATGCTTGTACTGTGTCAACCTCATTAAAAAATGAATCAGTGAGTGCGAGGACAGTTCTTTTCCTGTGTCAACCTCATTAAAAAATGAAACAATAGGTAGATTGTAGAGAGTAGATTGGTAGATTAGAAATAGGTAGTTTATGAGGATAGTTCCTGTTACTGAGTCAACCTCACTAAAAAATGAATCAGGTCTGAGGACAGTTCTTTTCCTGTGTCAACCTCGTTAAAAAATGAATCAGGGTATGAGGACAGTTCTTTTCCTGTGTCAACCTCATTAAAAAATGAATCAGTTGGTCTGAGGACAGTTCTTTTCCTGTGTCAACCTCGTTAAAAAATGAATCAGTTGTTCAGAGGATAGTTCCTGTTACTGAGTCAACCTCATTAAAAAATGAATTAGGTATGAGGACAGTTCTTTTCCTGTGTCAACCTCATTAAAAAATGAATCAGTAGGTTATGTAGGTAGATTAGAAATAAGTAGTTAGTTGAGGACAGTTCCTGTTACTGTGTCAACCTCGTTAAAAAATGAAACATGTAGTTGAGGACAGTTCCTGTTACTGTGTCAACCTCGTTAAAAAATGAAACATGTAGGTGAGGATAGTTCCTGTTACTGTGTCAACCTCGTTAAAAAATGAAACACGTTTCCATGAGCATAGTTCTTTTCCTGTGTCAAGCTCATTAAAAAATGAAACAAACCCTCCCCTAATTGAGTCGAGTCTTTGACTAGATCTCGTAGATGTTAAGTCATAGTTAGGTTAGTTTTTAGGTTGGGTCTATCATATGATCTCGTAAAATAACCTTCATTCCATCCAGATATTTATTACTAGTGTACTTAGTTGAATGAAATGAAGCTGGGGGAGCATGCGCTCTAGCAGTTACGCTTAGGGGGCATCAAGCACAGTTTTCTCTTTGTTTCAAGCTTGTGAAAAAATGAAACCACTCTGAAGCATAGTTTTTCTCTGTTTCAAGCTTTTGTAAAAATGAAACCTATTTTGAGTCAATTTCGGTTATTTTCAAGACTCGTTAAACTCATGAAAATCCCGAGATTATTTTGCTATCTTTCATTCTCGTAAAACACATGAAAATGTCGAGTTCTTTCCGTCTTTTCCTGCTTGTAAATTAAATTGAAAGTCGGCCACAGGAGTACATTTTTATCCCTTTTTTGAACTCGTTAAAATTTACGAAAAAGTGAAAACTATGAGTACATTTTTATCCCTTTTTCGAACTCATTAAAACTTACTGAAAAAGCGAAACCTTGGAGTTCTCTTTTAAGCCCTTTTCAGACTCTCTAAATATGAAAAGATTGCTGAGCACTTGATTATTCGAACTCGTTAAAGTAAATGAATGATCGTCCCTTCAGTATAAGTTTACCCCTTTTACGGACTGAAATGGACTATTTACGAAAAAGGTATACGTTGACTAAGTACGGTCAATAGAGTTCTCTCCCGCATTATTTTATCCTTTTTCGGGCTCGAGAGACTAAATTTACGAAAAAGTACACCCACGGAGTTTTCTTAAGTTTTTCTTCTGACTCCCTAAAACTGAAAAACACCGAGTTTCTCCTATACTGGACTCGTTAAAACTTAACGGTAAAGGACCTGTTTAATTTTCAACAGGAACGGACCACTCCTTCTTAGGGTTCGAATTTTAAACTAAGTTGGACTCATCCGAAGGATGAGCTTATAACCAAGCAAATGTTATCCTCCTCAAGCTTGTCAAAAATAAAGAGGTACTTGCCAGAAATGGCGGGGGAAAAGGGAGAAAAACGAACTTGTTTGTTACATTTTGATTATTCGGAAAACCGTTGACCACTCTTGAACACGACACTTTTTTTTCACCTGGGTTGGGATATCCTTTGCCTAACAGTTAATCAAACCACATTGAAAGTCTTCAGCCGGTTTCTGGGTATTAGCTTTGGGTCAATTGTTACCAAGCCATCTGCAGTGTCGTTATGTGTTCAAGAGAACAGTTCGAATAAACCATTCATCTGCAAAATATTTGTCATCCATTTTGACCATCCCTGAGTCAGTCCTTGCCAATATATTTTCAAAACTTGATCTATGATTTCGTGTTGTGGGCTTGCCTACGACGGATCACTTTCTATCGACGACAGCTCATTATCTAGGAAGTTGATCCAGAAATCGTCAGTACCTTGAAATCTGCATGCCTCAATGGTAGGTTTCTCGCCTTCGATGACAGGTTGTGTCATTGACCTTCGATCGAATGATTCTGTGAGATGTTCGACTTCAGCTCATTCATTCACATTTCCTGGATTGTACTGAGTACTTTGAGAGCCATTGAAATTACTGGTGGTTTCTCTCGCACTTGTTAACAGTTCACATCATTGACTGGTAATCAAGTGGTTTCTACCATGTTCGACTTCAACACATTTATTCACATGGATAGAATTGTACTAGTTCGAGATGCGGAAATCAAGACCCTGGATCTAGTTTCCACCATCCAGGCTGCGAGGAATTTTGTTATCATTCATACAATAGACTATTTATAAACAGATGGCTGCGTCCATGCTGTGTCGACATATGTCTATACTGTGATGTATTCAAAATCATTCCTGTATCAGAACAATTTAAGTTAGTTCTAGTTAGTTTTGATCTGAGTATGGGAATGCCTACCTCAGCGATGATATGACCATATATATATTTTGCATTGAATGTTTTTACAGGTTCCGACTGGGGTGTCCACAGGATGATCCTTGAAATGATAAAGTACTTCACTCTTCATATATGACAGACTTCATCTTCATCTATTTCAGACTTCGCACTTTAGGGGGCAATCTGTTACACTAAAAATTGTCACCTTGACATTCTACTGACTATATGAGCTCATTAACACTCATACATGCCTCCTTTGCAAGTCTTATAACCTTTGTTCCTCATTCCATGCCCTGAAAATGAAGGGAAAACCCTAAAAAGCTCAAAAAACCTTGGGTACGCAGTTAATATGAAGCCTACCTGCATTTTTAGCTTGGGTACGCATGTAATGTGAAGATAAACTGCGTTCTAGAATGCATTTTTCCAGTGTTATAGGTGCGGTACCCTTGTAAAGTCAAAAATGCGCGAAATTAAACCAAAAAAGTTGAATTTTGGTCAATTCTGGAAGGTTCTGGATGAGATTTTTTGGGGATGAGTATGCTTTAGTAAGGTGCATGTATCCCACACCTTAAGGAACTAATCCCTTGATGTGAGGATCCTATCCCTTTGAAGGAGGATTCTATCCCTTTAAAGGTGGAATCCTAACCTCCTCATCTGCTCTATAAAAGGAGGCATTGGGTAGCCTCAAAGGTTAAAGTTTTTTGGAGAAGATTTTTGAGCTGAAGTGCTGTTGAGATTTAGACTTCCTTCTGCTGAGCTTTTGAGAGGAAAGATCACATACCTCTTTATGCTTCTGAAGGAAGAGTGCAAGACTTATCAAAGTAGAGGAGACTCCTACTTCGGACCCCGGGAAGGCCTTTCGAACATCAAGGCAAAGGTTGTAAGGTTCTTCTGTATATTTTAAGATTAATACAATCAAGTTCTGTTTTTCTCAATAAATTTTCGTTCGATTGTTTATTTCAATAAGCTGTCATTTGATCGTTTATTTCATAGATTCCTTGATCACTATGATAGGTATGTTTTATAATTATTTGTTATACAGGTGCTATTGATATTTTCTTGTTTGTGATCTCAGATCAATGAAAGATGATACTTTCTTGTGACAAAAGGGCCCTTGTTACGATGAAGGATTATTGATGCAACGAAAGCACTGCGGCCGCAAATAAGCATTTGGATCTAAGTTAGGATCGACACCTTCATAACATTTATTTGTAAAACGAATATATCTAGAGAAAGACAAACTTAGTTGTTCGTTTGTTGCTAGATTGTCTTCTGACACTAGGGAGATCGGTCTTGTCCGCAAGAACGATTTAATCCGTCCAACAGTAAGAATGTGTGACTAAGGCTGCAATGCCTTAGATTGTAAACCAGTTTTGTATTATATAATAGAATCATAGTTGTGTGGATTTCTGTGTTCAAATATGCTGGTTTATAATTTAGCTTTACAAATCGAATGAACTCTGTTTTTCTTTTGTGTTAAGACAGGAAGATTCGTGGTTGTTAGTTAGAAGAAGTGGGAGAAGGCTTTTGATTTCTTTTAGAATTTTCTGAATTATATAAATCTGTTGAATGCAATTGACTGTCTTAAAGTTGAACGAAATCGCCAGTTGAACAGAGACCAAAAGCGAGTGGAATGCTGTGACGTTTTAACTTGAATCTGGTTTTACTGATCGCTTTTGCAAGTGATCGAACAGAAAATATAGTACAGATTCTCAATGGAGAATCGATGAGCTTTGTATTATTATTGAAGGACGCAAACATTTCTAATAAATGATTATTGATTATTTTTAAACCGGTAATGAATTCTGTTTTGATATGAGATTGGGCGGAGTCAAATAAACGCAGTGGTTGATTTAAGCCTATTCGGAGAAGGTGAAGTTGATTTCTCTGTGGGACCAGAATTCTTTTACAGTGTGCATCGTTGGTTTTAAACGTTCCAGAGGCCAACGTTGATTGGTTTATATTAATGTGGAGCAAGAAACCGTGTGCTAGAACCATGTGTTGTCGTGTTGGAGTTTTACTACAATGCCGAATATTTATTCGTTGGCTTCAATTAAAGTTTATCTAGAGTGGATTTGCAGGAAGGTTAACGCTGAATCCCAGTGAAGGATTGAAGGCTGTACAAATGTGGTCGCGTTACAAAGAGTGATTCCTATATGTTAATGGTGTTCGAAGAGCATTTTATTAAGTGTAAAGATTCATATGAGTTGGATTTATGTGGCGCAGTGGAACCAGTGTGGGCCCATAACCCATGGGTCCCAGGATTGGAACTGAAGTTTTGGATAATAAATTTGCAGTTTTGAGAAAGTTTTTGAAGGTCACAGGTCCATAATGATTAAATGAAAGGTGAACTTTCCCTGTGGCAATTTCATTTTTCATCAACTAGTATCAGAGCTGAAAAATCCTACGGGAAGGAGTTTTGCGTGTGAAGAAAGGAGTTTTTGTGTGCGAGGAAAACGAGGTACCGTTTTATGAAGTTTTGTTAAGCTTGTAATTTTTTTATTGTGTGAAGGTAGCAGCAGAGGAAGGTGAGGAGATGCAGCAACCTAGAGCAGGAGTTCTCAATTGGTTCGAGAGGAGAGAACTAGAGATGCCAAAATACTAAGCTCATGAGAGAAGCTTGGTGAGGTATCTGGTAGAAGGGAGGACTGCTATTGCAGAGGTTTCGTTGCAGTTCATGATGGACAAATTCCACAGAGGATGTGGGAAGAATTGTTCAAGAGTGTTGCTACAGGAAGATCACAAGGAGCAGAAGAATATGCAGAAGACATATGACCAGGAGGTCATAAATTTTTGTGCCTCGTGAGTCTAATGCAGGGGCATCCAAACAGTTTTATTTGAGACAAAGATTTGTTAAAACCGAATTGGTTTTCTGTAACCGTTTCTTGATCTTTTCTAAAAAACCTATAAAAGGGAGAACCTGTAGTGTGTGAGAGATAGATAGGAAGATCGAGCACAATGTAGTAGCATAAGAATGTGTGACTAAGGCTGCAATGCCTTAGATTGTAAACCAGTTTTGTATTATATAATAGAATCATAGTTGTGTGGATTTCTGTGTTCAAATACACTGGTTTATCATTTAGCTTTACAAACCGAATGAACTCTGTTTTTATTTTGTGTTAAGACCGGAAGATCTGTGGTTGTTAGTTAGAAGCAGTGGGAGAAGGCTTTCGATTTCTTTTAGAATTTTTTGAATTATATAAATCTGTTGAACGCAATTGACTGTCTTAAATTTGAATGAAATCGCCTGTTGAACAGAGACCAAAAGCAAGTGGGATGCTGTGACGTTTTAACTTGAATCTGGTTTTACTGATCGCTTTTGCAAGTGATCGAACGGAAAATAGAGTACAGATTCTCAATGGAGAATCGATGAGCTTTGTCTTATTATTGAAGGACGCAAACATTTCTAATAACTGATTATTGATTATGTTTAAACCGGTAATGAATTCTGTTTTGATATGAGATTGGGCGGAGTCAAATAAACGCAGTGGTTGATTTAAGCCTGTTCAGAGAACGTGAAGTTGATTTCGCTGTGGGACCAGAATTCTTTTACAGTGTGCATCGTTGGTTTAAACGTTCCAGAGGCCAACGTTGATTGGTTTATATTAATGTGGAGCAAGAAACCGTGTGCTGGAACCATGTGTTATCGTGTTGGAGTTTTACTACAACGCCGAATATTTATTCGTTGGCTTCAATTAAAGTTTATCTAGAGTGGATTTGCAGGAAGGTTAACGCCGAATCCCAGTGAAGAATTGAAGGCTGTAGAAATGTGGTCGCGTTACAAAGAGTGATTCCTATATGTTATAGGTGGTCGAAGAGCCTTTTATTAAGTGTAAAGATTCATATGAGTTGGATTTATGTGGCACAGTGGAACCAGTGTGGGCCCATAACCCATGGGTCCCAGGATTGGAACTGAAGTTTTGGATAACAAATTTGCATTTTTGACAAAGTTTTTGAAGGTCGCAGGTCCATAATGATTAAATGAAAGGTGAACTTGCCTTGTGGCAATTTCATTTTTCATCAGAGGCCAACACTTATGAGGAGGAAACTCTTGCAGCCTTGAAAGGAGCTTCCAAATTTCACCAAGGTATGATTGAAAATCCATCTCTTGTCATTTCAGAAAACACTTTGGATGGGTCTATATAATTGCATGCATTTGATCCAGAGCAGCAGAATAGCACTGCGCTAAGAAATTATGGAGAAAGGAGGGATCATTCCTCATATGAGCATTCAGAAAGTAGCTTCATTCAGGAAGCCATGAAGGAAGCAGTGAGAAGGAGTAGACATATGGAGATAAGAAACTCTTTCTCCTCTCTAGATGACACTCTCTCAATGAGCATGCCACAAATCAAAGAGAGACTTCTACTTGTAGTAGATCCAAAGCCTCCTTGGTTTTGGAAGGACATTCATGAGGAGGAGATCTCCCGGAGAGATTTCGGTAGAGGTGCACTCCCACACATCATGGAGTGCAAGATTCTTCATCAGTTTCAGGAGATTATTCCCTTCTCACAGGAGTAGATAGTAGATGGGGGACATCTTTGGATTGATAACATCTCTCATGACTATGATGGACATTCATTGAGCCATGCACATCATGATGGGAGGTTTTTTCCTACCACCTATTTGGATCCTTATAGGGTCAAATTGATCCTCGGGAAGATTTCATTTCAAGATCCCATGAAATGCAGAAATATAATTTGAGATGATGGAAGCCCTCATGGGAGGAGTAACAAGATGGAGGGTGGAAGGAGGCATCCACAATTGGTTAAGTGGATGTGGTTGATGAGCAAGGAGCTGGGAGGCTACTTGCAAATTTATGATACCGAGCAGCAGGAGGCTTGGCTGCACTGGTTACTCTTGAAGGAGTTTGGCCATCACTTGGCATACACTCTTTCCAAGGGTATGAGGATGGAGAAGATGTGGTAGGATGTGAGCATAATGGAGTAGCAAATTTTATGGGTGCATAGTGATGATGCAACATTCATGTTATTCACTATGTCTTCATCACATATCTTGCATGATGAGAGCATGAGGAAGCAGCAAAGACATTTGTTGCTAGGGTCATTATTTGTAGAGCGAGGGTAGAATTCCTCTCATTTATTGTATGATGTTGTAGGAGTAGGAGATGGCACTATCATGGTGCAAAGGGGATACTCCTCGACCTTTGATGATCAGGAATTACTTCTACCTTGGAAGAGATTCCATATGCGCAACAACATTATTAGGGGGTTGCCCATCTATGTTGAGGGAGCTGAGGGCAACAACGCTATGCCATCTAGAGATTATCTAGTGCCTCATGCAAAGGAAGGAGGAGCTCTTTCTCCTGGTAGATGGATTCTTGCATCCTTGCAAAGAAGTCCCCAGGATCTCATATATGGAGATCAAGGCACAATCCATGTTCTACATGTGCCATTTTTGAGGAGGTGTGAAACCATGGAGACACAAGAAGGAGATAAGAAGGATGACCATATTGATGGGATGAGGAGCACACATCCCTGTCTATTTTATGAGGTTGATGCACCTAATAAGGTGTTTGGATTGTGCAGTGAAAGCATGGACAAATTTGTTCATTTATATATGCAGTCACCTCTTGATGATGATGTCTCATTACATGGAGAAATTTTTCCAGGGAGACCACTAGAGCATAAAATGATGAGAGATGCTTCACAAGTTGAGGCACCATTGGGAGATAACCATATGACAAATGTCCTTCATGGGAAATTATCAGCCACTATGGAGGATGGATCCATGTTGGAGCTCTGAGTTGTTGGTGGAGTATTCCTAGGATCATCTTGCTTGCATGATATTGACAGATCAACATATGAGGAGATGCATAGATCATGTGCAGATGAAGGAGATAGATAAATCTTTGGAAGAGTTAGCACAACCACCTATTTTCTCTTTGAGGATGAGAGGAGACCCATTTTTTAGCCACTCCATTTGCATACACAAAACTTATGGTAAGGGTATTGTTTATTTGGATGATGATTTGTATATTCAAACCTTAACCATATATGTACAAGATGTTGCTCCAAGGAGGAGCATTCTTCTTTCTAGACCCCATGGTCTACTTGAGGCCATGAGCACTATTGGTGACCACTCCCTAGGAGGACTTGGGGAAATGTATTTTGGAGGACATACTCACCTTGCACCATGCATCATTTACTTTCTCCATACATTTGAGGAGAGTAGGAAAACAAGCAAGTGGTTGAGAGGCCACACTTTTTTTCATACTCTTTTGCAGTTGAGGGTCAAACTGCATTGGTTACAATTGAGGGACCATTTTCCTTCTTCTGTGCCACACATGACAGCAAGCATGGTTCTCATAATGATTCATTGTGTTGTTGTTGTCTTTGTATTTGTTGAGAGAATGATTTGGGGAATGGCACATTGGTTGGATGTGTCCTTTGGGGGAGAGGTCTCCCACATTATTTGCATTGCATGTTCTAATGGGAGCATGAGAGCACATGTGGCCACTACAACAAAAAATTGGTTTCCATTTGAGGTGAGACATATGAGGATTGCATGAGCAAGGCTGGACCAATTCAATTTCATTCAGAGCCATTCTTCAGTAGTGATTGCACAGTAGAGGTAGGCTATCAACTGGCAGAGATTGGAGCATCTGATTTGCTAGATCGAGCTTGATTAGTGTGTAGCAATTGGAGATTGTACTGAGAGCTTTGTGAGGAGATTTGTATAATTATTGTTACATGATATATATGAAATGTAATATACAGATAGTTGGGGGTTTTCAGATTTAAGCTTTCCCATAAAATATTGTGTTCATATGTGTGATTGTTTATGGTTTTAATGTGCGCATGCAATTGTTTTTATTTCTCCAATTAATGATCAATGGTAGAAGAGATTCTGTATTGTGTATGAAGTTAAAATAGTCTATGATCAGGAGAATATCGGTGTATAAAATTTCATTTATTCAAATTTATACATGATATCAGAGCAATATTGATCATTGGAGCAATTGCAAAACATTGAAACGGTTGAGTTTTGTGCTGGTGGAATTCGAATTTGCAGCAATGTTTTCTTGGTGTCGAAGTTGAGATGTCTTTCAACGGATTGCGATTGGAGTATGCCCTTGAGGGCAGCTTGAATTATATTGCATGGAAGGACAGGATGGAGGTGGTGCTAGATGAAAATGGGTTGAAGGAGTTCATAGATGCAGAAATTCCAAAACCTGCTTCTAGCGATGCTGCCACACTTGACGCATGGAAAAAGAAGACAGCAAAGTGTCAAATAATTCTGTTGGAAGGTGTAAAGGATCACATAGTGTCCAACCTTCATGGTAAGGATTCTCCATTCTTGATGTGTAAAGTGTTGACAGACTTATTCCAAAGCAAGAGCGACTAGAGGAAGTGGGCACTCAAGGATAAACTCAAAAACATGAAAATGGAGAAAGGTGACAGTATGCCCAAGTACCTCACGAAGTTCATCCAATGCAGGGATGAGCTGGGTAGTGTGGGGGTGACTGTAGATGATGAGGAATTGGTGAGATTGGCTCTCCTTGGGATTTTGAAGAGTTGGAATTCCTATCAGGACTCTGTGAATGGTCAATATAAATTGCCAGGATGGGAGCGACTTTGGTTGGATCTTGTGCAAGAGGAGATAAGGCGAAGTAATAGGAACAGATCTTCATCAAAGAACTCAGATGAAGAAAATTGTGCTTTGGCTACAAAAGCAAAGAAGGGGAAGAGCAAGACGAATGATTCTCAATCCAGTGCAAAAGGCAAGAAGCAAGACATGTCCAAGGTGAAGTTCTTTCACTGTCACCAACACGGATATTACGCCACTAATTTTCCACAGAAGAAGAAAAATAAGTAGGTTGTTGGATCTACAGCTGGAGAGGCCCTAGCCTCGTAGTTTGAGCTGGATTTTTCATTGATCACATGCTTGGTCTCAAGTATGATGGGCTCAATGTGGTTTCTTGACAATGGTATGTCTTTTCATATGACCGGAGACAAATATTTGTTTACTAATCTGGATGAGAAAGATCTTGGAGTGCACATCGAGATGGGCGATGATGGTAGATACAGTGCGACCGATATTGGTACCATTTCCTTTAAGAGGGAGTCTGGTAAACCCTTCGTATTGAAGGAAGTGATGCATGTTCCAGGATTAAAGAAGAATCTGATCTTGATGGCCATGTTAGAAGACAAGGGATATGACGTTGTATTTCACGAGGGAAAGGCTTTCTTGCATAGTAAGGAAACTGGTGAAACTCGGAGGATAGGGGTTTGAGTTAAGAACCTTTATCAATTGTAGGTAGATGGCTATGCAACAATGGAAGGAAAGGCAGAAGGAGTGGTGAGTTGGGATGAGGGTGAGCTATGGCATAGGAGATTGGGCCATCTTCACCATGGAGCTTTGAAAATTTTGCAGCATATTTCTACTGGGATTCCTAAAGGTACACTTGCACACTTAGATTAGTGCAAGGGATGTACTTTGGGAAAATTTTTGAAATCCACCTTTCACGAGAAGGATATTTGCGCCATGATGATCCTTGAGAGAATTCACACAGACGTGTGTGGAACCTTCTGAGTAGCTTCGACAACAAAGCACAAGGACTATGTGATATTTGTTGATGATTTTTCTCGGAAGTGCTGGATCTTCTTCATGCAGAAGAAGAGCGAGACATACTCAAAGTTCTATGAGTTTAAGGAACTGGTTGAGAAAGAATTAGGGAAGTAGGTGAAGGCTCTTAGGAGTGACAATGGTGGTGAATTCATCTCTGGCGAATTCAAGGACTTTTGCAGCACAAAAGGAATTTGAAGAGAGCTCATAGCGCCTCATAACCCATAGCAGAATGGGGTCACTGAGCGAAAGAACAGAACAATCATGGGTGTTGCATGAACGATGTTTCATGATTAGGGCCTTCCCATACACTTGTGGGCTGAGGCATGCAATACTGCAGTTTATGGGAAAAACCATTGTCCTCACAGGATACTTGGCATGAGCACACTCGAGGAGGCGTTTTCTGGTAAGAAGCCTGATACTTCCCATTTGAGGATTTTTGTTTCACTTGTTTACATTCATATGACTAAGGATGCCAAGAAGAAGATGGAACTGACTGTAGAGGTTGGGATATTTTTGGGGTACACTGATACACCCCAAAACTATTGTGTGTATTTTCCAGATAGTCGCAAGACTGTTGTGCGACGGGATATCAAATTTCATGAGGAGAAAGCCATGAAGTGTTCGCTTGAGAGGGAGCCACACTTGCATGTAGATGAGGAGCTATTAGTTCTTAAGGATGAGCCTCAGGATGTGGATCAGCCACAAGAGGAGGGTCATGGAGTGGAAGAGACCACTCATGCAGTGCCAACCATCAGAGGGCGGAAGCGCACTACAGAAGCTGAGCGACTGGCTCAAGATTTAGAGAAGATTGTAGGAGCACCTACATCACAGCGTAGACAAAGACAATCACCTGACCGGTATACTGGATACATGGCACTTATGATCAAGTGTATCGTGACAAAGCCATCCTCTTTCGAGGAAGTTGTGGAGGACCCCGCATGGGTAGATGCCATGGTGGAAGAGTATGATTCGATTGTCAGAAACAATGCATGGGAGATTGTCCCAAGGCCAGAAGGGAAATCAGTGGTAGTTTTGAGATGGATCTAAAAAGTTAAGAAAGAAGCTGACGGGAGTGTGGAGAAGTACAAGGAAAGATTTGTTTCCTGAGGCTTCTCACAGATTGAGGGGATTGATTATGAGGAAGCCTTTGCACCTGTCACAAGGTATTCTTCCATACGGATGATTCTTGCTCTCTCAGCACAGATGGGGTGGCACATTCATCAGATGGATGTGAAGACTACGTTCCTCAATGGAGTGATTGAGGAGGAGGTGTACATAGAGAAACCCAAAGGTTTCGAGATCTTCAGCAGTGATTCGCATGTGTGCAGGCTCAAGAGAGCACTGTATGGGTTGAAACAAGCACCTCATGCTTGGTACACATGGATAGACAGTTATTTCACCGGACTTGAATTCTCCAAGAGTGAGGCGGATCCAAACCTATACCAAAGTGTGGTGGAGGGTAAGTTGCTGATCATTTTACTTTATGTAGATGATTTGATTTTGATGGGTGATTAACTGTTGATACTCTCATGCAAGGCTGATCTTGCAAAGGAGTTTGAGATGAAGGACTTGGGCCTCCTTCATTATTTCCTGGGATTGGAAATTTGGCAGCGCAGTGGTGGACTATTTGTGTCTCAAGGAAAGTATGCCCGGAAGATACTAGAGAAGTTCAACATGCATGGCTGCAAGCCTATCGACACTCCTCTTCCTGGTGGTTGGAGGAAATAGAATTCTACATCGGCAGAGGTAGTGGACGCCACTATTTACCGACAGTTGGTGGGGTCGCTTATGTATCTGGTCAATACATGACCCGACATATGCTATGCTATTAACCAACTTTCACAAGCTATGGTTAAGCCTACCAAGCTCTTTTGGAAGGCAGGCAAGCATGTATTGAGATATCTCAGAGGCACATCAGGATATGGATTATGGTACAAACAGTCGGATGAGGTGAAGTTGTGTGGCTTCACGGATGCAGATTGGGCAGGGAGCCCAATGGATAGAAAGAGCACATTTGGAGGGATTTTTAGTATCGGGTCGACAGAAGTTTATTGGTACAACAGGAAGCAGAGATCCATGGCACTCAGTTCAGCAGAGGCCAAGTATATGGCAGCGATTTTGGCTGCATGCGAGGCTAGATGGATGAGGAAGATCCTGGCTGGGTTGTTCAGTTCACACTTAGATCCTCCTGTGATATATTTTGATAATCAGAGTTGCATCAAACTCTCAGTTAATCTAGTATTCATGATATATCTAAACACATTGACATCTGGTATCATCATATCAGAGATTGTGTGTAGCGGAAGATCATGTTACTTTCATACATTCCCACGGATGCTCAGGATGCTGATATCTTGAAAAGGCACTCACCAGGAGCAAATTTGAATCCCACAGGGGTAGGATAGGGGTGGCAGATAATCCTTATCTTGTTGAGAGGGAGTGTTGAGATTGCAACAAGATGATGAGCTTAGTGGAAAGAAGTTTCCTTCACTAAGTGGGCCCGCAGGCTATTTTTGGTGCAAGTCTATTTTTAGACTATGTCTATTTTTAGACATATCGATCATATTCTATGAGTTGCAGGATGCTATTTGTGGATGGTTGGTAAAGTTGGAAAAATATATGGCCTTCTATTTTTAGACATATTGGGCAGAATCTATTTTTAGATTACCAGTCTAAAAATAGATATGTTGAATATTATTAGCTCTTAATAATATTTGGACTATAAACATTATCTTATTCTCTTGGAGCACTTCAGTTGAGTGCACAAATGTGGCACAGGAGCTGACAGAAGGAATTACGCTATTCCTGAGGGTTAAGTGGATCTATTGCATGGATACTTCAGTTAGAACTCATGTGACAAAGTTTGGTGGAGTTATTGAGGTAGTTGATGGAGTTGTGTTCAATTTAACTGAGTTAAACATAGTTGAGCTAGTTGTATCTAGTCTAACTAATAGATACACTAGTGAGAGTGGTGTGAATTAATTATTAATTAATTCACTAATTATTAACTCATTAATCAAATAAAGAATACATCAGTTAACTACAGTGCGTGGACAGTTTCAGTGGAGACCAGTGAGGAGGTAGGTGAAAGAGCAGTGTGACTATCAGTTGTGACTATACTATTACATGATTTGCAGCAACCAGTGATTGGAGATGCCAATGAGGGTTGCGTGAGCAAGGCTGGACCAATTCTAGTTCATTTAGAGCCATTCTTCAGCAGTGATTGCACAGTAGAGGCAAACTATCAGGTGGCAGAGATTGGAGCATGTGATTTGCTAGATCGGGCTTGATTAGTGTGTAGAAATTGGAGATTTTACTGAGAGATTTGTGAGGAGATTTGTATAATTATTGTTACATGATCTATATGACATATAATATACAAATAGTTGGGGGTTTTCAGCTTTAAGCTTTCCCATAAAACACTATGTTCATATGTGTGATTGTTTATGGTTTTAATGTGCGCATGCGATTTTTTTTATTTCAGCAATTAATGATCACTGGTAGAAGAGATTTTGTATTGTGCATGAAGTTAAAATAGTGTGTGATCAGATGAATCTCGGTGTATAACATATCAGTTATTCAAATTTCTACATATTTGGTGGAGGAAATCCTAATGGATGGGGCCCATGGAGAGGAAGTTTTCACTTTTTTAAAAGGAGGGAAAGGAAACCATTGTTTCTAATGCTTTGGATTATTCATTTCATGTCTATTTAGACATTGTGTATTCTTTTGCTGTTTAGCAAGAATTTATGGGAAATTTCTATTTAGGATTTCCTCACCTTCTTGAGAGGCCTCTTGAAGGTTTTTTCTTCATTCTCCATATCTCTTGGCTCAAGGCCAAAGCTTCTCCTTTCAGATGCTATGTTATTTCTGCTCAAGTATAACGTAGTGTTGCTAGGGTGTTGTAGTGGAGGACACCATATATCATTTCCTTGGCTCATCTATCAGAGGAGTGAGCTTCTATTCCTCTAGAAGGTTATTGAGGGAGATCCTGGAGCATATTGCAGATCATTGGCATCAGGCCAATCATTTCTCTTCACCAACAGCGCAGTCCCTTCTCTAGATTGCGTTATTTCTGAGTGTATTTGCAGTGGGGACTTGCTCCACATGTTTGGAGGGTGAGATCTTAGGTGAGAGGGTAAACCTTTCATTCTGGAGATCCATTGGAGGAGATCTTTTCATTGATTGAAACATATTCAGTCTTCTCCATTTGTTTCCAGTTCTTGAGTTGCTACAACTACCCAACAACTCCAGCATTTCTGCAGAAATGCCATTTTTCTTGTATTTCAGACAATCCCTCTGAGGATTGTGTATTGTATGTTTCCAGGGGTTGAGATATTGCTCCCCCTTCTTATTTGAGCTATCCATTTTCATATATATCTATTATTGACATTTTGCAGCAGTTATCCTTCAATGATGACGTAGTCATAGCCAGGGCTTCTCTTATATAGCAATATTTCTCCATTTTCATGTATATGTTACATTGGGGCTGCATTGCCTAGCTTGAGAGATCATTTCCTCGAGATCTTGTATACATTTGTTGTTGCTATAATATAATATAATGGTTATGTGGATCTTCCGGCATTTTGGTTTTAATGCATTCACTACTATTTTCTAGCTCATGTTTATGTATTGTTGATCTCCATGTTGGTAATATCTTGAGATATTCCCAATAGTGTAGAAATTTCAGATTTGGAACATTAAAAAAATGACAAAAAAATAGATCACAGTTAAACTTGGAGGTTCTAAACCAACCAAGCCTAGAGGATCGAAACCTCCTAAACCTGTAACACCTAAAGATGTTAAATCTACTCCAGCCCTCACTACTAAATCCGCTGTATCAGTAAATCCCCTCCAGCCACATGTAGCTACTGAAGAAACCCTTCCATTTACTGATATGGACTACAAGATTGTTGACCCTGTGGTAGAATTCAACCTTTTAGAAATACATAATTGGTGCTATGATAAGTACTTGGACAAATATGAAATGCCTATTTGGGAGACTCATTTGCCCCGATATGTAGTTCCATTGACCCACCCTGGACAAGACCTTGTTAGACTGTGTCAAAAGAATTATGAACTAGACCAAAGGGCCATCGTTAATGCATAAAGAGAAATCCTTTTTACTAGTATAGCAAAGTCAATAAATCAAATACCATAATTACAGTCTGATCCTCATTCAGTCCCCCTATCTATAGAATTTTTTACCCAGTTGTACTTAAGCCTGGATTTCCAAAAGAAGTTTATGATATTTCAAGAATTTTTGCCTTCCCATGTTGACATTCCTAAGTTGAACCCTCCTTATTCCACTACCAAATTTCCTGAAGGACCTAGGCATATTATTTCAATGCTATCTTTTATACTGCGATACTTTATAGATGGATTCACTGATGAATCCATTCTTGGCTTTCTATCCACCTTATCTCTAGGCCAACCTGCAGCACTCATTTTTTATTATGCCAGTTTCATAGTAGACAATATTCATCATCAGCTTACCAAACTACCCACTGAAGGGGTTTTCAGATACTCTTCCTACTTGTTTCACTTGTTTTTATTATTCCAAGCTGATAATTTTCCAATTGCATTGCAAAATATGGACTTGGAGGGTAAGCCTTTATCTATTGTCTTATGGACTTCCTTGCTAAGGAAAGAGAATAGTGAATTCACTTATATATATTTTTCAGTCCTTTTCCTCCATCTAGCAATGAACATTTTGTACAAAGTAGAGCAGCCCAGAGTCAATGAATAAATGAAAAGGATATTACAACTATTAGAAGAGAATAAAATGGGATATTGGTTTCTTTATGAAAAGCATACATACATAAGAATTTTTGGATCCAACTTATTACCTTATAAGTTGCCAAAATACATGAACATGAGAATTTTTGCATTGGAATATTTAAGAAAGATTCTAAATTCTGACTCTATCAACTTCTTAGCTGCAAGGAAAAAGACTCAATTCAAGTTGAAGAATCAGGTTGGTCCTTTCATCATAAATAGCAGAGAGGCAAAAAAAGAAATTTCAAAGAGACTAGTAGAGTTCAAATTTCAAGAAAGTTTTCCCAAGAACTATGATCCTCAAGGGATCCTGAGCAATTTAAGGGTAAAATGTAAACTTACACCCTTCATACATGAGCCCAAGCTAGAGATTGAAAATTTTTCCAATCAAGAAGAATGGGTGGAAAACACATTGATAGATACAGTCACTAATACAGATACAACAGGAAAAATGGTTACAACACAAGCCATGGAAGTTGTAAAACAGTCATAGTCTTCAGTCAAAAGAGGCAGGGAAGAAGGAACATACATAGCAGAAACAACCACAGAAACAAAGTTCAAACTGATTTACAATAAAAGGATTAAATTCAGTTCAATTGGGAAAGAAAAGGTAATTGATGTTGAGGATACAAATGAGCCAAAGGTAAATAATGATGAAGCTACAGTAATAATCAATGAATCTCTTGCACAGATTGAAAAGGAGGAAAAAACAAGAAAATATGATACTCAAATGATTGAGAAACAAAATATGGAGGCCTCTTCCTCATAGATAGCTGGGGAAAAAGACTTAGATATCAAGGAAAAATATAAGCAAATAAAGCATAAGAATGAGGAAATTAAATCAGAGATATATTCTCAATTCCTCAAGAAAAAACCAGGGAATAAAAATAGGCTATTGAAAGCCTTTGACTATTCTACAAAGAAAATTATTATGTCATTTCTGCAACCAACTAATTCAACACCAAAGACAGTGGAAGATTATAAAAAGGTGGAGTTTGAAGTAGACACTGAAAATGTTCATGAGCTAGACCAAATTGAATTCCATAAACATAGCTCTAAAATGTTATATTCAACTGTGGTGACAAAGGAAATGAGTTCTACCAAGTTGCAGAATACTATTCTTAACATGTAGGATCAAATGAAGCTAGACAAAGCATCTTTTTATGCAAAAGACCTAAGGATTAAAGCCTTAGAATATTTAATTTTACAGGTGAGATATGATCCCTCAAATGTTCAAGTAGCAAAATTGTTGATCAAGAAAAAGAATGATGATATTGCATATTTGAGGAAACAACTTAAGCTTCCTCAAAGTGAGCATCCACAGACCAAAGAAATCCTTCAAGAGCAAAGTGAAAAAGAAGAGATGATGAAGCTCATCCTCAAACTAACTGCTTAGATCAAAGAAATGGAATCTCAAATGGACCAGCTTGTCCAAGAGAAGGAAATTGTAAAAGAGACTAACACTCCTATCATTCCTTCAGTTATACTAGTGATTACCACAGCAGTGGCTTCCACATTAGGAGAAAAGCTAGCACCAAAGGAATGACTGGAAACTATAATGCCAATGAGTTCAACTACTACTTCAAACACAGATTCTTATACAACACAAGTTTAGCAAATAGATGGAGCAAGTATGATTGTGAAGGCTATGGAGGAATTATCTTTGAAAAATAATGAAATCAAAAGTCCAAAGAAGATCACTGATAATATTGAAGCCAAAAATAAGATAACCCAAAGAAATGCTAAAAATCATGAATAGAAGGAAATTAGACTTGGGGAACAAATAAAGGGTTTAGAAAAAGAGCTAACATTCACTGAGCAAATTTTATTTGTAAAAAATCATCCATGGTCAAGCATAATTGAAGCCATTCATACTCAAAGGCCTTCAATTCAGGTTATATATGAGCAGAGAGACTTATTTTTAGCAGCTCAGGTAGAGATTCAGAAGACCAAGGATGGCTTTAAAACTCATCACATTCCTGGATAGCAAAAACAGAGCAGAATTGGAAGAATGATAGGTAATGGATAGAGTAGAGACCATTTTACAGATTAAAAAGGTAGTAACGAAGAAAAATTTGATGAAATACCTGGAAGAGAAGTGTGAATCAATGAATATTTCCATAACAAAGTTTATGGTGAAATATATAAACATAAGATAGAAGGGTTTTCCAGAAATTCATGTCTTCAATGAGAAACTAATGCCCCAAAAAGATTATGATAAGAAAATCAGGGAATTTGCCAAGGAGAAAGTCAGCAAACCATTGCCACAAGGCACTCCCACAGGAAAAGTCCTCCTTCAGCACTTTGAAGATTTGTTCTTTCTACAACATGAGATCAAACATCTTTTTGTGTTCAAACCCAATTTTTCCAAATACACGGACGGAGGCAGATGAGAATTTTAGAAAGCCAAATAATGTCAAAATTCCCAATGAAGAATAGTGGAAAGCATTTACAGATTTAATGTGGAAATGAGAGGTAAAACAGTGAAGAGATTACCTTGAAAACAATCAAGAAGAAACAATGAAACAAAAGGACAGTCTGCTGATTTTTTACTGCAAAAGATATATTTTTACAGCAGTAAAACAGTGGAAATATCAGTCAAAAGTGTATCAGAGTTAAAGAGCAGCGTTAAAGAGTAGCAGATGAAAGAGTATCAACTAAGGCAACTCAAATGAAGATATTTTCTAGCATCCAGCAAAGCAGGACAATTAATCACTCAAAATCTCCTTGTTAGATAAAGTAGTTGTATTTATTTTGGATAAGAGGATAGATTTTTGATTTGTTAAGCAGGTGTCCCTCTTATTTTGTAAAGATATTTTATATTTCCTAAAGATATTCCGAGATATCTCCTATGATAGTTGTAACTAGATTTTGTATAAATTATTCTACATTTGAAGTATTGAGTGTGGAATAAAATTTCTAGACTTTACTATAGACTTTTTTGCTGAACATTAGAGGCTATTAAGTGTTGATTTCGAAGTAGCAGACCAGACAAAGCTAAAATGGCATCATAATTCAGGATCCCTATGATAAGATGATGAGTGAAGTACTTTCTTCTTGTCATTGTTTTCTTTTCTGAGTTTCATGCAATTCATTATATATGTTTGTTCTATCTGAATGTGCAACTAGGAATATTACTACATGTTAGTCTAGTGCTCCCTGTTTTTAACTAGTTCTCATTTTAATGTTTTCTGTTGATTTCTGGTGTTAGGAATTCTTAATTTCTCCTACTCTTGTTTGACCCTTGCCTCCTTCTTCCATTTTCTGGATCAAAGGATCTTTCATAGTCCTTTATCCTGATCATACCATTTCACCAAAAAGCACTTTCCCAAATCTCTGAGGGTTATCTATCTTTCCCTGAATACATTTGTACCTTTTTGGCCTTGACTTCTAGTGTTGCGAGCTAGATTTAGACTCCATAGCCCAATGGACAAGTTTATTTCTCTCTAGTTTACCTCTAAGTGATTTTTTACCACCAAAACCTTCAAAAATAAAACCAATTGTTTCTATCATAACTAGCCTAAAAACATAAATAAAAAACAAAGATAAATCTTAAAGAGAGAGCCCTCTCTGAATTCTAGGAAGGCTAGATCCTAGAATTTGAAGTAGGTTTGTGGTTACCTCTAGTGTTCTTAGACTAAAAACTGAAATCCCACAACTTAAGAAATTACTAGAGTGATAACATGTTCCTTTCCCTTCATTGTCTTGATAGCTGCATGCTCCACTATTGGTGATGATAGATCAACCACCTCTTTAGGAACTCTAGTTGTTTCAACAGTTACTTGGACTTATTTACTGCCTTCTTGGAGTTTCTTTGCATGCCTAGTTATTTCCTTTCTTGGAAAATAAAGGTCACATCTTCACCCTCAAATTCAAGTTTTTTAGCTGATTTAACTCTTTTATGTTTGTGTTCATCTACTCCAATGAAATCAGTTTGCACAATGGGTGATTCTTCTATATCAATTGCATGAAGGATGTCATCCAAGTTTTCTTTCATCATTGGGCTATCCTCTGTACCTAAAAAAACTATTTTTCCCTTTGATGCTATTGCTTGGCTTCTTGTCTTTCTCTGGATTTCTTGCTTGCTCGCCACTTGTTTTTTATTTTCCTCTTTGACACTTTCTAACCTCTGTTTTGCAGGTGATGGAGTTTTTGAAACAAGCACCTGTGTATTCTCTTCTCTTTTCTCAACCTGTTTCCTTCGTTTCAATTTTACAAACCTCTTTTATCTTGCAACCACAGGCTGACTGGACTCTACTGGTGGTGGTGAAGGAGTCTGTTTAGTTTTAGGGTTTCCATTTCAAATCCACTCATAATGGTACTTGCCTTCACATGTAAAGTATCTTTGAATGTTGAACAACATCTTGGCATAGGTGTCTTTAATACAACTCCTAGGTATTGCATTATTCAGGTCCATATCTGGATACTTAGGTTTCATGAATTCCTTGCATGGTTACATGTCAAACTTAAAGCCTTTAAACGAAGTCTCCTACCCCCCTTGGTATTTCTGTCATAGAAGTAATGATCTTAGGTGTGACTGGCACATTGAACATCCCAATTTTGGTATTTTTTCCACTGAAGTGTAAGGAAAAATCTTTAGACACTTGAGTGTAGTAACCCTGCAGCTTTTCACAAAATCTGAGACAACCTGCTTTGCTAAAAGCCTCCATCACTATTTGATCCTCAACTATAGTATTTACATTTTTCAGGCTCATATCTTAGACAATGTCCCCCTATGTGGACCTTATTCTCTTCTACCATGCTTCCTTTAAAAAAAAAAAAGACCTGTCAGCTTCTCTGGAATCAGTAAAACAACCTCGCTTGATAATATAGAACAACCTCACTTGAGAAAATGGAACAACCTCGCTTGATTATAGTGAAGATAGCCTTGGTATAGAACAAACACAGGCTTAAATTTACTACTTCAGAGCTTAAACACTTGTGTGGAGAGAAAATGAAAACTAGAATGACCAAATCAGGCAGGATTTTCAAATTTGAAATCTCATCTTACAACTGAATGATGACCCTATCATGATAATGATGGCTGTGAGATGGGTAAGTTCTTTGAATCTTACCTTTAACTAACTCACCATACCCTTGTCCTATCATTTCTTAATGGATTTCTGACAGATTCTGGCTTAATTGACATGATGGTTAAGAAACCGCACTTTTGTAGTGCACACAATGTATTTTTCGCAGTTTGTGCTACGAAAGTAGCAGCACTTTCGTAGAGAAAAACCTATTTTTTGAACTAACGACGCTATGAAATGGAGGATTCTTGGCTAATTGTAAAAATTGAGCCTGAAACCAAATGGAATGACCTCTAAATGAAAAATGTAAATATTTGATCATGGAATGAACCTCTAAAAAACTTTATTTGAAATCAAATGATGACCTTTAAACATATAAAAACTATGACCTATCCTTAACCAAAACTTAAAATTACTTTTAGACCTATTTGAGACCATTATAAAAAACAGAGTTGACATACAATGTTTTGAAAAAAAAAATTGGGTGATAATTGATCCCATTAGAGATTCCCTCTAGGTTGCGTATGATTTCCTCTTCCTCGCTTCCCTCGCCATGAGTAGCCACATCAAAATCACGAGGATTACTTCGTGCTATTGGAGACATTCTTGCAGGTGTTTCTAAGCCAACATCTGCAAATACATGGATTAACATCATAACATATATAATCAATAAAATCATAATACTCATCAAAATAAAAAAATGAGTCTTACCCAATGCTTCATCCAAATCCTCTCCGACTAGGAGTGGGAGATCCGCATCACAGGTAAAGTCTGTGTCAGAAGAGGGCCAGTCCTCCATGACAATCAATTGTCGATGGAGCCACTCAAAGAGCTCTAGTCTCCAGGACATCTATTGACCGCCTCCTAATCTTGGCATCAAAGCCGCCCAACAAACCATCTGTGACTCTTGGGGTGGTGGTGTAGGAACTATCACTTCCTGTTGTTGGAAGATTGGTAACCATTCCAAGATAAATGGTACCAAGATGGGCCCATAGTCGAACTATTTTAGTTTACCATTCTTGCATTTTTTCAACTGGAATTTCATATTGATCATTACTGCCTCTGCCTAGTTGTAGAGAGTTGGTGCCATAAAATATACTGCAAGAAATAGTTTTTTTTTTGTGGCTTCATGTGGAGCCTGAGATCCAGCAACTCATGTGATGGTGTGCAGCACTACTTTTAATGCCAAATCGAGAATGGTTTGGATATCCACCTTCTCAATTTTGGATCCTTTCCTTGCCCCCGAAACACTCTGTCAATGACCATGTTCATGTTTTCCATTGTGGGTCGGGTACCTATCAAGATTGATACTACCCCCCTCCGTGAAAATCCAATTATGAAGTAAACATCCGAGACCTCAATCTCTAGTTCCTGATCATGGATTATGAATATTTCCCAATCAATGTCCCATACCCTGATTAGGTACTGTAATAGTTCCTGTTGAGCTCGAAGACATGGTGCCATGAAGAATTTTTTAATCTCGCAGTCCCTGAGAATGTCCATGCATATTACATTTCCCGAGGTTTTCTCATCTTCTTCACTATGTTCTCTTTCCTTCCATTTGATCACCATTTTTCTCTTTCACACCTGCAAAAACATCAATGGGTCATCATTAGTCAAATTATTTTCTATCTGAGTGTTTAAAATGGGCTAATTGTTTGAATTTACAACCTAAAATTAGTGGCCACAGTTGGCGTGCCCCCGTTTGGATTCAAGGCTGGTTGGCGCGAGTCTGTGCCTGAAACCCGCGCCGACTACCGCACCCTAATTTGAACAAAAACCCCTCCACAGGTCTAAAAAATGGATTGCAGGAAATGAAAATTATATCAAAATATAGGCACAGATATGAGTTCTTACTTGGAAAATATGAATTCATGATTGGCCTTTTGGATTGTTTGCTGTCAGTTCCAAAAAATCATAGTGAAAAAGGGTAGAACTTTCTCACAAGAGGTAAGAGTGAAAAGTAATTTATTTTTACTATTTTTGGAATTTTATAAATTTTTCAGAACCCTAAATAGGTTTTTGAGCATATTTTTCGATTTTTTTCTATGTTATCTCAAAAAATTGGTTTTACGTGTGTTTCTTGTGTAGCAATAGGTCCTCAACGTGATGACGATGAAGTGACAAGTTGTATTTTATACTTTTTCAGACTCGATAAAAACACAAAAATGTCTCCCCGTGGAATCATATTTCATCTCTTTTCTGACTCGCGAAAATTGAAAATATTTTCGATACTCTTTTCATTTTGAACTCATTAAAGGCTTTGAAACAATATGTACCAAGTATACATTTAATCCTTTTTCGGGTTGGGATATATTATTTACGAAAATGGAATACCTTAGCCTATGATGACTAAGATGTTCTCTCAGACACAGTTTCATATCTTTTCGGATCTGTGAGACTACTTACGAAAAGGGACCTGCTGGAGTTTTCTTTTCTGCCTCTTTTCAAACTATATAAACATGAAAATATGTCGAGTCCTTCCTTTTTCAGACTCGTTAAACCTACATGACATTGGAAACCGTCACCATGACTTAGCCGATTTCCTCCTTCCTAGGGCTCGTAAAATGCACTAGGATGGATTTTTCCAAAGGAAAAACTTGTATGACAAGAATATGCTATCCCCTTCAAGCTTGTTTCCAAAAATAATTGGGGTACTCCCCAAAAATGGTGGGGGGAAATGGAACCATTTCTCGGTCATGTCGGTAGTATGTCACTCTTGAACATGACACTCATCTGCATTCCTGTTGGGTCTAGGACATCCAATTTCATCGTTTTTTCCTCCATGGGTTTGGGTAATCTTTTTTGGCCTCTCATATGCTCTTTGCATTTCATCATGACCTCAGATCCCTTGATGTCAAATACTACGAAATTCCAAAGTTGTGTCGCTGATATGTTCAAGAGAAGTTTCCTTTTGCAGTTTTCAACCTATGATCCTCTTTTTGGTCCTAATTCACTATCATCTTATTCCTCTATCTCGTGTCGATGATGTGGGAAAAATTATAGCCCTCCTTCAACCAGGTCACTTCCTCTCAACTTCAGCCCATTATCCAGGAAGTTGATCTAGAGACTCTCTTTTGGTACCTTGGAGCTTGCATGTCTCAATGGCCAGTTCTTCCCATTCGAAAACAAGTCCTCATCATTGGCCTTCGATCAAGTGATTCCACAAGTGTTTGAAGCCAGATCACTGTTCGAATTCTGTAGATTTTACTTGTTGTACCTTGAGATTTTTTCTCGTTATTGGTGGTTTCTCTTGTGCCTGTTAGCAACTTTCACCATTGGCTGGTAGTCGGGTGACTTTCTTGCATGTTCGACTAAAGCTCACTTATTCACATGCTTGAATTGGTAGTTGTTCGAGTTGAGATGGAGCACAAGACCCTAGGTTTTGTCTGATAAAATCTGGGCTGTGAGATGTTTTGGTTTATCATGAATATATGCATGACTCTTTTGATTGGATGGCTGCAACCATACCTGAGTCTATTTATTGATTCTTCTTTCCGGATAGCTTTGTCCATACCTCAGATCTCATTTTTATATGTACTCTTTTATGGATGGATGCACCCATGCCACATGTTCATGTATCAGAGATATCAGTTGTACTTGTACTTGCAGGCCTTCCAATGGTGGTGTTTGGTTTGAACATGTTCTCGTAAATCATTTCACTCCTCCCTCTCTCTCGGACCTCATGCTTTAGGGGGCATCTATTACACAGTATTTAATTACCGTCCTTGCAATCCCCATCCTGAACATTGGATGACCATCTCAGTGACTTTTTTGTATTTTCATACCTTGCAAAAAGATTCATTTCATCCCTTGCCATGAGAAGAACATTTCCTCTGTTGACTATTCTTGTAGCAGGCTCTCAAAAACATATGATTTTGGGTCGACGCTAGTAGGAAGTTATGACCTCGCACCCACAGAGAAATTAGCATTGATGCTCGCACCCATTGGTACTCTGTCTCAGTGGACTACCCATGCCGAGCTATTTTTGGAATTTTTTTAAAAATAGAAGTGAATTTTCCATTCCCAAGCACTTTGTGAGCGGAGTCATAATGGTTTGTTCGACTGAATAATGTCGAAGTCCTTCCTTTGCCTTCTTGTTTCATACTTTTGAGAAACTCCCCAAAGGATAAGGCCTCCCTTGCACCTGATGAGGGATCCCAAACCACCTCCTCCTCTCCTATAAATACATCCTTCTCACATAGTTGCAGCTAGCTGAAAATTCCTTACTATAGTTGGTGTGAGAGTAAAGCAGAGAGGAATCCATTATCGAGAGTGAGTCTAGACCCATTTCTTTGCCAAGTCTATTCCTCAACAAATGCTTGAGACACATTTTTCTAGACTCGTTGAAGGAGGCTGCAATATCAAGGCTCTTTTTGTTGTTAAATTCTTCTCTCTACTTATTAATACATGAATGGTTTTTTGGTCCCCATTTTTCATTTTATGTGTTTAATATTTTTCAATACGTTTGATTCTCCTTAACCAATTAAATAGTTATGAATGCAAGCATGTTTTCATATGTTTTCACCATTCTCTGATCCTTATGCAGGTACACGAATATTACTGCTGAAGAAACTGTGACGTGTGAAGATAGAGATCAGGAGATTGTTTCCATAAGCTACGACAAGAGCATTGGAACAAAGCTAGGTCATCTATCCCAAATCAGTTTCATTCATAAACTAGGATTTTGAAGGATTAGCATGTTCCCTTGTTGCTAGACCCATCCCAGGGCTAGAGTGATCACCTCTGTACGTAGAGGGGATTTACCTGTGACATACCATCTTTAGTGTTCCCCTAAATCTTGGGTTGATGATTCCATTCAACTCCATATTTTCCAACGAACTCTCACTGGTGCTACTGCCAAGTCGTAGATTGAACTCTCCTGTGGTGTCTTCCAAGATTTCAACTCTTTGGCCATGGAATTTCTCACACACTTTCAGTTTCCAGTTCAGTATGAAACTGAGACACACATCCTCACATCCTTGAATCAAGATCAAGCTATTCATATCTATGATCATATTCATGAATGGAGGCGTCGTTGTCATCTGATCAAGTTTGAAATTCCTTATCAACTTCTAACTAATTGGTTCACTACCTCCTTCATTGCTCTGATTACTAAGGACATTGCTATGGGGGCATGCGTTATTTAGGAACAAGCCACCGCTCGTGCCCAGTACCTTGATCTCATGTACTTTCAGTCCGACACATTGTACGAAATCTTTCTTGATGCCCCTCGACCTGGAACCTCCAAAGCACCGGTGACACCATCCATCGATCACATCATAGGTTCTATGTCTTAGACTTCTCAGAAGTATTCTCCAAGTCATGTGAAGAAAAAATATACTCCTTCCAATGATACTGCTTCTTAGCCATCTCTGAGTTCTGGTAAAACCACGGAAGTGAATTCCATCCAGTCCAATCCAGTAGATAAAACTTCCAAGGGTGAGAAGAAGGGTAATGGTAAGGCCAAAGCTGATACCTCGAAACAGGATTCTCAGAAATATCGCATTGATGATGGTTCACAACACAAACCGAAGTACCCTTGTTTGATTTTCGACAAACAACATTACACCAAGGACTGTCCTAGATGGGACGAGGTGAGTAAATTTCTCAAAGGCACCTAAGGCACTCCTAATGTTCTTAAAAGACCATTTCCATCATAGCAGAATCAATTGGTAGAGCAACCTCAGTCCTCTAACCAATTTGGCTCTGAGGTTTTCATGATGAATGGTAATTCATCCGTCTCTATTGCTACCCAATCAAAATAATATACCGAACCGCATCAGGAAGTAGATAACGAAATCGCTAATGGTCATCCTCCCTTGCTTGCTTCTGACCCTCTTTAGATTGAAAGGCCCAATACTAAGCTTGTTTTACGACCACCTTCCAAAGGTGTAATACATAAATATTCTTACAACCTTAACGCCCGTGCTACTCAGTATTACAATATTTTTGAGGATTTGGCTCAGGTGCCATTTGCTATGTCTACATTAGAAGTAGTTCAAAGTTTTCCATCTCAATAGAAGGATTTGATATCTGGGATCGAAGGGGTTGATCTTGCCGATTCAAGCCTTATCACTTTCGATTTGAAATTTTTTTTCCCATGTCTCCCTCACCAACTTGCACTGATTATCCAAGTTTGGATTAATGGAACGAATATCCATCAAGCGGTCGTGGATGAGGGTGCATCTACGTGCGTCATGTCATTTTCCTGCTAGAAAGCCATCGGCTATCCAGCTCTCAGTTCATCTCCAAACACTTTAGAATCTTTTGATGGAATGGAATCTTGCCCACTCGGTGTTCTCGCTAGTTTACCTATTACGTTAGAAGGGAAAATAGTTAACGTCAAGGTTGAAGTCATTGACATTGTTGTAACTCCTAGAGATAGCTTTGAGTTGTATAAAGACCAGTGCCTAGGACATCTTAAATGCAAGGAGCATATGAATCAACCGACTACAATTGGAAATGTTTGGCTCTCATGCAACTATCACTCAGATGAATGGTTTTAATAAGGGTGGAACCAAAACCCCAAAGTTACACACAACAGATAGAAAAACTACAAAAATTGAGTACAAACTGCAATAAGTAAATGCATCAGACAAATTTAAAACAGAATGCTATAAAAGGGGGGCCGAATTCTAAAATGAATACACAGTTATCAAGTTATATGTGAGCGATGACTATGGAAGAAGATGGAGTAAGATGTCAACTATAACCGAGATTATTCAAGGATACGAATACATATATATTGGACTTCTTCAAAGGTAAGAATCCATATATCTGGGCTAGTTCAAAGATAAGAATCCATTTTAGTTATTATCATAAGAACGACGAAAGAGATAGAAAATGAACAATGTATCAGGACTGGACCATATTTAAAGTGCTATGGATGTATAAAACATGAGTATCTACTATGATAAATTCACATCCAAACATGGGAGCACTCGCATTCCAAAACCTGTAGATATGAGAAGTATGGAGAAATACAAAATGAACACTTATATTAAAATACACAGAGAGAGAGAGTTACAAACTGTGAATCATCCTGATTGGAATCCCCAATTCCAACAAAACTTCTTATTACTGAATCCCTACAAGATCTTAAAACATCCACTATTAAAGTTCATACAAAATACATACAGAATAGTTGAGCTAGTGAGTCCTTTGGAAAATCTGGAACCTTCTGTTAGTGTTTTCTTGTTGTTTTTATAACCTATGATTCCTATGCGCGAGAAGATATTTTGGGAAAATATCTTCCCCGCATGCTTGTATGTTGTTTCAGGTCTAAATCAAAAACGTAAATGATGATGAGGTAAAACTACCTCTCATCATCTTACATCATAGGCCTAAAGCCATTTCTAACTGAAATGTAAACGATATACTAACTCAAAGTAAAAACTGCAAGAGTGAAATAAGGATTTCACCCGAAATGAAAAAATGAAAAGAAAATAAGGTGAAAAGGCCACATAGGCCCAGTCATAAATTATCATTTCTATTTGATGAGGCAAAGCCACTAATGCTGTTGGGGAAGGCGATACCATTATTAGTGGAAGAACTGGTCTTCTGTACTGGAGAATGCAGTACTGCTAGTCGCGGAAGAACTGGCCTTCTATGCTGGAGGTTCCTGTATAATGGCCAATGGTCATGATCCATTGACTTGGATGTGGAATTAACCCTCTTCATATTTTTTCTCTGCTTCCTGGGTGTGGAAGCTCATCAACCTTGGCCTCGAGCCACTGTGATTGGCTATGAGATGGCCCGTATTCTTAAAATGCCACGAAAACCTACACAGATAGCAAACCTGTTAAATAAATCTTGTGATGAAGGCATAGACGGCTTCAAAAGGCTCAGGTGAAGGTAGAAGAGCAGTGCAAAGGCAGGAATGAAGCAGAGGCTTTTCCATGGTGAAAGAAGAGTTTAAATCTGATTTGGCGCAAAGTTATGCAAAAGGTGGTTTTGCGGAAAACTGGAGTGGTTTTCGCGCAGGCGGAAGGTGGTAAGCGGTAATGAGCGAAATGAACATGATACAGTTAAGTGGGCGACGCGTGTCCTCAAAAAACCACCCACTTCACGTCGGAGTTACGCGTTGGGGAGATGCTATGAAATGAATTCGAAAATGAGCCAGAGCTGTCTGATCTGGGAAATCCAGATCAACGGTTGCAGATAAACGCGACGGATGTACTTGCGTGGTCAGTTGGGACCGGCAATGACGCTAGCAATTTTGTCGCATAGCGGGGTGATAAATTTCAGGGTTATAATGCGAATATGAGCGATATCCGTTGGATGGAGAAGATTAATGGTCCAGATCAGAGCAGGGAATGCAATAGTGGATGAGTGATCGGGAAATTGGTGAAGGCGCGATGGAGTGAGGACTGTTGGATCATGAGGACATCAACTGTGGGGGCACTATGGGGTACAGACAGGTTGGTGGGCCTGGTGCACCCGTAATTAATCTGGGCTGTTGGATAGGGTGATATCAATGGTCAAGATTAAAAGCTGGGAAATGATGGAGGATAAAGGGGGAGAATAGGGAGGAGCCCACTGGCCATTGGATCAGATGAGATCAACGGTCCAGATCAATTATAGGGAGCTAAGTAGGTATGGGCCAACTTCTGGTCAGATGCCGCCAGGGTTAAACAGAGCCATTGATTTGGGGTTTGATCATACAGTGGGGATTGCATCGGGGAATTGACATCAGTGGAGAAATATAGAGTTAATATGGAGTACAGAGAAGTGCGATGTGCGATGGATGGGCAGAGCACGACGAGCGATGACCGTTGTATCTATGGAGATCAACGATCGAGATTGCGGCGAGGTTTCACTCATTGGTGGAAAAATATAAAAGGAAGGGGATAGAAACGGGAAGGAGAAATGTGCAATGTGCGATGCAGAGGTGAAGTGCGACGATCGTTAGATACAGGAGGAGATCAACGGTCAGGATTGCATCAGGGTCTAGCACATAGGCGGAAAAGGAGTTCAATGAATAAGGAATGTAGGGTGGTGATGAGCGATGTGCGATATCCAACAGGCAGCAACAGAACATGCGATGGCTATTGGATCTGCGGAGATCAACAGTCAGGATCTCTTTGGCAAAGATGAACCTCAATGGTGAAACAAAGAGAAAATGAGTGGAGTTGGGAACCAGCGAAGTCCGATGGCCGAAGAGAGCTTAAGGACTTTTATTCGTTGGTCATAGAGGGGGGTCATATGAGAAATCGGGGCTAAGGGCTTACGACGAAAGGCGCTTAGAGGTCTGATATGTTAGAATGAGCGCTTTTAAAGCTAAAAGGTGGATTTTTAGCCCTTTCAAAGGTTTTGGTAGGCGAAAAAAGGGGTTTTGATAGTCCATACATTCCTCCTTGTATTTGCTTTGCAATATAGGGCCCCTTATCATTAGACATCCCAGCTCGATGAGGGATGTCATAACAACATTGGCTCCATTTGGGGATGACCCGTTTGTCCTTGAACGAGTTGAGAAATCCACAGACCATCTGTTAACTTCCTTCCTGAAAACACAGTCCCTTGATGCCTTCTCTTCTCTCTTCATGACCAATCAAAATAGCGAACATCATAATAAAAGCAACTGAATAATGTAAAATATCATACAGCAGACCTTTTGGCCTAAATCAATACTGGAAAAAGGGTGTTAAGAATTTTCCATTCACAGGGGCTTCGAGCAGATCACCCTGCAAATTTTCCAGTCTAAAAGTGTTGTTTCCTCCCTCTTCAACAATTTTGAAAGGTCTGAACCATAGAGGATCGAAATTTCCATGCTTTCCTTCCTCGGCCCTTCTTATATCCTATCTTAGCACCAAATCTCTGACCTACATCTCTTTTTCTTTAGCATGATGATCGAACACGTTTTTCATTTTCTCTTGGTACTCAGTCAACCTCTGATTTACTTGAGTTTGAGTCTCTTCCAGCTCTACTAATTGATTCATTCTTCTCGTAAGATCGTTTGGTTCCTCTTGAAAATCCTACATGAACCTAACCACAGTTAAGACCAATTGTATCAGTAAAACCGCTTCTCTACCATAGACCAATTCATATGGGGATTTTCCTGTTGACCTCTTACTAGTGATTCTGTTTTCCCATAGCGTCAACTTGAGCTGAGGATCCCAGTTCTTCTGGTTTTCATTTATGGCCTTTTTTAATGCCCTTACCAATTTCTTGCTTGAGGATTCTACCAATCCATTTCCTTGCGGATATTATAAAGTAGAGTATCCTAACACAATATTATATTGTTGGTAAAAATTGATAAATTTGACAGACTTAAAAGCCTGAGCATTATCTGTGACAATCTTAGCAAGCCAGCAAACCTTGAGATAATGTTATCTTCCATAAACTTGATCACCACTGTGTCTATAGCATTCCTTGCTGGCACGACCTCTACCCATTCAGTGAAGTAATCGGTGGCTATTAGTATCCACTTGTTTTTCCCTCTTGAGGTGGGATGAATTTCGCCGATGAAATCGATCCCCCACTGTTGGAAAGGTTCTTCTATGTGTACTGGGATCATAAGCAATGGTGTGAACTTCTTCCTTTCAGAAAATTTCTAACATTTTTCACAGGCCCCTACCCGAGTATGAACATCTTCGAAAAGTCTTGGCCAGAAAAGCCCGCATTCAGAATATTGTGTGTCGTGGCCCTCCAGCTGTACTGGCCACCACAGATGCCCTCATGGAATTCCACCGTCACTTCTTCTATTTCATTTTCTGTGAGACATAAAATTAGTATGCCTGATGGGTCTCTCCAGCACAAACGACCATTTTCTATGATGAGCTTATGACATTTTAACCTCAATGTCTGGTACTTCATCTTGTCGCAGCTTAGAGGACATCTAAGAGTCAAGAGGTACTCTACAATTTCATTGTACCAAGGAATGAGAAGGTACTTGATGTGGGTTTTTTGTGTGGAGGCTTCTATTCTGCACTGCTCGTCTGCTCTTTCAGGCTCTTCATTGGCCACCATAGATAAATTTATCCCCAAAGCCTGACAGTTTGATTCGGAAAGGATCTTGGCTAATCCCTGTCCCTTTATTAGCTTAGTGGTGCGTATTTCCAACTCATACTCCTATATCTTGGCTATCCATTTGCCTCTCTTTCCTTCACTATCCCCCTGAAACAAGATGTATTTTATAGCCACTGTGGGTACAAATGCAGGTATAGATGACTGCAATACATACATCCAAAAAGCCTTCAGGGATTTGACCAAGGCATATGCCTGTTTCTCCAGAATGTTATATTTTAGCTTAGCGTCATGAAGCACTTGGCTAAAAAAGGTGATGGGTTGTTCATGACCTTCCTCATTTTTCTGCAATAATACAACTGCGATGGTGTTGGGAGATGCAAACAAAAATATCATGAAGGGTTTCGCATAATCCGGTCTTGCCAATACTGGGGCTTCTGCGAAAGAATTTTTAATTCTGTTAAAGGCTTCATGCAACTTAGTAGTCCATTTTACTCCGTTATCCTTCTTCAGCATCTCAATTATGTACCAGACTATCTCTGCATAGTTTGGTATGAATCTTCTCAAGAAGTTGATACATCCAAGAAAAACTTGGACCTCTTTCTTGTTTCTGGGAAAGGATATACCATTTATGACTTCTGCCCTTTTCGGGTCAATTTTTACCCCTGCCTTTGTTACAATATGCCCAAACAATTTACCCTCTTCTAAAGCAAACAAAGATTTTTGTGGGTTTAAAGACAATCCATACCTGCAGAACTTGTCAAAGGTTCTACGCAAATGCTCCATATGTTTAGCATCGTCCTTTGAGAAGACTATGATATCGTCCAGGTACACCACCATGAATTTGTCTTGTTCCCCTACAAAAGAAATGTCCATGGCCCTTTGAAATGTAGCCCCCGCATTAATCAATCCAAATGGCATTCGAGCATACATAAACGTTCCCCAAGGAGTAGTGAATGTGGTTTTATTTTGGTCCTCCGGAAGCACTGCTACTTGATTATACCCAGAAAAGCCATCCATCATGGACATTCGTGAAGATCCTACCACCTTCTGCAATATATGGTCCATCTTTGGCAGCAGATAATTGTCTTTCAGAGATGCTATGTTCAAGTTCCGAAAGTCGACACACAATATTATCTCTCCATTCTTCTTTCGGACTGGGACCAAGTTGGCCACCCATTTATAATATCTTAATGGCACAATAATCTTAGCCTTCAATAGTTTCTTGATTTCCTTTTTCTATGGAGGAAAGGAGTAAAGGATTAATCTGTCTTAATTTTTGTTTGTGTGGCTTAGCATCTCCTTTTAATGGAATCGTGTGCTGGATAATGCTAATATCAAAGGTCTTCAAATCTTGATAGGACCAGGCAAAGACATATTTATATGTCTGAAATAGCTTCTGATATTGTTCTTTGTATTATTTGGGTACCTTACTAGACAATTTCACAATCTTGGGATCAACCTCCGTGCTGAGGTTTAGGTCATCTACCTGATTTTCTTAAACAACCTTACTTGGTCGGATTGAGACATCATTCTTATCAAATAGTCTCTCCAGAGGGACCAGTACACTGGGTATTACATTCCCTTTGAGCTGCAACACCTTGTGCCCAGCCATGGTATCCTGCCATTTATTTTGAGGAAGGTCCTCAGTCTCCTCCTCGCCAACATCTATGACCAAATTGGAAAATTCTGCAACCATCTCCATGAATCTTTTCACTTGATCTTTGTCTTCAAACAAATTCCAGTGTTTGACGTTGTTAGGGATGGAAGGACGGTAGCGAACCTCTATTTCATACCTCAAGAGGGGGTTCTGAGGTGGTCAAAATGTGCTTGCGGCTACTACGAGAGAGTCCGCCATTCTGTTCTGGTCTCTTGGCATGAATTGAATGTTGAATGCCAAGAAGAAATTTTATACCATATCCCATACTTCGTTTCAATAAGCCCTTAACAGAGGATGCTTAGCCTGACATTGGCTTCTTATCTGTCTCACCACCAGTTCAGAATCGCCAAAAACTTTTAAATTTTGAATATTCATATTCTTTGCTATTTGTAGACCTAGAAGTAAGGCTTCGTATTCAGCCACATTGTTTATGGCTTCTGTTGGTGTCCCGTGTTTTGATAGTTTGGCAAATCAAAAGACAAGGCAACATCAGAACCAATATTTAGAGTCCTAGGATCTAGTCCTCCTATTCTCAGAGAGGGATCTCTCGAATATTTGTTTGCAAAGTTTTATCTTGTGTGCTTAGAGTATTGATTTTAGACTAGTTATTAAGTGCAGGTGTTTGTTTGTTTTTTTGGTTGGATTGAATTGATACAACATAACATGAAAGGTCTAGGAAAGATACACAGAATGGAGAAACATCTGATTCATTGGGCAATGGAGTCAAGAAGAGGTCAAAATATACTCATCAATGGATATGGGATATTAGAGGGAAAATCTAACTTGGCCACAGGATCCTTTATTTTTGGAATGAGATGGACATCAATCATTTGGAAAGAGAAGTTTAATTCTGAATGAAGGGAACTTGAAAACATAACTTGAACAATAAAGAAATATTTGATAGATAGGGCTAACCATAAATTCTACAAACATTCTTTAAGCAAATAATGACTTCAAGAAAACTTTTAAAATGAAATCTAAGACTCGGGGAACACCCTATTTCCTCAAATATTTTATTTCAAATGACTTATCAAACACAGAAGATTCACTGATAATTGTGGTCATAGAAGAGGGAACACCTAACACATATATGATTACAACTACATAGACCTTCAAGGCAACTTTTTAAGCAAGGAAAAAGGGAAATATCGGAACATACCTCCTTGATTCACTGTAAACAAGAAACTTCAAAAGGGAGACTTCAATAATAGTTTTTAAGTGGCAGCAGACAAGCAGGGAAAACCATAAATCATGCTGAAACCAACTATTCGAACTATTAAGGAAATACACGAGCATGAAGACTAAAGAGAGAGATTAAAGACTCTAAAATACTTCAGCAGAAGAAAATGTTGAAAATGCAGCAAGATGATGGAACTTAGTGAAATGAAGTCGCCTTCACTAAGTGGGCCCGCAGGCTATTTCTGGCGCAAAGTCTATTTTTAGACTATGTCTATTTTTAGACATATGGAGCATGGCATGGGAGTTGCAGTATGCTATTCTTCGAGTATTGGTCATGTTGGTAAAAATAGATGGACCTATATTTTTAGACATTTAGGTCGAAGTCTATTTTTAGACTGCCTATCCTAAAAATAGAAAAGTCAAATATTATTTACCCTTAATAATATTTGGACTCTAAACTTCAGTTTACTCTCTTGGAGCACTTCAGTTCGAGCTACAGAAGTGGCTCATGCATATGAAAGAGGAATTACGCTATTCCTAGGGGTTTGGTGAGCTCATGCATGGTTGACTTCAGTTAGGACTTCAGTGGCAGAAGTTTGGTGGAGTTGATGAGACAGTTGGTGGAGTTGTGTTCGGTTTAACTTAGTTGAACTAGTTGTGATTAGTTTAACTAACTAATCAACTAGTAATGAGTGGAGTGAATTAAATATTATTTAATTCACTAATTATTAACTCATTATTCAACTCAAGAACACATCAGTTCACTACAGTGCATGGACAGTTCAGTGGAGACTAGTGAAAGAGGTAGATGAAAGGGTTGAGATAGCTATTAGTTGTGACATCAGTTGTGCATGAGATTTGCACCACACTTGGAGGAATTTCCCATGATGATTGCGCTGTCAAGCCAAGGATATTTGAACCTTGGATCTCTCATTAGACCAGCCTTTATTGCGCAATAGAGGCATGCAATTAGTGGATGAGTTTTGAACTTGTGACTTGTTCAAAACCAAGCTAGTTTGTGTGTAACTTTATGAGATAGTACTGAGTACTTGTGAGGAGTATTGTAATATGTACTGTTACATGTTCTCTCCATTATAATATACACAATAGCTGAGGGGTTTTCAGCTATAATCTTTCCCCATACATACTGTGTAATGTGTGTGATTTTTTGATGATCTTTTGATCGCATACCGCTTGTTTTATTTCCGCATGTGTGATGATCTGAGTGGAAGAGATTATGTGTTGCATATGAATTCGAATTGATATGTGATCAGGATAATCTCGGTGGATAATTCTTCATTATTCAGCAAATTTCTACATGGTATCGGAGCTATCAGAGCAGAGATTGATCATCACAGTGATTACAAACTTATTTCGATAGACAACGTCTGCATGCGGACCAGGTAGCCTTTGGATCCATCCTTTCCTTTGAAAGGTGATACATCCAGTAAATGCCCCTGCAGTCGATCTCTGTGCTAGAAATAATTTGTTCTCACAGATCAAGAGTGGTTGAGCTTTGAGCTTGGAATTCGAATTTTGCAGCAGTTTGTTTTTCTTGGTGCCGGAGTTGAAAATATCTTTCAACGGTTTGTGACTCAAATATGCTCTTGAAGGCAGTTCGAATTATGTTGTATGGAAATATCGCATGGAGGCAGTATTAGAAGATAATGGACTGAAGGAGTTCATAGATATGGATGTCCAAAAGCCCACTGATCCTGCTGAAGTCGAAGCTTGGCAAAAGAAGATGGCAAAATCTCGAAGGATTCTGTTGGAGGGCGTAAAGGATCACATTATATCCAGCCTGCATGGAAAAGCTTCTCCATATTTAATGTGGAAAGAATTGACAGATCTATTCCAGAGTAAGAGCGACCAAAGGAAGCTGGCGCTCAAGGATAAGCTTAGAAACATCAAGATGGAGAAAGGCGACAGTATCGCCAAATACCTCACGAAGTTCACTCAATGCAGAGATGAGCTAGGAAGTGTGAGGGTGACTGTCGAAGAAGAGGACATGGTAGACCTAGCTCTCCTTGGTCTTCCGAAGGCTTGGCATTCATATCAAGATAGTTTCAATGGTCGGGAGAAGTTGCCGGGATGGGAGCGCCTTTGGGCGGATCTCATGCAGGAGGAGATAAGGAGGACTACCAGGGATGGATCTTCATCCAAGGTATCTGATGAAGAAAATTGCGCTTTGGCTGCCAAAGCAAAGAAGGGGAAGAGCAAGAAGGCTTCTCGGTCTGGTGCGAAAGGCAAGAAGCAAGACATGTCCAAGGTGAAGTGTTTTCACTGTCACCAGCACGGACACTATGCCACAAATTGTCCGCAGAAGAAGAAAAATAAGAAGGTTGCTGGATCTGCAGCGGGAGAGGCATTGGCTTCTCAATTTGAACTGGATTTTTCACTGATCGCATGCTTGGTTTCAAGTGTGATGGGATCAGTTTGGTTCTTGGACAGTGGTGCGTCATTTCACATGACCGGAGATCGAGATCTTTTTTCAGATCTGGAGGAAAAAGATCTTGGAGTGCACATCGAGATGGGCGATGATGGTAGATACAGTGCGACTGGTATCGGTACCATTTCCTTTGAGAGGGAGTCTGGTAAACCTTTCATATTGAAGGAAGTTTTGCATGTTCCATGATTGATGAAGAACCTGATCTCTGTGGCGATGCTGGAAGACAAGGGGTATGATGTGGTCTTCAACGAAGGAAAAGCTTTCCTGCGCAGTAAGACTACTGGTGAGACCTGGAAGATAGGGGTTCGAGTCAAGAACCTTTATCAGTTGCAAGTAGATGGCTACGCAGCAATGGCATGCAATGCGGGAGAAGTTGTGAGCCGGGATGATGAGGGCGAACTGTGGCACAGGAGATTGGGCCACCTTCACCATGGAGCTTTGAAGATATTGCAGCAGATTTCTACTAGGCTTCCTAAGGGCACTCTTGCGCAGTCAAATCAGTGCAAGGGGTGTACCTTGGGGAAGTATGTGAAAGCCACCTTTCACGAGAAGGATAGTCGTGCCACAACGATCCTTGAGAGATTTCACACAGACGTGTGTGGTCTTTTATCAGTAGCTTCGACAACAAAGCACAAGTACTATGTGATATTTGTTGATGATTTCTCTCGAAAGTGCTGGATCTTCTTCATGCAGAAGAAGAGCGAGACATTTTCTAAGTTCTGTGAATTCAAGGCGCTGGTAGAGAAGGAATCGGGGAAGCATGTGAAGGCTCTTAGGAGCGACAATGGTGGTGAATTCATCTTGGCTGAATTCAAAGACTTATGCAGCGTAGAAGGGATTCGGAGATGTTGGCCACCTGTAAATTTTGGTCTATCAAAAGGTGGCCAAAACATGTTTTCAGCCTTCAAGAAACACTTTCCTGGCCAAAATGTTATCTCTTGAAGCCTGTAGATGACCTCATGCTCATGTCTCAAGGTTTTCACTGTTATTTCTCAGAAATTCAAAATTCTGCTAAA